>JBBPCS010000932.1:0-71237 GCA_037974645.1 Hollardia meadi | reverse complement strand
TGTGTGTGTGTGTGTGTGTGTGTGTGTGTGTGTGTGTGTGTGTGTGTGTGTGTGTGTGTGTGTGTGTGTGTCAGTGGGGAAATATGAAGGAGGCGGAAGAACAAAAAGATTTAGTGGATGTACTTTGTGAGTGATTTAGTGAGGATAATGTGTAATCATATGTGTGCTGGCCTCTTACCTGCAGTATTTCCCAATCTGACCTGAAGCGCGGAGAGCGGGATGAGCCAACGGAACTTAAAGGGGTCTGGATCACCGTGAGAAAGTGCTGAACGAGGGTTGGTCTGGTCATCACATAGAGAATGCAGTGTTGGGGAGAAGAGAAAAATCCTACATTTCAAACCAAAGACACAATTTGTGGCATGTAAGAGTGAGTACAACAGACACAATACTTACCATCTTCTTCTTCAGCTTGTTGTTTTCCCTGTAGACCAATATCACCGCTTTCTTGAAAACTGGTGAGAGAAAACACTTCGTCTTAGTTTTGAATCTGAATGCCTCTTGGGGAAAGCCGACTAAAGAAGAGCAACCCACAGAAGCGTTTTAGATGCCAGCTTGAAGCCTTAAAGTATATACCAGCGTTACAACTACGGATATTGAAATAGTGTTGCAGCAGACACTTCTGTGTGGCTGTACAGCAAACCCAATATACTGTAGTTTGTACTGATCCAACCATCCATGGATGACATTAAAAAAATGATCCAATATATTTGGTCACTGGTGTCCAAAGCCTTTGAGATAAAACATTATGTGGAGTTTGATAGGCATAGCAGTCAACACATTGTTGGAGTCTGACTAGGGTTGGGGTTGTGGGTAGGGAGATGTATGGGGCTCATCTTCCCAGAATATAACAGCAACGGTGGTAGGAATAGCCTGCAGACTCACCAAACACGGTCATTTCGGGGTCTTTTCTGATGCGGCCCAGCGATGGATGCGGATTGAGCCAGACCACTGAGGAATGCATGAGAAACTCTCCCATAGAGATCTCTGTGACCTGAGAGAAACGCACAGGAGAGGGTTTAAAAGAGAGCGGGGGCAGAGGGAGAAAAACAACAAGCCAGACTTCTGGCTTTTCACTGCTGTGTGAGATACATACTAACAAACCATGTCTATGAATGGAGTTCCACACACACTACAAACTAGTGTTTCTAGATGTAAGGCTGATTTTTAAGCAAACCTTTATCCGTCTTTTTATCTGAGAGCTGTTAAATACATTGAAAACATACAGTACCCCAGACAGCATTATTTAGCATTCACTTTGAATATTTATGCAGTGGTTACCAGCTAAATATTCCATCAATTTGTAAATGTATTCAACCCCCAGAGGCAATGCACAGAAGATCGCGTAAACAACATAAGCTAAACAGCTCCACTCTGATGTACTGATACTTAACTGGAATTAAGTAGTTTAAACTGTGATAAGTATTTTGTATTTGTATATTGTAGCAGGTGTCCTGTGAAACTCTGTGTGATATTAATGTCATCAAGGCAACTTGGTGCTATGCTTGGTGATTAGAAATCTAATTGTGAAATGTGTATCTACCTCTTTATCCTGGCCAGTCTGCTCAGCAACTAGCTGATCAAACACGGAGCCATAGTCCTCGTAGATCTTCTGCATCTCATTGATGTGGCTGGCCACTTTCTCCATGGCTTTCAGAGCCTCTGCAGGGACAAGAACGGAATATGTTAAACAGGGATCTGTTCTTGACTGTATGTGGGTGCTTTGCATTACAGTAGCAGATTTTATTGGTGGTGTTGTCTGTTCTTATGTGCCAAGATCTATCCTTTAATGTTCCCATGCATGATGGCATGACAACAGGACGTGTGAACATATGTTTAGCACCCCCCCAAATGTGTGTGAGTGTGCATGTGTGTCTGTAACTGTATATGTTCCTCTCCCTACCAGTGAGGTGGTAGTGCTCCTCGCTGTCAGCGTCAGTGAGGGAGACCAGCTCTCTGAGAAGCAGGGGGTACTTAAGCACCCTCTGCACCGGTTTAATCAGGTAGGACTCCAGGGTGGATGAGTGCTGCTTGTTGGGGTTCCTTGCATCCAGGAATTCCTTGAAGGCCTGATCCGTCTTGGCTGAAAAACACACACATACTGAATTAATATTAATGGTAATCTCAACTGTTTACCATCTTTGTTTTGGTGTTTGTGTTTCCTAATGTACTCTGATGGTCACATGCATACATAGTGAGAGAGATGTGTGGCTATATTTTAAGTCAAACTCAGATCTGACAGTCCTGTGCAGGCCAGTGCAGAATCATGGTGCAATAAGCCGTCTCCAGCAGGGGGTAGTATAGGCTTCTCCTCAACCTACCATAACCACTGCACAGTGTAAACATGTATCCATTATATTCAGCACTTCACCTCTGAACATCAATAAATTGAGTTAGTTGTTTTCACAAACAAATTCTGAAGAACTGTGATGAGTTACTTAAATACTAAAGTTGTCTTATTTAAAACATGGTGAAAATGATCAAGCTGGGACTCAGTTTCGCTGAAGCTGAAAGCATGGTGTGAAATGGTAGGTATATAATACAAAATTAGCCTTCTGTAAAGGTGATGACATTTTCCCTGAGCACTATGCCTTCACAGCACTCACTGAGGGGAGCCATTAAAGTATTAATTATAGCACTCCCAGCCAGAGACAGGCAGCAGCATTGACACCTCCCAGAGTAATTGGCAGACAATTAACGAGTCGACAAATAAACAGAGAAACTTAGGCAACCCAGGGCCCTTGGCATGATGGGAAAGGGAGGGGGCTAATGAAGATGGCAGAGACGAGCATATAATTACTTAAAGGGTTGACAAACTCCCACAGATTCCTTCTGTGTCCTTGGATCAGCTGGTTGTGACCATACTACACTGGGTGTTCTGTATCACGCTGAGTCGACTCATACTCAGTGCAACTATCACCTTGCTTTACTTGGCTTTTTGCACAGTTTGTGTGCTCGAACTATAATAGTTTACACCATGCCATTTAAAACTTTGGTTAAAGAATAGTGTCTATGTACCTTGTAAGTAGAGTACTTTGAATCTGGCATCTGTTCCCTTCACTCAAGCATTTGGAGCCATTTTCACTGAGTTGGCACTGCCCACAGACTGTAGGACTTATGAATAATTACTATGCCAAGATCTGTCTGAAAAGGAGACTCAGTAATTTTTGACCATATAAATCCTCCCATGTTAACCCCAGTGTTGCTTTGATAACCATGTTTACCACACTGTACTCGCCTCCAGGTAATTCTGACCCATCAGGCTTTTCGGAGTGTTTTTCTCTAATCCTATTAAATATCCATCCTGCTGCTTACTTCGAGGAACATCCCATGCAATTCTAGTAATGGGGCAGATTTAAGCAGCACAAGGGGGCAATTTGCCCACCCCCATCCCCTATGCCGGCAAAGAAGGCAATCTTCTTACATTTCGCTCAGTACTGGGCAGCGTTCCCACATTGTGGCAGAAAGGCTGGCGTCTTAGCATGCATAAATCAACTTTAAAACTTCTATGTCACATGCTGAGGAGGATGCAAGGAATTATTAGGGCTCTCAGGTTGTCACGGTTGCATATCTTCCGTTAGTAGACAAGGTTATCCAAAGTGCAAATGTATTTGTTTTAACTTCATCTGCTTGTAAAACAGGTAATAGCTTTGAATGTTTAGAACCCATAGATCACAAAATAAAAGGTGGACAATTTTGCTTCTTCCAACTATATTTTGTATATGTTTGTGCCTGGTGCTGGAGATGGAATGGGGTTTGCAGTAAACTAGACTTTCATCTGCTGTCTCTCTGGGACATTCACTTTTCTAAATAATGGATTTGTTTCCCAAGAGAGGAGGCCAAACCTCCAACAGTGAATACCATGAGGTGTCTTTGATGCTACATAGGTGCAAGGAAGCTGAATTTAGCAGGGGTGTGGGACACTTTGGATTATCACGTGTCTGCAGATGTGTCTATTATATGCCACTTCTCAAGCTCACGTTGTGCAATAGGAGTGTATTTAGGCTGTCATGTATTCTTCATTCATGTAGGTGTGTCTCATACCTCTCTCCAGGACCTTCTGGACCTTGATGTGGTTGGCACAGAAGCCGCTGTAGAGCTTGAAGTGGTCAGCGTAGTAGAGGAAGGAACCCCCAAGAGAAAATAGTAGCTTCTGTAAACGGAGAGGGTGTGTGAGGAAAAACAAAGACAGGGACTGAGTGTCACACACAGATGGGGAGTGAGTGATGCCACACAAAGCCAAATGAGTACAGAGGGAGGAGAGGATGAAAAAGTGTAAATATGTGAAGTCGTGACCAGACAACTCTGTCCTCTCTCTTAGGAGACTATTCCTTTCCCTCTCACCTAGCTCTCTTGAGTACAATGGCTTTCAGCAGCTCACAATCCAACCAGTGAACCGCCGCCTCGATCAATAGACCCCACGCCTTGTCATGTCAAGCCTATAAATCAGCCAGCGATGCTCCTGTCACACCACCTCAATTATTTATAAACCTCAAGATCTCAAAGATAATGCTTTTCATTTGGACTAGTTGTTAAAATCACCTGGTTGGAGAATTCTATTCTGTGTACTCACTCTCATGGAATCTACACTGAATCTTTGGACATTTAATCAATAATGTGATATGCTACTGTGTGTGCATCTCACCTTGAACTGAGAGGGGGTCTCCAGGGTGCTGAAGTCAGGCGAGGAGGCGATCCTCTCCTCCAGGGTCTGCAAGAAGACCCTCTGGAAGTCCAACATCTCTGGCAGGCTGCCAAACAGACTCTCCATCTGAGGAGAAGGAGGGGAATAGATGGAAAGAGATGAGGAAAATGGCAGGAAACAGAGTGGGAGAATGGAGAGAAGGAAGGAACAGTCAGACAGGCACCCTGGAGTGTTATAAAACTTCCACTCTGATGGCTGCAAGTACAGCACACACACAAACTTTTACTGTCTAACACATCCTCTCTGACATGTACCCAGAGTGTCTCTGACCATTTTGTGTCTGGACAGGTCTCACTGTCCCATAATGGCCTTTTAATTTGCCCAAGTGCTCGGTGGCCTATCGACTAGTGCGTCGTGGGAGAGACGTCCTGTATTTGAGGTCATGCCTGGCACAGCGCTGCACACGAGGCAGGAAACTGCAACTCTATGGTCATTAGCATGCTGCAGCTGCTGCTATATGTTGACACAGGAATACACAAGGACAGTCTGATTACATGTGTTTTTAAATGGAGAAAAAAGCTCCACTTGAAGAACGTTGCGATGAAAACAGCGGACAGCTATCCTGTGGCGTGTGAGTCTGAGGTGATGCTTATAGGGTGGGCTTACCCTTAAGCTAGCCTTTATTGGTGCGTCCCTGTGGGACGCAAGAAGGTCAGTGTAGGGGAATGCTAATTTGTCCTCCCGCCAGTCACAGTAGTAATGAGGGAGATATGGCCTAGTAGAGTTCATCGATGTACCCTCTGGGTAATAAACACTCAATGAATTCAGCGTCCTATATAGCCTCAACACCTCCCAGGACATTACACCTTTTATCATGTTTACCATAATACACACTATAACACACACATTCGCCACCCACCTCGTCCAGTGTGAGGAAGGTTTCATTCTGCAGGGGTTTCAGGTAGATCTCGAACAAACAAGCCAGGTCCTGCTCACAAAAATACAGAAGGTCAGTGACGAGGAATCAAAAGGCAATAAGTAAACATTATCTTATAACCTGCCCGTCCTTTAGAATCTCTTCATTATCAGATCTCTCCTTCTTCCTCCCTTTATAACCTACAACTGTCTCCCTCTCACAGTCCCTCACCTCATTCCTCCATCTTCTGCCTCTATCACCCTTCATCTCCCCCCACTATTTTAATGTGGCTGTAGCTTGTCTTGGTATCAGTGGGGATATTCTCATTAGGTTGATTTATGTGCTTCCTCCTCCTACTCGTCCCCTCCCAAAGCAGCCGGTAGTGGTGCATGGATACGGGCGAGCAGGCCTGCATTAAGGCACTCTGGGAAGACAATCTCCTCCCTCAATTACAAATCAACGGGGAGGAGTGCATGTGGAAAGGGACTTAATGAAAAATGAGGAGATGAAGAAGAAAGGGGGAAAATGCCAGCAATGACAAGTGTTGCAGAGTTATGAAGATCAAAAATGCGGCTCTTTAATGTGCGTCAGGGAGGAAAAGGGCATATTGAGAAACCAGAGGGCAGCAAAATGATTGGGAAGGAGAAAGATAAATAAGACCAGACAGGAGGGAGGAGGGAAAAAGGAGCTCAAACTGTGACACAGGAAACTGCTTTTCTTTCAATTCTTCCGTTTTGTTTTTTAAAATCACATTTTACTATTTGTCACTCCTAAGCTTAATATCTTATATACAACATAAAGGTTGAACATTTTGAGACTTATTTGAATTTGCTTTCTTGAGAATTAGATTAAAGATTGATATCATTTTCATATCTGTATGGTAAATATGTAGCTGGAACTAGCATTTAGCTTAGCCTAACATAAAGACTGGAAGCAGGGGGAAACAGCTAGCCTTGATCTGTCTTAAGTCCCTCTAACAGCACCACCAAGACTCACTACTTGGCATGTCATCTCTGTATTTGTACTAAAAACAAATTGTAAAAACAACAATTTGCAATTTTACAAATTATATCTTGGGCAGGAGCAGTAACTTCCTGTAGTCGCAACTGCTCCCTGCCAATTAAGGAATATTCAAGCACACAACTCCCCACATAAAACCACAACATGATGTTTTTACACTGTACTTTTGTACAGCTTAAGCAAACAAGATATAACGTGTTAATTAGTGAACTTTAAAGGGGCTGAGTCAAAGCCAACATCTGGACAAACCAGATTAGATGTTTCCCCTTTTCCTGTCTTTATGCTAAGGTAAGCTTCCGGCTGCTGCCTCCTACTGCATATTTACAATACAAACATAAGAGTGGTATCAATATACTCATCAGCTAACTTTCAACAAAAAAGCATATTTCCAAAAATGTTATAAGGACCTGAGCTGCCTGTGAGAGTGCTTATTATTTAACATGACGATGAGTACATCACTCAGAAGTTATAGTTTAAAGATACTTTCTTTGTAAAATAAATAAATAAAACAGGGACAGGAGGACAGATTTCTGAGTCTTTAGAAAGCACAAGGCGAGTTTAATCAAATATTTATGTTGCTTCTTTTGAGATATTGCAATATGACAGAAGTCAAAGCTTTGTGGTCTCACCTTCACATAGGACTTTTCTGTGTCCACCAGCTCCTGGATGACCTTGCGTAACCTCTCTGTGGCGCTCATATGCTTGTGACAAGGTCTGAGCAGGGAGGTCTCTCCAGCAGCAACCCCTCCGTGCCTGGCTGGGGGTTCCTTGGCGTCGTCCATCAAACCTCCAGGGCCCGAGCCTGTCTCTTCCTGGAAGGACTGGTAGAGAGTGCACACTGTGTCCACGCTCTGTAGAGGGTGACAGAGAGAAAAGGGTTTATTTAGGTTTGGCAGCTCAGGGATTATAACAGCCAGCTTGATAAAATGAGGATCACACTACTTATTAAGTAACCACACTACATGCATTTAAGGCATGTAACTGTACAGAAACATATTCTCAAGGATTTCTTAAAATGGAAAATCTTAGTAATTTACCTCCCTCATTTAACTATTCACCACTAATGATTTCAGCTCCATAGCTGTATAAAATAATGATGTATATAATTGTACTGTACACGGCCAGTGATTCCCCAGTGTATACAGAGGGCGTTATAAAGATTTAGATATGCACTCTATGCTAATTGGCTTTGCATCAAAGACTTTACAGTGCATCTGAAAGACTAACTGGATATCCCAGCAGATAGCATTATAGCACATTACATTATACTTCTAAATCCATAATGGACAGTTATGCAGCTTTGTGTCACATCAGTTCCAGAAAATTTGACATGCCTGGAGATCCCAAGTGGTCAAGTGTTAGTTTGTATTACAGCGAGCGAACGAGGGGGTTAGAAGCATTTAATTTTATACCTCTGCTCATTCACAAAAACGTATAATTTCCTCCAGTCTGCTTTGTACTTCTCTGACAGGTGGAACCCCATGAAGAACTCAGCTTCATTCCATTTACAGGCGGAAACAGCTAATCCGCATTACTATACCCTGGATTGCCTGGAGTAGGGAAATTAACATCAGCCGTAGGCACCACACTGCAAAGTCTTGCCTATGGCGAGTAAGATTTTGTAGTCTGTGAGCAACTGTGGCAGAAAATGAACCATTATCAGCCTCTCTGTTCCATTTCCTGCAACTTAAAAGAAGCAGTGAGGGAAAAACCTCCCCCATCTCTCTGTACGACACCGTGGTTGCCACTGTACATTCAATGCTTTTCAAGCACAACAGTAAATGTGTGTACACTTAATCAGAATCCATCCTAATTTCTCACCTTACAAGATATCCAAGTGCAACACTTCATCAACTGCACCAAGCTTTGCTAGACAGTAGTACAAAAGCCATCAACTATGATTTCTTCTGTGCTAAAAATAGCCCCATGATGACCTGCCCTCCTTATTCCATGTGAATGACATGATGTAGCATTATAGTCTGTGGCCAGTCACTACAATCAAAAGGGGATAATAAGTGCCAGTAATAGCAGGTTTCAATCAGGTTGCAATGGGATGGCCAAGACAGCAGGCAAAACTGCTGCTCAGCATTCTCCACCTTCCTGTACCTGTGTGTGTGTGTATATATAGTATATCAAATGAGCAAGCATTTAAGTGCGCTCACCACTTAAGACTGTACAGAAAAACACATGGATCGATGGACACTGCAGGCATCGATACGCACACGTACACACTTCCCAAGCAGTGTGTGAAAGCCTGTCTGAGTCATTCTGCACTGAAACTGGTGTGAGCTACCACCCAAAACCCTCCCCATGCCCACAGACAATCAAGGCTTCCATTAATAAGCCTGCGACTCATCAGCTAGCTTATTATAGCATGGTCACTCCAGAGACGGCCCCCCTAATTCTTCAGTATAGACTCTGTGAGGGTAACAGACTGAAAGGGAGAGAACAGAAAGAGAGACAGAAGGGGAAAATGCCTCTGTGTCCTCCATGTATGTCTGGGCTAAGCCTCTTTCAAGTGATCCACCGCCCACAGCAGCGCTCCACTCTGGAGCTCTTTGAATGTGGGATGATAATTTTGAAGGGACTTAATGTCTCCCCTCTGTGCTGGTGGAGGGACCAATGTGCTGATTGGACAGTGTTAGACACACAAATACACTGCAAATGGACATACATATGTAAACACAGTGTCTGGGTTGACGAAAAACATGAAGTTCCATTAATGGTCAAAGCAAGTCACGCTAGCAGCTCTGTTAGCTGTACTTATTGTCAGAACGCTAACATGCTCACAGTGCCAATGCTGATGTTAAACAGGTCTAATGTTTTACAATTCCTGTTTACTGTGTTAGCACCAACGTGTGCCAATTAGCACCAAACACAAAGCGCAGCTGAAGCTGATGGGAATTTCATTAGTTTAGAAGGTATTTGGTCATAAACCAAACAAAATCACAAACTGAAATTTTGACGATGATGAAAATTTTGAGGATCATCAAAGTTATTACAATTGATCCTGAGGGGGACGTGGAAGTCCAACCGACTTTGCCTTGGCCTTAATACGCTTATACTGATCTTAAGGTTCATCTAGCATAAAAGTGCTATTTTCACTCGTCAGCGTAAATATATTTTTGCCTACAATCATCTACTTCAACATCTGATCATTTATTCTGATTGTGTGCATTACAACATCAATGTTGTCAAAAAGAATTCACAAGCAACCTAAGAATATCACCAATGTTAACTACAGCTGCAGACACAAACTATCCAAATAAAGAACACACAATTCCTGATGATGCAAACACACACAGTGCCAGTAAGCTTTCATTCACTGATACACAGTCTGGGAAAACTCTATATTCAGACAGGGGCAGATTACCAGCAGGAAACACAGAGGTTGAAGGATATCAGAGCAACATATTCATCAAATAGCCCACTGGTAGCGACAGACAGAGGAGAGCAGCCTTGTGGACATAGATAAGTCATATCTGCCATTTATTTCAGCTACAGGCGCCCAGAGGAAAAGGGAGGCCTGCCCGGGTCTCCAAAAACATGTGTGCACCTGGTAGCACACACCGCCACTCAAGTGCTGAGTTAATTCTCATCTCACCCACACACTTGGAAGGATATGAGCTCATGTTCATCTCGAGCACACAAACACAGGATATGATGGAGGAGCCATAGAGCTGGGGGGGGGGGGGGGTATGCTTGATTGGCGCTCTGGAAAGTGCGCACATGGAAAGACACTTTTACCTCTCACACAGCTTCCCAACAGTAAATGGCAGACACCTGCATTGGAGCGTGACAAGTAGATGTAGGGAGAAAGAAAGAGGGGAGGGGTGGGCCGACACACCATCATGACTCAGGAATTACCATTGCCTCACAACAATCCCACCAACACAGCCTGACAGCTAGCCCAAATAACCAATTAAGAGCCAAGGAAGGGAGCCAGCAGAAGGCAGGAGAAGAGCCAGAGTATGCCGGGGAAGACGAGTGGACACAATTGCTGTGAATTCCAATTCAGGTTTTCTCACCAACAGCTGACGGCTCTGGATCATGTTTCTAGCCTTTATTACCATGTATGCCCTGTAGTCAATTAATAAAAGAGGTCTTTGTCAACCTGCAAGTAAAAATTTTTTAAAAACAAAACGAAATGAGAGGCTGTTGAGTTATTCTGTTTCTGTTTCCTTCTGATGGAGTCCAGCAGCATTTCTTTTGATATTCAGTCAACTGCCATACACACATGTACACAATGTTCACTTCCTTGATCACCTATATGTTAAAGCAGAGTGTTTCATTACAAAATGCTTCCTTCAAGTTATGTAGAAGTCATTTTTATAAATCTAATTTTCATTTTGAAATAAAAGATATTACGATGACACACAAGTTAAATCTATACGGCAGTCTAAAATGAAGGCTATATCAACATTAATCCAAAAAGCCTTTATTGTACCCACTCACTTTTAGGAGCCGCAGTACTTGAAAACGCAGTCGAGTAATGATTACTTTCATTGTCTCTTTTAATGAGGCCCCTTCAAAAACTGCATCAAATATCACAACATCAACAGCAGCATTCATCTCTAAATATTCACTTGCTCTCCAAATCCTCTGCTCACCATGAAGAGCAGTCTGTAGAGCAGCCTCCATGCTGCTGTGGCCTGCCGCTGGGTCCTTCGGGCCAACGAGCAGCCCTTCCTACGCAGCCTGCCTCCCCTGGACGTTGGCATGACAGCTGTGTGGTTATACAACTTGACCGGACTGGAGAAAATATCCGTGAGAGAACTGAATAGTTGGCTTGACTGTCTTAGAGATGTTCTCGCTCCGTCTACCTCCAATTTTCATCTGCTGGTCGGTCAATCCCCTCTTCAACTTTTCTCATCCTCCTCCTCGTTCCCCGCTCTCTCATTAGTCTCCACTGGTGCCCATCTCTCTGCTTGGCCCAGATCAGAAGCCTCACTCTTGAGTACACCTATGCCTTTGAGGTGGAGGGGGCTTTGATGGGAATCGAGCCATTGATCCTGCGTCCCGCCGTTGTGTGAGCGTAGGCAGAGAAAAAAGTGCTTGCTGCCAGCTTGTTTTGCATGTCAATTAGTAGAGGACTATCTGGTCACTTGTCTTGTGCGAATAGAGGGGAATCCTGGCAACTATCTCCTTTCTCACTGTCCGTCTCTTTCCATCAGCACTGATCTTTCACATCCTGCCATCGATCCTACTTCCCTCTGTCCATTTGCCTCCAGATACCCCTATTCCTCCTTCCTGTACCTCTGGTTCTTCCCATCCTTTTTGGCTCCATGTGACCTTGTTGTAATTTCCACAGAGCTGAATGGAGAGGCCAGGGGCTGTATCAGTGTCCAGTCTCTCAATAGCAGCAGTACAATGCAGACTGTTCTGGCTTATTACCTCCACACACAGAGGAATGGCTGACTCAAAAATGGGTGGCTCTGAGCTGGTGGGGGGGGGGTTACAGCACAGGAATGTTAACTATGGCCTTGCTACAAGAATAAAACATGACATGTATTGCTCATTCCACAGGGTACCATCACATGTAAAAAAAAAAAGGCCCTTTGATTAGCGGCAGGTGAACACTAGAGCAGAAGGGCAAACAATTTTCCACCGAACAACTCCTAGTACGAAGTCCTTTTTTTCCCCCCCAAGTTGAAGAGTGTCTTATTATTTCTGCTAATCATTTCTGTTGGTCCATAAATAAATTCCATATCGTGACCAATAAGAGAGAGAGTGTGTGTTGATATGCTGACCGCTCTTAACAGTGCCTTAATCCCTAAACCACCAGTTTGCCCCTCAGTCAGGACTTTTTACCTCGTGGGTGGTCCATTCACATCTAAAGGAAATTGTGTTTATACCTGTTCCAAAGGGCCACACTTGGAGGTGCAGCAAAAAGCCTGTTGTCACAACCTCCCCAAAATCTTGCCAAGAATTCTATGTGTCCATCTTTGTAGTCTTGACGCAATGAATCTTACAAATGGACAATGGAGCAAACTTTTGGACAGTCTCATCTTGAAGGCGTTTGTGGTGTTGCACGAAAAAGTGATGAAAGTAAAAGAATCAACATGTCCACACAACTGGCCAACCGCTGCGTAAAGTGGACATGATAGCAGTTCCAGCCACTGTTTGACAACTCAAGAAGAACTTTGTTTAAATCAAACTCCAAAACATGTTTTTTTTTCCCAGATGTTAGCTGTAAACACACAAAAAACACAGCTCTGTCAGACTGGGAGGCTGCAAGATAAACACTAAACACTGTCTCCATCTCCCTTTAACGCTCCAATGAAGTCATTATGTACAGAGCTCAGTCTGCTTTGCAGATGAAACGCCACTCAAATCAAAGGAGAAGCCTTGCACTTTACCAGCGGAGAGGCCCCATCTTAGCTAAGATAAACAAACATGGGGAGGGAGAGGATAGAAAGAGGGGATGAAATACGGGTGTGTCCCTGGGGCTGGCTTTACCCATCTCTCAATGAAACAGCCTTGTCATATGACACTTTGACAGAGAGAGAGAGAGAGACAGAGTTAGTGAGAGAGAGAGGAGACCCAGTGGCCAGTAGGCAGGTCAGTGATTCATTTGGGATGTTAGTGGGCTATAGTGCCACGATGCCATCTTCTTTTCAAAGCTCCATAAAAGAAGACGCATGCCCATAAATCAAACGGAGTAGAGGGGAGGAGAGAGGAAGATGAGAGGGAGGACTGGTCCCGTTGCGCTCCACTCAAGCCCATTTACGCCTTTTATTATTCATCCTAAACAAATATTATTCCACCAAGTCTCAGAGGACTTTGGGAGAGGAATGTGTTTTAATAATGAAGCCAGCTTCAGATTAAAGCACCCATTCTACTGATTCCCCTAGGCTATTCAAATCCACTCCACTGCATGACTGCCAGTACAAAGGCAAAGTAACGCTAGCACTATACGCCATTCTTACTCCACCGAGATGCCTAAAACTAAATGAAAGGTTAAGTGGAAATGCTTGTTACCAACATTAAACATGGCCTGATGACAAAAAAAAGTCTGTGGAATAACTAATGGCAGTCCTGTCCCCATTCCCCTTCCTGACCTGGAAGATGCTCAATCTGGGTGATTCAGAAGCAACCAAAGCACCCTGAACTATCCACACCATACAACTGCCAAAGATGACATGATCCTAACAGATAATAGACCCACTAGGCACGCAAGGTGACTGTTTGAGAGTGAATACACGCCCATAAAGACGCTAACTGCTAGTCAGACCAATACAATTAATTGAAATAGAGCCCATACTGCTGAAATAACATCATGGATAGCAATAAAGGCCGGAGAGACAGAGCAAAAAGTAACACCATGACCTTTTGACCCGCTTCCATCTGCGTACACTATAAATCTTACAAGTGAACAGTTGAATTAACGATCACCAGGAGGGTTGAGTAGAGAGGGGCTGCTGGAAGAAACGGGTATAAAATAGTCTAGCCAGCTAGCAGCAATGCTGATGTTTAGCAGGTATTGTTAACCATGTCCAAAATTTTTGTTTAGTGTGTTAGCATGCTCATGCTAATTCACACTAAAGTACAGATGAGGCTGATGTGTAATTTCTAAGTATTTCTTTGGTCATAAACTAAAGCAATGGATAACTTAAACTTAATGATGATGGCACTAAATGGAAATTCTGGGGATCCTCAAAGTGATTAGGTTTCATCCACTGTGCACTGCGTGATATCTGAACCAAATGTCATGGCAATTCATCCCACAGTTATTGAGACATTTCAGTCTAGACCAAAGTGGTGGACCGGCTGACATTGCCATCCCTCGAGCAACGCCACTAGCATGGCGGAAAATGTAGCAAATCATTTATATGCCCTGCACATGATGCTAAATGTGTGATGCAATCCATGAGCTCTTGAAAATTAAGGCTAGAATGCTAATAAAATGGAAATGAAAGGCATATGAATTCTTTGACTATAAAATCCAGACTTGTATTTGTGGAGATATTTTTACCATACACACACAGAAGTTTGCAGCCTTAGTGTGAATTCCCATAGTATCAGCTACCTCTGGTAAAACCTCCCACAAGCAAGGAGCAATTTAGCCCATCATAGTTACCGGTTGTTTGTCCCCTTTGACGTCTCTCTGGCAGCATATTATTTGAAGGCAGGCAGCCATGTCCAGAGCCAGACAGGCCAGCTTGTTTTTGAGGAGCCGTCCCAAACTGAGCAGCACAGAGCCCAGGAACAGGTCCTTCTCCTCGGCCTCGCAGTCGGACGGCCAGAACCAGCACATGGCCA
Organism: Hollardia meadi; assembly: GCA_037974645.1. Taxonomy (NCBI): domain Eukaryota; kingdom Metazoa; phylum Chordata; class Actinopteri; order Tetraodontiformes; family Triacanthodidae; genus Hollardia; species Hollardia meadi. The sequence goes on along the minus strand of JBBPCS010000932.1, from coordinate 56,397 downwards.
GGAGGGAGCACAGGGCCTGGGAAGGCGTCTGGTCCCGCATAAAGTGCTCAATTAAGGTGGTGAGGTAGAGGCAAGGCTGGGGATCTTCATCGTTAACCACTGGGGCTGCAATTGTTATGGCTACTGGCATGTCTGCCCCTGGTATGGTTATTCCAGCCACATCTGGATCATGTTGGATTCGGCTCCCTGTTGGTCCCTCCGTCGCTTCTTTCTTCCAAGTTTTTATCTCCAGCTCTGTCTTTCCAACTTGTTTACAGTCGGGTGGACTGACAAGAAAGAGCAGGCTAGCATTAACTACGCTGACAGCAGTAAGCCCAGATTATTTGCCTGATCATGGCCAGATGGCGGCTGATGGGCTTAGTCATAACACACACACACACCTCCCTAAATTACTCCCCAACTTCCATCCCACAGACAGACACACACACCAGTCGGGTAAAGCAGAAAGTTTGGGAAGTGGATGGTTGTAGCTCCAAGGAAAACATGGATCATGTTTGAAGGAGATGATAAAACCTAATACCCAAAGGCATCTACAGGATCTTTTTGAAGTCCGGAGCCCAAGATAAGAGGGGAGAATCGAAACTGAATAATTCATCTTTCCGTCAGTTACGCATTTTTAAAAAGTGTTAAAACACCTCTTAGAATAAAAAAGGAAGATTTAGACCAGACGAAAACCGGAAGAGGTAAGAGAAGCAGCACAAATGTTATAGTCTGTCTTATCCTGATGCAGCAGAGAAGCATGATAACATGACCACTTAAAATCAAGTGAATCAAGCCAAATCCCTCTGTACTGACAGCCAGACAGAGGACAGCTATAGTCATAGCTCTCTTCATAAGTCCATTTAAATGCTCTTACTGTCTGGACAAAAGCAAAGAGGCTTAATCCTACTTTACAATGTGTTAATCATATGACTATTTATAGATTAAAAGAACATCACAGTTTTTACTACATAATAGAACTTGAAATTAAAACAACATGACAGTAGTCATCAAGCAAGCCATTATATATACAATAAATAACAGAATTATTGTCATTAGGTTCCACAATATTACATAAACACATGAAGCTAGGGCTGAAACTACTGGCAATTTTTATTATTGACTACATGTAATTTTTAAAAAAAAATAGTGATAAATTCCCATCACTGGTTCTCAGAGCCTTTGATGACATCTATGAAAAGTTTTGATTGTCCAACCAACAGAAGACCTAAAAACCAGCAAACACTTGCATGTTAAAAGCTGAAACCAAAAAAGGTATTGGTTTATCAGTTACCAAAATTGTTCCAGTTTAATGTTCTGTCAATCGCCTAAACAATTAATTAATCATTTCGGCTTTGCATGAAACATTTTTAACTGGTTACATCAAAGTAGGGCTTAAATTAATGCTAAATAATGATTATTCTCAGTTAATCTGAGTATTGTATGTATATGTTCACATGTACGATCATTTGAATCACTGTTTTGTCTATAAAATATTTTTTTAAACAAGGCCTATCGCAATTTTTTCACCAACTAATTGTTACAGCTCTACATTAAAGCAGTGGATTTTATACTTTTAGTAACATGACCCATCAATATATTCCGGTATGTTCATGTGCATGGATACATGTCCATGAGTTCCCTACAGTGGACTGGTGCCATGTGGTGAAATGTAAGATTACTTCCCACATCCTTCCATCTGTCTATTGGGATTGCCTGGTGCACTATAGATGTGTGTTCAAATGTGTGCGTGACAATGTGTTGACGACCTGCCCACCAACAAATCCCCATCAAGCCTCTGCTCAGGCCTTTCAGTTGCTAAACTAGTGGCGATTAGGTGAGGCATGAGCAAAATGGATTCAGCAATTCTGATTTTGCCTGCATGCACCCTTGATACTAAATTACATCACTACACCAGTGCAATAGATGTCAAATCAATTCAATTTATAGTGCCTCATGGGACTTATCCACGACCAATTCTGCAATTGATTGGTTAAGCTCACAACAGTACCACAGCACTGTGCTAAAAACAATGCTATGGCACTCTATAGCAAAATGTATCATTAAGTAACTCACAGGCCCTGGAATCACAATCGGTATCCTGACGATCGACAACACTGATAACTGTGCCTAGCAAGCACAAAAAACCACACACAAACACTCAGATCTCTCTTAAATTAGAATGCAACAGACCAATTAATCAAAGGTAGTCAGTCTAGTGAGGCGGGCCAATTAAAGGCGGGACAAGAGTTTTGGAATTAGTCCTTCCCTTCCTTCCATCGCTATTGACTTTCAGAGAGCTGTGTGCACGCATGTGTGCACCTATATGCTGATACATGGCTGATTTTCTACCCGGTGACTCGATTTCTTTCTCCCCGCCTCAGAGAACAAACTGATGGTTGTGTGATGATTAAAGTCTGCTCTTGGCGACAGCAAAAATCTGATTTGCCAGCACCAATGTCGCACCCTGTGTTATTTTTATTCCCTTTCACAGTAGCTGACTTTCCAAGACGAAGGCAGAGAGCTTTTCCCCCTTTTGTGTCTCAAATGTGCACGTATGCCATGAGTACACACATTCACCCATACACCTCCCTTCCTCACACACATACATGCACCTATCTTCCAGTCATTCCTCCGTAAAAGACAAACGGCAGGGCGTTGAGCATTGGTGCAGTGCAGATCCCCACGCAGTGGGACTGACTCATGTCGCCGGGCAAACAAAAAGAGAATTGCATAGAGCCAGAATCTGGAGAGAGAAGAAGAGGGCAAGTTGTCCTCTCTAATCCACCTCCCAGCTGACCTCGGGTCAAATCATCTGACACAGGCAATTAGAATAAAGCCATGGCAGTCTCGGCAATTAGGGATGGTTTCTAGATAATATTTAGCCTGGATTTACTATCAGGCAATCATTAATGAAATGATCACAACATAACTGCATATTCTCGTTTTCATTTCGCCATATTACATAATGAGCAGGCTGGTGCCAAACATGCATTCACATTGTTGACAACAACGAGGAGACTTAAAGGATGCAAAATATTAGCTGAATGATGAGAGAGGAGGTGAATATGCATGAAGGCATCCACACATCTGCTCTCAGGCTTCCAGCCATGTCTACATCATTAACACATGGCTTTTCTGTGATGACCACACACACACACACTCATTACTGTTCTCGATAAACACAAGCACACGCACACACTCCCGTATTACATTACCACAGCGCTGAGGCGCAATTCCCAACAGGCCAGGCTCATGCTCAGTTTAATGACTTCAATAAAGTTGGTTTACATATCAAAAACCTGACCGGATATTCAACAAAAGACGGGACAGAAATAGGCATGCAATCAGCCATAAATCATGAGGGACAGCCACACGGCATATTTATAGAGAAAATAGTTCTCTACAGCTGATTTCAGAGGGAGGAGTTGTATTAATTGCAGGGTAGCTATTTAATGTTTAGACCAAAGCCAGGACTCTTGAGGTAAAGACATCAGGAATCTGTCACAAGCAAGAAGACGTCTGTCTGTCTTCAATATAGTCACAAAATAAACTACTGTAGCTCTCAGTACAAAAATAAATGTTTGTGTTTGAGTGAAAGTGAGGGTGACGGGAGCATATTAGACAACTGTTTCTTCTAAGAGATTTGGCTGTGCCACCGAGCATGCACGTTTTCATGAGCCTGTGTGTCCGTGTGTGGCATTGAGAAAGTGACACAGCGTCTTCTTTCAGTCTGCATGACAGTAATAAGCTGTGTTTATACCTGTGGCTTTAATGGAGTATCCTAATTATGGTAATGCTAAGGATTGGTGCCAGTCTGGTTTCTAACAGCCCCACAGCTGCCGCTGTGAGTGGGCACAAACACACACACAGACATGACAATGTGCATGCTATTCTCCACACGCACAAACCTTGAAGGAGAGAGGGGAGTACCATGTGTGGATGTCTATGAGACAATAGAAATACAAAGACGCACATTTTTGCCCCTCCTACCTTGCTGTGCTGAACAGGCCTGTGTGCGCAGTGGGAGTGACCATTCTCCAGTCCTATACAGCAGGACTCCTCACCGCCAGCTGCAGCACACACATCTGTGGAGAGAGAGAGAGAGAGAGGTGGGGTGGGGTGGGGGGGGCAGTTGTCACTCACTCAGTCACTCTGTGTCTGTTTCTGTGATCTTGTTTTTCTATATTTGTGGGGTCAAAAAAAGGGAGCCCACTCACAGTGTGGGGTCCAACAATTTCATGGGGATCAAAATGCTGGACCCCATAACAAATCATTACATTTTAGGGTGAAGCCTTGGGTTAAGGTTAAGTCTCCAGGAAATGCATGTACAGTATGTGTGGTGTAGTTTTATGCTCAAACCACCCATCACTGCATCTGTACTACAGTGGTTTTTCTTGAATCCTTCCACTGACCACAAAACAAACAATGCAGGCTAGTTATAGTCCAAAAAAAAAAAAAATCATGGGCGCCTGCCAGTTGCACAGAACTTAAATGTGTCTCCAGTCTAAAAATGGCAAAGGCATTCAGCTGTCCCAAAAAAGGAAAAAAAAAATTGGCAATCCTAATTAAAGCCTCTGTTGTCTCTTTCCTTTTTTGACTTTAACTAAAGCTGTTTTGTAGTTAAAGTTCATTGTTTATTATATACATTTTCCCACCTAATAAAATATACATTTGCATATGAAACATCCTGACAGGGTGACATTATAAGATACTCTGACTGAGCCCTGATTTTGGCTGCTTTTCATATAATTCAAGGTCCTGAAGAGAAGCTCTCGAACAGTTGGCTCATGAAAAGACTGATCGTAGCCTGGGAGGCAGGCCAACATGACAGCAGGAAACAAAAGAAACACGTCTGGACCTCCTGTGGAGCTGAACTTCTCCTTCTCACACTGACAGTTATTGTCAACCAGATTGTGAGTGCAGCGTTACAAGAAAATATCTAGGCATCTGAATCTGATTCTCTTGTCTTATACGTTTTGCATCAGGCTGAATGAAACGTGATGACAGGTGCTTTACTTCCAGGAATGCCATCATGAAAGTCAGAGAAGTGTTAATTCCCCGCTGTCGGTATTTACCTCCCTGCCTCCTTATCAGCATGCCTAGGATCATATGCCCTCTAGAGATGGAGATGAAAACTGCAGGCGCTTTGATCACATCACTTACTGTAATGAGGCCTTCCAAGTCATTGATCCCTTTGTGTTCAATTATGGCTGTAGTGGAGCAAGCTCTAATGAATTACTATCATTAAAATGATACTTGACACTTAATCTAAAACATATCGTTTGTTTAGACTGTTTTTTTTAGAATGTCAATAAAAATGACATCAAATATTTTGCACATTCTGATGGAGAATGTCAAAAGCACATTTTTGATAAATTTTAAGTTCAAAATATAAAAGTTCTTGAAAGGTAATCCAGTGCATATCATGAACCTGCAACATCCTGTGTCAAGTCTTACTGCGACAGCCTCATAATCCTAAAAATAACCATATAGAAATCTGAATTAAAAAAAAAAACTAACTTGTCCCTCTGCTGTTTCCTGACCAATTTATTGGAATAGCTATTTTTCATGCCTGTATCAGAAAAACATCTCTACCAAATCTACCACAGATAACATTCCTTTGGTGAATTCCACTTACCTTTTAGAGTGGGGCTTGAACAAATGAGACAAATGTATCTCTATCAGCTGGGTATCAGCTGTTTGTGCGGCGACATGGATGACCTTACTGTTCAGTTCTGACACCTCGCGTCTGCAGTGAGATTAAACCGAGCTGATAGGATACTATACATCCACGGCGATAATGAGCCCCCTACGGTCAAAAGCCCCTTGTGGCCTTTTCCTCTCCCCCAGCACACACAGAGCTGTAAAACTCTGGAGCTTTCTCTACAGCTTTTCTTCTTTTGACTTTTGACAGCGATGAGAGAGCAAGTCTCTTTTGAGGAAGTAGAGATCTGAACGAGATCTTAACTGGAACGGAAGCACAGTGGCTGTCTTGTGGTTTAGGTGACAAAACTGCCAACTTTCTCAGCAAATAGCGCAAATGTGAGCAACTGATCATCAAGTAACTTTATGTTGGCATAAATACCATTTCCTGTCCAAGATTACATAAAAGGGCACCCCAAAGAAAAACCTGCCTATATATAACTATTTACAAAACTGATAACACAAAAAAAGATGCAATACATGCAGCAACGTAAAGCAACAAAACAGCAAAGTCAAATGGGTACACTGGGCGTCAACTTGGAGCCGTGGCAGAATCAGGCTGTTCACGGGTAGAATGATGCAGCTTTCTTACAGAGAAATCTGTTGAACTGGTGCCTTCGTATGTACACAGATCTGATAAAGTGCTACTCTAATGGGTGTGCCAAGCATTTCACAACAGCTAAAATTTCTCTGTCTTTGTGTCCCTCTCCCACCATCTGTCACACAGAAGGGGCGCTAACAAACTGAAACTAAACGGTATCAATATCAGTTTTCATTAAGTAAAAATCTATAGCCTCTTATGACAAATACATTCCCATTGATGACTAGATCGACACGTTTCAACCGGTTTAATATCGTGTGGATTTAAGCACCTGAGGACGACTTGGCTCGGTGGTGCTTGCTGCGAACCTCCTGGTGGTGTTTGAGAAGAGGGGCTGGGAGGCTTGAGGCTGCGGTTGGCGGCCGGGGTCCATCCCGCCTCAGGGTCAGGTGCAGGGTTTGTTCAGCAAACAGCGTCTGGATCAGTGCCAGGTCCAGGCCCGACACACACCGGCCATTCAGCACCAGGATCTCATCACCTGGACGCAGACCTGGGAACACAGACGGGCATGTTTGAAGTGAAACAGATCTCACATGTAAAACAGTTATTGATATAGTTTAGATTTATTTGTGACATTCTTAAGCGAGTGGACACCTTCATTGAATGCCAGTCCATCAGGAAGCACTTCGCTGACAAAAATCCTGCTGTTTCTCTGGCTGTCTATGTGTCCTGTTACAGCAAAACCTGGTAGGAGGAGGAGGAACAAAGACGGAGACAAACAAAGAGAGTAAGACCAACAGAGAAGGATTATATAAAGGATCGCAAGGTGCGCAAATCATACACACACAACTAGACAAAAATTAGTCCACATATGTGGCCGACTCACCAAAGTCTCCACTGCCGCTCGGCCTGCTCATGTGCAGCATAAACACATTAACTGGGACCACCTCCAAATGATCATTCACCTACAGGGTGACATCAAACAAATCAATACATATTAAATAAAGCTAATGAAGAGCACTGTAACTATGCGTGATTCTTGCCCTCCTCACCACATCGCGGAGGAGCTCTCCAGGAGCCACGTGTCGCACGTCCACATCCTGCCCCACTACTCTGTGCAGTCGGAGGCAGTGCAGGCCTGGCTCCAGCTGTTTCACCTGTTTACACAAGACTCCCTTAATATCCAGCAGCCCGTATGCACAAAATCATCCAGCACATTTCACGCACCAGCGCTCAAGTCCGACAGCTGCTGTACGGCCGAGGTGTGAATTATTCACCAACTTTACACTTCGAGATGAGAAATTTGTGGTAAACAAAAAAAAAAGCTTCACCCTGGGGACTATGGTGCGAGTGTGCATGTGAAATCAGACACTGGATGGATAGGTGTGTTATTTTAAGCCCTTGGGAGCATAATACAACTGGCTGTGCTGCTACAGATCTTTAAAAAAAAAAAAGACTACCTGACATTTGGTAGCTGAAAATTTCTAGAACATTAACTTATTGTCACATAATCAAACCCCACATTTCAGGAAAATCTGCATTCTCACCATTGAGTGCCATTCATTCTCCCATTAAGGATTATGTAGAATTCTACTAGAAAACTAATTCCAAATGACATCACTGATTTTTTTTTGTATTATTATTTTAGCAACAGCAATATGCAATGACTGCTGTGGTGTCATCATTTCCCCTGCAACTAGCCACCAACCCAACCTTGCAGGCTGCAGAGAGAAGGTCAGCGGCTGTCTGGTCTCTTCTGACTGGAACTTGGACTGTCAGGCTGTCTGGCATGCGGACACACGTCAGCATGTCTGTGGCAGCGCTGATGCTGTCCCACACACCGCCATCAGGGGGCGACATAGAGTAGATGCTGGTAAGCACATCCAGCCTCTGTGGGAGAGGGAAAGAGGGTAAGAAAGGAGGGTACGATAGATAGAAGGAAGGGGGTGAGCAGCATTAGACATAGGAGAGAGAACAGACAAGGAGAGAGAGGAGGTAAACAGAGAGAGGGAGGCAGCGGGTGAGAGAGAGAGAGGTAGACTTTGAGTAACAGCACACAAATCAATACAGTTCCATTAGTTTAAATGCTTGGCTGTGGATCAAGCAGCGGATCAAAGATGTCATACAATTAGCCTTTCAGAAATTCATTTGACAACATAGACGGCAGTTGCTCCACATAATAGGCATCGTAATGACCGTGTACACAAGACGATTGGCAAGGGTCGACTGGCAGGTCTAGACGTCCAGTCTAGATGTGCGAGATCTGCGCAGCTCTCCAGGACTTATTTGTTTTGAGAAGCCACAGAGTCAGTCAAACTTTCAGATCAGCCATTTGAAGGTTACCATTTGTTGGTGGCATTAACAGTGAGGTTTGAGCTGGGTATGAAGGTCGTGGTGATGGTGGTGGTGGTGGTGGGGTAGCTAACTGCTCGGCCTCACAGGCAGCCATTTAGAGGTTTTGGTTGCGACTCTGTGTCTCTGGAGGGAAAAGCACCACTGGTGCGCGTTGAGGGGCTGTGCAGATTGCAGACCGCAATTATCATAGCCCTCGATCTTGAGGAAAGGCTCAATCACACCAAATGTTCTGAAACTCATGGGTTGAGGAAGCCAGTGATTCAGCACTTCTGACAGAGATGATATGGCTTCTCAGTTAAACTGAGACACGGTACCAAGAGGGATAATTGCATGAGTGAATATGTCTGGGTATATAGCAACCTTTTAAATGCATTTTGAGATCATAAAAATGGAAAGTGGTGTGTGTGTGTGAGGCTTTCTGTCTGATGTGCATGTGTGTGAGTTGGCTGCCTGCTGTTGATGCATCACCTCAAGAGGAAAAAAAACTTTTTTCCCTGCCAGACAAAAAGCCTAAAGGGACAAACTAAGGCCTCTGATTCAGACCTCCACTGAGCTCCACACAAGTAGTGTTCTCAGTGTAGCTCAAATAAACAAACACAGAGGCAAACATTTGCCTCATTTTCCATGTAAATAATACCTTGACTAGTCAATGTAAAGAATCAGTTCCAAAATATATGCCTCCAATGTTCTTACCAAAATGTTTTTCCTAACTTGTAAGGATGGAGGAACACAAGGTGCCACTTCAACACTCACCTCTGCCTCCATCTCTTTGAGGATGTGAGGTCATGCTTGCAAACAGAGAATGAAAAAACAAGCCATCATGGCAACTGGTTGCATAACCACACCGTTGTGTCCCAGCAACATGGCGTGACCGGAAAAAACGCAGATTTGGTTGCCTACTCTGACCTGACCAGTGGCTGACTCACACTGTACACTCATTCATGGTCTGAGAGGGTTGTAACGGGCCGACAGTTGCCTGGTCAACGTTCCATGAATGACTGCCAGAAGTTTGGCCCAGGCACGTGCTGGATAAGTGCTGTGTGTGGTGAGAGGTGTGTACTATATTTACATTTGGATTCAGCCATATAAACAAACCAATATTTCAGTGTTTCCTTCAAGTGTGGAAATTATTCCCAAGCAATCTGTCCTCCGCCCTGGAGCTTCTAAAGATGGAATGTGGAGTAACGGACGGTTTAGTGGCCGCTGCAAAAAAAATACACCCTTTCTGTTCCACTTAGCAACTGGGCAACACAAATATTACAGTACTGCTTGAAATAGATATGGTCACCATGAAGAAAAAACAGAATAGTTTCAGACAATTTCCCTCAATTTCATCCACCCAAGGTTCCTCTTTCCACTGCTGTGACACACTTCTTTCCGCACACTCACATGCCCAATGTGACAATAAAGAGCACACGTCCTGGCTTGCACTGGTGTCCTGTGTTCCTGAGGAATGACTTCAAAGGTAAAGCAGAGGTGTGTATCCATGGGTTGTGGAGTGTGGTGAGAAGTGGTGACATAGAAAGAGGGATCAGTGTGTCACGGAAAAGCGTGGCGGGATCATGATAACTAGAGAGACCTAAGAGAGAAAACACTTGTCTCAGGTGGCACTTCATTTCCACAGAAGAGGAACATGAAAGAAGAGTGAGCTAAACTTGAATTTTTACATATTTCCATAACTCTGCTTTGCAATTCATTCAGAAGAAGCAGCCATTTGTATATACTTTAAATATGTGAATTGCTCAAAATGTGTGTGAGCATCAAGTTAGAAAAACCATTCTTTAAGTAACACAAGGCAAGCATTTGTGTCATTTGTTCTAGTGGGTGGATGTCAGCACATCAAAAGCTTGTCGAAATAGCTGGTTGGCTAAAATCATGTAGAAAGGGCAGTAACTGCATGTACAGAGTGTACATAAGCCATGAAACTACAACAAAGCTTGGGTGCCCACATACGGATAACACCTTTCACTTGAGTTCACTCCGAAGGATCAGTGGAAGATGATTGCTTATTAGAGGAATTCAAGAGATTTGAGGGCTAAGTAAGACAACAGGCACAAAGTCATCAAGACCGAGATGAAGAACTGTATGTGTTGACAAAAATCAATACAGCTGTGCCATCCTCTCTCCCTTTCCCCACTTCCCACCCTGAAGAGTCTTAATCCCCACTAAATCAAACAGATTCTAGTGACAAGCCGTTTTCCACATCCACATCCAACTCTAGGAAAGATCGAAACACTCAGCCGCGTTATAAGAAACATTAAAGCGTCGACCCAATGAAGGCCATTATTGTTATCCCCAAACCACTTCCTGCTCCGAGTCCTTTTCAAGGCCCTTAATGGGGGCAGTTTTAACACTCGCCACATTCACCACAGACTCATAATATGAATCACTGCATCCTGTGGAACAGTGATCTTCATAGCACCCATCCTGCTCCGTCTAAAAATGTCCATTATTCTCCGTCAGTGCAAAACCTCATCTGTTCATCCAAGAAGGCTTTGATAAGATTTTATTTGAAGGCACAACAGCAAATTATATTTCTAAAATGTATCAAAAAATATATCTTATTGATACTTCTAATGAAATTCATATTTTCTTGCTCCCTATTCACATGGGGGACAGAACAGGCACTCAGTTGCAGAACAGCTCCATTTGAAGTGGTATTCAGTTACTTGCTCAAAAGTCACTAACAGGTGGGCTTCAGTCAAAATCATTGTCTATTAACAAAATAGTTTAATATTTTGGGGAATATTCGTATCTGCTTTCTTGCAAAGAATGGGATGAGAAGACCACTTGTATGTTGGTTGGTTTAATATGAAGCTTAGCATAGCATAAAGACTGGGAACAGGGAAAACAGTTAGCCTGGCTCTGTCCGAAGTTTAGGAACACATACAAAAACCAAAGTGTAAGGATTTGTGGTTTTAGGTGAGGTTATGCGCTGGACAACTAGACCATTGGGGCTGTGACTGTGGTAGTATTGTTGTTTTTATATTTCAGTTTTTGTATGGATTTAAAAAAACAACAACAAGATTTAGTGTGTTAATTAGTGAACCTAGGAGGTGCTGGTTGGCAGCTTTTGTTCCTTTTAGACAGAGCCAGGCTAGCTGTTTTCCCTTGTTTTCCCAATCTTTATGCTAAGCTAAGCTAACCTGCTGGTGGCTGTAGCTTCTTATTTAACATGGGAGTGATATCAATCTTATCATCCCAGAAAGCAGATAAGAATATTTCCCAGTTCAGAAATCTCAGCAATTGCTGACTCACAATATTATCACGGCTGATATAAACGATGTGCAAAATACAAGATTAAGACTTGTAATAAAGCAGAATTACGCTGTAAAGGAAAGTCCTATTAATCACAAGCTACTGTCCAGCCGCTGAAGTAAGAAATAAAAAAGCATGACCAAGAGGGAAAAAGATATGTGGAAGCTCGAGGCCAACAAGGTTTGGAGCTGAAGCTTGCACTAATATTTCACACTTCCTTGATGTAAGCATGTATAACAACCTATACCCTGCGAATGCTGCTGTTCCATCTGCTGCTCAGATGGCCAAAATTCACACTCAATCATTCAACACTTTTACCATAAACCCATACTCTCACACTTTCAATCAGCGCTTCAACACTTCCACTTTAACACTCTCCATTCATTCAATTATGCTGTAGTGGAGCCCTGTCCACGCTGGGGTTTAACATGCTTCTACCTCTGTAAAGACCACCTTAGATCTTGCTGGATATGCTGTCTGTTTATCTTTCAGACTCTTGCAGATCAACATGAAGGGGATCTTTGCTTTGATCCTCGACAAGTAAGGCAGACATATACACTGTTTGATCCCCTCACACACACACACACACACACACACACACACACACACACCCCATGCATAAAAATATCTTCACACCCCCGACCCACTATCAAAGTCATGAAAAACAGCAGAGGTCAAAGTAACAGCGGACCCGTTTCTGCCACGGCTACTCCACACTGAAGCTGATAATTCAGCCCATAAAAGGGTACCACGGGATGGATGTGACAGATGGAGGTGGAATTTTTAACAGATATATCAAAGATCCACTAAACCGTGAAAAGTTAGTGAACGGCGTTACTCACCTCAGTGCTCCTGGGAGGCAGGGCTTGCGTTTGAACTCCAGCGTCGCTCTCAAAGATCTGAAATCAAGAGACAGGCAGTTAGAAGTGCAGACAGAGGCGCACCACACTGATTGACTCATGAGCGATTAAGCGCCCAGCCACTTCGGCAACACAATATTAGAAACACACAACGCTATTATGTAGTTAATTAAAAACTACGTGTGGAGAGTGCAGCGCTTTGATTCTGTTCTGCGTGATATGTGTGAGTGGAGGGGGTGTGTATGGACACTGTGGTTTCTGTGTAGCAGAGAGATGAAAGGGGGAAACGGTCTGAGGAGGAGAAGCGCACCCCCTCAACACATCCACCCCCCCTCAGTGTGGAAATCTGTCCATTTCTGATCCATTCCATCTTTCCTTAACTTCTTTCCTCCCTCTTCTTGCCTTCCTTCTCTCTTCTCTAGCTCCTCTCGCTGGTTTGTGACCGTACAGCTTGTTGCGTCAGGCTAAGCCCGGTGCGAGAGGTGACTGCAGCCTCAGAGGGCTTTAACAACGCTATAATACAGCACTGACACAGAGCCATCTATTATGTGAGGGTGTAACACCAGCCCTCGCTCAAATAGGTTGCACTTATCAGGTTTTGCTGAGATACTTTGTCACCCAGCAGGAGGGACAAGATTGGTGGCATAGCTGCTGACAGAAATGGGGCATTTTGGTCCTAAAATGGGACTGACAGAAGCTCTTGTATTCTGCTGCGAGTGTGGTGTGATAGTGTGAACACTAAACTTAAGAATTGGTGTGTGGAGGAGACTTGCAGCAATCCCTTTTCCTCAGGATCAGGACTTCTTCAAAAACAATCCCAACTTGAATGGCACTCAGTAGAGTGCATACCTCCGCCAAAGCCCAACAGTCCCCATAAATTAAGCTGAATCAAGCCTTATAGCTAAGCCAATAAAACAATGCAGGTGAAATCATAATCTAACCTCAGAATAATAGTTGATAAAATAGAGAAACCAAATTACACTAAGTGCAGCATTTATTCACAGCATAAAATCACACTAATGAGAAAACAATTACACATATATATTATATTACCACATATGCCTGAAGTTTCTCATCAAGGTTTATTCATTATTTGCTGAGAAATTAATTAAAATGTGGAAAAACGCCCTATCTCACAATGTTAATGAAAGTGATAAAAATTCCTGGATCCGCCCCTTCATCCGGATCTGCACCAAAACTTAATGGGTTCTTCCTTGGCCCATTCCCCATCCTCCCACCAAGTTTCGTTGAGTTTTTGCGTAATCCTGCTAACAAACAAACCAACCAACCAACCAACAGACAGGGGTGAAAACATAACCTCCTTTACAATCAGAAAAACTCGACTGGCTCCTGTTATGGCATTAAGAACCCTCATCTGACCTCTGAGCAGCAGAGTACAAGTAACTCCCCCTCCCCAACAAGAGTACATTTATAAAGTGGCTGTAAACAGTGCTGCTTCGCCGTAAACCGACTAATTTTAGAAAGCTTTACCAACTCTCCCACAAATCCTCAGACCTTTCTGGCCTACTTCCCACAGCCGACTGGCGGCCAGCTCCTTACTGTATACATAGCTCCCCTAAGACGGATGAGAGATGAGAAAACTAGAGGGAAGGAGATGGGGGGAGAGCATGACTTTGGGGCAAGGTTGTCGAGCACAGTATCGCAGTGGTAAATGAGATTTAGGCTTAGTCAACACGTACCCTGTATGAGTCAATGTGGAAACTGTGGAAGAAGGGCCACCAGCTAACGTTTTGATCTTTATGCTCTGAGAAACGGGGCGTTTGAGGGGGTGGGTGGGTGGGTGGGGGAGATGAAACTCTCGGTTCAAGAGATTAAATAAACGGGATAGAGGTAGAGGCAAAAAAGTCTGAGTTGTAGGAAGGGGGATAAATGGAGAGCAAAAAGGGAGGAAAGCACCACAAGAAGACATCTCAAAAGCACAGTCTGAGAACCTGAGACGGTAACAACAGATTAAGTGTGCGGAGGAGCGTTTGGCTCCTCAGACGGCCTCCCTGTCCAAATCCTTCTCCAGCCAACACGTGTCTCATCAGCACCACATGAGAGAACAGCCAAGCAGCTGATGATGTCACTTAAAATAGCCATGAGTCAATTTCCTACAAATAACAACAGAACACTGAAACTAACACTACAACGATCTTTCAGTCTAACAAAAAAGGAAAATGAAAAAAAAGCACATGGAACCAGCCATTTTCTGTTCTTTATTACCCTCTTTGTAAAGAAAAAAAATGCAAAAAAGCACTAAAACAAGCTTGTAAGATAAGGGCAACCTGGGGAAAAAAAAATAAAGGGAGGCTGTTTAATATTTAGCGTCTTTACACCAACCATCTGCTGGTGTCTGCGGGGCTGAAGAAAGAGTGGAGAATGCCATCTACCACATATGGCTTTCAATAATTCATGTGTGTGCTGCAGTGCCACCTCGACCCTCTGCACTGCGAAACGTTACTGGGCCTCATTAGGCCGGCCGGCTGGAGTTCCCCAGAAAAATAACACCACACACACACATACACATATACACACGTATACCTAGTCACGAACAGCTGTGTGAAAATGCACAAACATAAATATCACAGAGAAGGTGGTGGGCTGGGTGAGCTAGATAAGAAACAGGACAGGGAGCATTTTGTAAGCAGCCACGAGTTAGGGCTCGTCTACCGAAGAACACGTTTGGCTCCAAAACAAAGAGACTCCATATTGACTTCACAGCATTAAGAAAAACGAAGGTCGATTGCTGTTAATCAAAACCACACTCCCTTCCTATGCTCTCGACTAATGAACAGGGGTCTATAAAAAAATACAGTAAATGTTTCCCGTGGCGAGTCTGAAAATAGACCACCAAGAGGAGAGAATTCTCCAGGGCCGTACCTTCAGGGTACAGAGTGGTGTATCAATAAATAAACAGCTTGCATGACTCTAATGACTAACCTGAGAGGATTTAAGCTTCCCCCTCTGCACCTGGGTGAGGAATGCTCCTCTGTGTTTATGTTAATGGTGAGCACTCAAACTTACCAAGACACAGGGGGAGGAGTGAGCGAGCAAGCTTATGTGCTTCTAATTAATAAAATCTCCTGGGGGGGGGGGGGTGGGGGTGCTGCACAACTGTACCAGCCTCTTGCTTTCTTTCATGTCAACGCAGGCACTGTACACGCTAGGAAGTATTAAGGCAACATGTTTTCAGGTTGTTTCATTAAAAAATGCACACAATGTGCATTGAGGGCTTGAGTATCAAGACTCAGCTTTTCTCAGCAGTAGGTCTCAGGAGACCGTGTGACCACAAACATGCATGTTCAGTATTCCACACCCCGCGTGTACTCATTCTTATGAATCCTGCATCCTATGTTATGTGTATGCTTGTGGGTATTTCCCCCCGTTGAAGACATGAAGTGGGTGATCCTGCATTAAGAATCTGCTAATCCACAGCACCTGAAGAGTTTCATTAGTCTGGGATTCAAGGGAGATGATCTAGTGTCACTTCAAGGTCTAAGTAAGGACCACTTTGCTACATCATTTAAACTGTCAAAGGAAAGACAATCAACCGAGAAAGATAATAAATGCCTTGAGATTTTACATGTAGGAACTGAAATATGAATTCTTTCAATAGAAAGTACTGGTTACATTTTGGTCCCAATATTGTTTTAACTCAGATCTGTCTGTGTGCGTGTTTAGTAGTACCTGTGATGCAGAGGGCCTCTTATCGCGGCCTCTCTTTGTGAGGTTGTCGAGGCCTTTGAGCGAGGAGAAAAGGCCTTTCTTGCGCTCTCTGTAAGTGAGGGACAAGGAGCGCCTCCTGAGTGTGGCCTCATCTCTGGAACAGATCTGAACAGATGCACAATATCAGGACTGCAATCATTTAGCTCAACAAAAATTTCTCCAGGAATCCAGGAATCTAATCTGACCATCTTAATTAGGTTTTATTTTCCACCAGCAATGCATTAGGGACACTTTGCAGGATGCTTTTTAGTTTCAGATGATTAAAAGATTTTCAAGGTTACTGAAGCATCACATACAAAACGGAATGTTAAAAAGCATCTAAACAGGACATGCTGCAGGTCCTTTGATTCTTTTTTTCTGCCTGCGTTCATTATTCATTTATCTGTCCCATCCCTGCTTTCTCACCAGTGCATGAAAGGAGGAGACAGAGAAGATCCCCAGGCGTCCCAGAGTGGTTTTAGTGGGGCGGCTGGCGATTGCTAGCAGGCTCTTTGGGTTGGGCAGCTCTCCCCCCTGTAGACTGGCCAGGTAGCAGCGCATCCTAAACAGATCCATGTTAAACCTCTCCAAGTTCTGCTCCCACTGTTGGATCTGAAGGAAAATGAAGATTGTTAATATTACGTAGGTTTGGTAGAGGTTCTGAATGTGAATTTTGTGACTTTTTGGGTGGCGGCTGAGAAAATAGAGTCGAGGGTTGGGTAGGAGAGGGGACAAGGAGGGGAGGCAGCAAAGGGAGAGTCAAAAGAGGGAGATCCAGGGTCAGTGGAGTGCTTTCCCATCTAGCTGCAATTGCTTGCAGATGTTGGAGGAGGGTGAGGGCACAAATTGGTGGGGGTTTGATGTTGAAGAGGGACTGCATGCCTTGCGAAGGATTGAATGTGAGCGCAGTAAATCCTAATTCCCATTTTTTATGTAAGTCTAGAGAGATTGGCGATGTTGCACAGACCACCCGTTAAACCTCCACACACAGTTTACAGTTGTGTTCCCTCTATCCCAGTTTGCACTATGTAAGCTATGAGAAAGTGCTTATTTTGTTGGCTGGAGACTGGTTTTAATGAGAACAGTCGAGTTAAACAGCCCTCTATAATAACTGACTTTAATAGCTCTAGTCTGCACTGTGAGTTCATTTACAATAATGCACCCTATGGCGTTGTCCAATTAGGTCTCACTCACATTGATGGAATCAAGAACAAAATGAGGAGGGACAGGAGGGTGGCATTTCACGAAACTCTGACTTTAGCATACAGGGTTATGTCATGTGCTAAACCCATGAAAATGCCTATGTGCAGGTGGCCCCAGTTAACAAGCCTTGAGTCAATGACATGCAGCCATTATTCCCATTCCTGACTTGAACCATGAGGACAACTGCTAGGATTCCACATGCTTTGGTTAAAAATGACCTTGAATTTGGCATGTCAGTTATTTTAATAACAAATGATCAAATACTTGATATTTAAGGCATTAGTCCTTCTCAAAGTAGGAACGGCAAAGGACCCACAAATTGTAGCTACAAAATATCACTTTGTTTACATTTTTTAAATATATTGAAAGTCATGAAAGTTCTTCTGTCCTTTGATAGAACCCTGGTGCTCCATGTTAACACTTCAATGCAGACTATGAAAATTCTGAGAGAATAAATGACAAATGTTCTCTTACAAATGAAAAGTTGAATTTTTACGCAATAGAAGGCACACTTGTTCTACTCAGGAGGTTTGCAGATACAGCCTTACTTGGTATGAACAGTAAGCTTTTATTGCTAAGATTAGCGTTAAGTTAGCTAATGTTAGCAAACCTAACATAAATAATGCTGTACAATTGACATTTCTGAATGAGTTTGCCAACTTGATGAGTGTTTCTACTTGTGCCAGTGTTACACTATACGTATGTTTAAGCATTTAGCATTATCCCATGATTGTCACTTGTGGTCACAGTTGCTGCAGGTCAGCAAAAGTTGCACGGTCTTGTTTTCTATTACCAAATAATTACCAGCCATTGCTATGGACTTTAGAGAGATTAGAGCCAAATACAAACATGTAAAGTGCCGTGTAGCAATTTAAACTATGACAAAACAAATTGTTACAACCTAAAGGTGGGTTTTCCCATCCTGAATAATGGTCATCACATATAGCATTAGAATGGTTAGCAGAGGTTATGATTTGCAGGGACACATGGATGACTTTTTTCCCATCATTTTCACTTCATTGAAAGAAAGACCTTCCTGTCAGGTCTAATTCCTGGCATTACTTTGCCGAACCTGACCTCAAAGAGATTGTACATGAATCCTCTGATAATAAGTAAGTAAGCAACGCACGCTTTTATCCTGCTAATCTTGGGTCATTATATATATAACACGGTGTTCTGGAAGAAATGTGAATTAATTCCACCGAGTAGTTTGAAGATGACTTTAAATGGGAAGGGAGGTATTACTGAGTAAATCAGATAAGCACCTTCCTCAAAAGCATAGACAAATTTAGGGTTGCTGCTTTGGAAAAACTCATGTCTATGTATAACTGTCACACAAGATCCTTACATGCTTTACACGCCATCTGGATCCATTTGTCAACAGTTAAATGTCTGTGTCTGCATTCAGGGATGTTTAAAAATAGTCCTGTGCATAAAATTCGATTTGATGATTCATGCGTGCAGCACTGACGAATGGAATTATCTAATATAGGCCTATACGCAGTCTGTTGCTTCATGCGTCTCGTAGGCTTGAATCAGCGCAGTGAGATAATCAACCAGATCAGTGAAAAGCGAGGCATGTTTGGGCCCATCTGGTCTGCGTGCACAACTTATTTACATACATTTCAGAGTCAGAGCCTTTCTTTGAACAGATTCTCATCTTTTCTTATTTTCCCTCTTTAACATCTGCCCCCGGCTCTCTGTAAAAGCCCTCATCTTTAATAAAGTCTTTCAATGCAACTTGATCGCAGTGAGCGCTTGTGTGTACATGAGCTGCTGTGTGTGTGAAAGGTTACAAAGGCATTCTTCAAAAGTGGTCTCCTGGCACTGATTTCAGTAGACATGGGTGGGGGTGGGATACATCAAAGTAGTGTCCTGTTGGTGCTAGACAACCCCACCGAAACCTTAAATCTATCATCAGCCTCGGGGAGCCTGTATCAGAGTCCTGTCCCGTACCCCTATGACCCTATCATTGACTCCAACCTTGTCTGTCTCTTTGTCTACTCTGAGGTGGCATACTGGCTAATTGGAAACAGATACAAGCACACAGTCAGTCGGTCTCGCAGTCAGGCAGTGACATCTCCATTGGTCATGACTGCGGTGAGCTGTACAGCTTCTATCTTGCTGGTTCTTCATAATGACACACTAATTTTTCTTCTCTGGGCACGTTGACTAGACACCAAATAACAGCCCTCCCAAAATGGACACTTACAGCAGCGAATGTCCATTTTGCTTTTTTAGTGCATAAGAAGTCAGCGTACATGGACATGAACAGCTGACAAGACGTAAACCCTCGTGGCTACACAGACGTAGGAAACATAAGTTTACTTTAAGAGGCACGTCAAGGCACTTGCAACCTGAGTCACCGTTAAAAAAGCAGCTGGATTTTCCCAAATTCCACAACAAACACCAATTTCTTGTAAATGTATTTAGGTTTTTGCCCAGCTATAGGCTATGGGCTTGTTATACCTATCAGTAATCTGCTGTATGTGGGCTACAGCACAGTGCTGGGTGCTTTGGATTCTCCCCCCAGGCTGTGAGGAGGAGGAAGAGGAGGAGGAGGATAATGCATGTTGAGAGCCCATTACCAGGAAACATCTGGAATCTCAATCTGATGCTCGGGGAGCGAGCTGCTCCCCTGGGCCCCTCGCGATGCGTTTGGGGAATGATGCATTTAGGACACTTCCCCCACCCACAGACAAAAATAAAGTATAAGCTTGTCACCACAGTCACAAAAACAGGAACATTAAGTAGGGCACATCATGTGGTTGCTACACATATCATGTGGAATAATGACAGTCATAGGAGTCTAAAGACCTTAATTTAGCATGAAATGATCAATCAATGCTGCATCATATTCCCCCAGATTTTCTGTGAAATTTGTCCCAGGGGCATGAAATGTATAACACAGTGTAAAATACAATCAAGGCCTCCGATATTCCCAGTGATGCCGGTATTAATCCCACCTAATCCGACTAATGTCTCACAATAAGTCTCAATATCACCACCTCACCTGGTTCTCAATAGCCTTGCGGTTTTTGGGGTTGCTGACCACTGTCAGCTGCAGCTCGGCCATCTTCTTCATCTTCCCGTCCATGTCAATCTTCTGCAGCAGGCCGCGGACCTGGCCCCGCAGCAGGCGCACCGTATCCTCCTTCCCCTGGCGCTTGGCCAACAGCGAGGCACTGGCAGAATGGATGGCTGTCACCCAGTTCTCCAGGTCAGTTTGGTTGCTGGCCTGGAAGGGCAAAGAGGGACAGGGAGATGAAGTGGCAGGGCCAATATTTCCCATTACGAGCTGGATTCAGATGTGACAGCTGATAAATCTGCTTGCCTTGCCAAAGCACAGCTATTGTGTTATTTTGTCATATATCACAATGAGATCATTGGGTGGCAAGCTGGGCCTCGCTGGATCAATAAGAGAAAACTTGATTAACGGTGCCTCTTTGAGAAAGCACAGGTTATGAACTGTTGTTGAAATTACACACATTTTCCCAGTTAATACAATTATCACTTTATAAGACGGTTCACTCGGAAGCAGCATGTTTGTTGAGAAATCAGCTGAACCTCATTTAGATTGCAAATAACTCAAGCTCAACAGGCCATATTAGTGGAAACAAAAGGATGAAACCCAAGCTATCTTCATGTTCGGAGCTCATTTTCTCTCTGTTTGCCTCTGGGGCTGTCAGCTCCAAACAGAGCTATTTTATTAGATGTAGGTCCGGACACCACACATACTGCAGTCGGGGAAGCTTGTAATCTGAAGTGGAGGAGACTGCATGGAAAGAGCTGAGGCTAGGCTTGAATTTGGTCATATGTAGGTCAGTATGCACAATGGGCAAATAGGATATGCTCTCAGACCCCTAAGCCAGAAGGTTTGGGCACTTTGCTTCCCTCACATGCCAAAATTGGTCATTTCATATGCTACACTTGAGGGAAGGGGGAAAAAATGTATGTCAGGTATAATTAAACTACAACCATGGACTGAAACTGTGCACTGTAGGAGTTAGTGTGTCAATCTGACAGAGATGCATATTAAAATCATTCTGTGCCAAAAAAAATTCTGCTCTTCCTTTGTGTATTTGATGGTGTAGCGTTTTGGATGACAGCAAGGGAAATAATGTGGCAGTAGGTTTAAAAATAATGGACAAATCTTCGGAGTGCCAACTCATAATATTCATATGTATCAGGCGCAACTGGTGTGCTTCACCTGGAAGAGGTAGACGTCTCCATATGAGTTGCTGAGGCAGAAAACATTCTCCTTTTTGGGGTGCTCGGGAACGGCCTGGACGATGCTGTCCTCAGCCAGCAGGGCATAGCGAGGTGACAGCTCCTGCTCTGAAGAGCCTTTACCATAAGTCTCATAGAAGAGCAATGTACATCCTGGAAAAATGGAGTAGAAATACAGACACAAACATAGACATGTACTTGAGTAAGTGTTGCTGAAAAGAAGCAAGTGTACATCAATAAACCAAGTTTCTCTTGACTTTAATAGTTTGGGATTTTTACAGCTGTCACGTAATGTTTTAGAGACAAAATGTCCTTGTAAAAACATCTAACAAATGAAGCTCTGGATGACTGGGAAACTCAGAAGCGCAAAGGTTTTACATACTCTCAACTGGCTGCTTTGAGTCATAAAAAGTGAAAAGATAGTCCCTGCGTATACCTTTTATTTTTAGTAAATACTTAAAAGCAGCGTCGTAAAAGCAGTATGTGGAGGCCTGAATTTTATCGATTTGGCCAGAAGCAAAATTGCTTGTAAGCTTTTAGGGAGGGAAGGAAGCACATCACTCAATGTCAACTGTGATGCCATGGTCAAGGAGACGACTGCTTTTAAGTAGAGAACAAAGAAGAGCCCGGCCGCTTCTCCAAACTGAGTTATAGAACTAAAATTTAGATAATCTACTTAACTTGGAATTATTTCAAAACCACAAGTCAGCACATTCTTTGACTCAATTTCAAGGTGCATAATTGTTTCTCCTCACTTGCACACCTCCTCCTAGATTGAAGCTCACCTTTCAGGGTAACCCAGTACTGCTTCCACTTGCGGCGGGTCACCAGTTCCAGCTTCCTGTCTTTGTGCAGGGTGACGAGGGGTTTGAAAGAAAGCCAGCCGGCCCGTCTGACGACCCCCTGCTCCTTCTCAAACAACAGATCCAGCTGCTCCAAGGAGCCCTCAGCCGACTCGCTGCTACTCTCCCCCTCTTCGGTGCCCGTGGATGGGTCTCTTCTCTCACCAGCTCCCCCTCCTCCCTGTCCAGTGCCCGTCTCCAGCTCCCTCATGAAGTTCTCATAGATATTCTGGCGTACGGCGTCGCTGGCTGTTTGGTGAATGGCTCCTGATGATTGGGCCCTGGAGGCTCCTGGGAACCAGTGGAGGCTAGAGACCTGGGAAGGGGAGCTGGTGTCTGCTGTGAGGCCATCAACCCCACTGTCGAAGGCATCACTCAAGTCCCTGTACCTGGTCTCCTGATAAGGCGGAGAAAAGAGAGGAGCATGAGAGGCTAGAGGATGGAGGACAGAGCATGTGGGGGAAAGATGAGATTTCATGAAAACTAAACAATACCCCAACAGTCTCATTGATTAGTCACCACTAGCGGTGCTGGGCTGGTGATTACCATGTTAGCAAACAGAATCACGGTTCTCACCTCATTCAGGCAAAAACACATGTTCACCCCCAGGTGTCTACACCTCTTTATATACAGCAAAGCTTACATTGAGACAAAATTCAAACTATGCTCCTTTTAATTAGCCCAAGGCACAGCAAAACTGGAGCAAAAACTTTTGAAAAAACACTCAAACCTACTTCAAAGTCTGCATTACAGTCTCTAAATCTTTCGCTAGGCTGAGAAAGTGGGACAAATTTCCTGTGATGGCACCTGGGAGGTTGGAACCCTCCAGGCTCAGACAATTTCACGTCATTTCAGGTCTGCTGTGGCTTCCCAATTCCCCAAATGAACACTTGATGGAATTGCGCTCTTTCAAGCCTAATGACAGCATACCTACACTTGACTAGATTGCAGCATTGATTCTGCCCCTAGCAACAGAGTGGAGTGCTCTCAACATGCAGACGCACAGTATGCGCCATCACGCCGGAGCTCACCCTCCATCTTTGTTCGTTCCTGTGTCTCACTCAGCTTCTTCACTTTGTCAATTGTTGATATTAGGAAACATTCAAAATTGCCAAAATTATCTGCAAAAGAATGGAAGTGTGCACAAATGGATATAGAAATTCTATGCTGATAAGAAAAATAAATGTATATCTTTATAGATTCCTGAAGGATATTTTCTTCTCACATCCTGTAACCAGACAGCTAGTGTGCAAGCTCGTGTTCAGCTACAGGGCAGCATTGAACCCTTTGAACCCACAGTGTTCAGTTGAAGACAGCTTTTGACTAACGATTACGTCCACCTGCCACCATTAAAAACACAGTATTTATATGATATACAGTGGGCCTATCTGTAGGAAAATGTGCACGAGCACAGGGTGGGGCTTTTTCAGCTCCCTACACAGCCCGAATGTGTCCACCCTCTCTCAGTTGTCTTCCAGCTGCTTTTCATTACGTGCAGGTTCTTGGCCTTTGGCATCAGGGTTGCGGCATGACCTTTAAACCCACAACAGAGCCCAGAGTTCAGGTGCAGAGGAAACAGAGCTGGAGGTGCTCCTGATTTAAGTTGACCCGCTGAAAGGAGGCACTGTGATGAGCCAGATGTATGCCACAGAGGTTTGGCAGTCAAGAAAATGGCCACCGAAAGACCGAAAGAGGAAATTCAGTCCCCTATCCAGCTTGAAACACTTCAGTTACTTTAACATAAACTTGTTGCAGGCCTTTACAGTCATAAAGAATGAGAACCTCAGGCATTAATAAGTGATTCTGCCTGAATTGTCCCAAATTAAACTATATCAAACTTGGAAATGGAAATTTAGTATTCTTTGCATTTATCTCTAAAAACAGAGCCCAGCTTGTTCAACAATACCTGGTGCTGGAAATGGACTTCATTTTCTAGTGACCACACCTCATTTAAAAGTTTCTTGATGATTTCTGGAGGGAAAGCCTTTTATCAGTTTTATTTCTGAATGACAGAAGACTGAAAGACTGAAGTAAATCTGTGGGTGCTAGTATGCCACATGACAGATTAGCATGGCATTATGGCATGCAGGAGATTTAGATGCAGACATAACTAATGCAAAGTGAAAGCTGTGTAACACTTCAGAATTTCTCATGACATGATCGAGTGACAGTGTCAAGGTTAAGTATCTCATATTTCACTTAGCGTTGTATGCCATTTAAGCACAAGCTCACAAATTCTTACTCTAGCAAAAAAAAGAAAAAAGAAAAGGGCAACTGAATACAATGATTGTTCTGTTTTGTCCTTCAGTTTGTGGTCGGACCCAACTGACTGAACACCAAGCCTTATTAGCAGACTAACTCTCTAAGGACCGTGAGGGGAGCCCAGAAAATCTGAACCACACAGCAGCCAGAACAAGCATAAGTCATTCATTAACATTAGAGGAGGGGTGGGGTTAAATCTTCAGCTAGGATTTAGTTTCACTCTAACAGAGCCTCTCCAAGGCTTACAGCTAGTCTCTTGGCAGTAAGGCAAAGCTAAATGAATTAATGCAGAAACAACTGCTTTCAAGCCTAAAAGACAGAGAGGGACATGAGTTCAGGCTCAGTTCCAACATGTTAGTTTTGTCAAAATAAAGCTATTAAGAATGTAGCGTTTGCAGGACAAAGTCACATGGTTCTTAAAATCATACGCTGTGGTTATTTTCAACCTCTCCTCTGACCCATGCCTGTATGGTACAAGTATCATTTTACTAGTGGGAAAATGTATCAGCTGTCTGCTCTCTGAGCTCTCATATTTTACTGTATCAACCTGCTCCATTCCCAAATTTCTATGCACTTCCATCAGCCATCAGTTATCTTGAAACCTTGAAGGCCTTTTTTAAATAAAATGCAACTCTTTGGCTAAAAACACGTAATGCCACTTGATTAGATCAACACCCTCACATCCTACATGTGTATCTGACTGCAAACAAAAGAGCTGAAAACATTAACATGCGACAAGTATTGTAGATTCAACAACTTACCACAATCCGTATGCAGTAACACTTCAGATGTCCCAACCCAGGTGTACTCATTACGACATCTGCACATTACATCCATGTCTTACATTGTAATAGGAACTTCCCCTCATCCTTGCTCCATCCTCACAAAAACAACTAGACCCAGTGCTGGCTGTCTTACAAATTTAATTTTGTGCCACCCCACTGTTCCCTGTCCTCAGACAGCTGGTGTTGTGGTGCTAAGGACCAGAGGACGGTGGTTGGTTCCTGGCTATGCCAGGACCACCGCTGTGACTCATGATCAAATATAACTTGCCAGACAGGAAACTGTGCATGGCTGTTACGGAAGCCCTCTCCGGTCTACCAAGCAGTAGCTCTAAGGCTAGTAGTGAGGCAACTACAGAAGACCACTGTACATGTATCCACTGTGAATCTACTTTGGGAGCTGGATGTTATGGGGTGACTGTGAACACTACAAGTATGCAACCTATTGCTTTACATACCCCGAGGATAAGATCCCTGGATGAAACCTATGAGTGACAAAGGAATGTAAATCTTAAAAAAAAAAAATGCTGAGAACAAGACAAAATCAATGTGATCCCTAAAACTCTTTCTGGTTAAACTTACCTGAGACTTCCTCTTCTTGCGGCTGAGACTGCCTGTCCAGTCACTGAGGCGCCTGATGCGATTTTTGATGGAGCCTTTCTTATGGAAGCCGAAATCTGGTCCAGCCTGCTCCCTGTGATGTTCCTGGTCAGTATACTGGTCCAGATCTTCACTAATGGTGTGGGCTTTGGGCCTGCGACAGGGCAGGGTGTATGATGAGTACTGGCGGACCTCAGGGCATTCTTCCTCCAATGGAACATCCAGGACTGATGCAAAGGAGGCTCTGTGTGGCCTCTGGTCTGGTAGAGGCTCTTGTAACTGGAAGGATAGGTCCCTGGTTGTGGGAAAGGTAGTAGCCATTGTGGAATCCTTGTACAGGTCTGTGATGGACACAGGGGGAGACTGTTCAGTTGAGTGGACTAGGGTCCTGCTGGCAGAGCAGGGTTGGTCCTGCTCACACAGCTCAGTGTTGGGCCCCCAGGGAGAGTCATACCAGGAACCATCGGAACTCAGTGAGCTTCCCTTGCTGGTCCTGGCTGTGGAGGAGGTAGAGGCCGGCGGTGGGCCGCTGCGGTGGTCGTCCTGCCTGCTACCACTTGAACCAGGCAGACTGGGAGTGGAGACAGACTCCAAGTTGGGAGAGAACTTGAGGAGCTGTACAGGGCCAGAAGCCTCGTCGAGGAGGAGTGGATTGCCTGAGGTGTTGGTGAACTCCACCCTGAGACTGCCATCCTTCTTGATTACCACCCGTGGACTGCTTTGTTCCTCTAAAGCCTCATGCTCACCACTGTGTCCATTCAAGGTGTGTCCATTGAGTTCAGCGCCATATGGATTATCTTCGTAGTCATCTGATATTTGTCGCCTTCGTATACCACATCCAGGGGATCGATGCCAGCGATGGTCACTAGGGCTGCCCCTCATTCCCTTTGAGATGTAGTCATAGTGCCGAGGGGAGTAAGGCTGCCGGCTTTTAGGAGGGGACAGACAGCCACGGCCAACACACCTGGCCTTGTACCCTGAGCCTATTGGGGCACTTTTCCACCACGTATGGGGAGACAAAACATCATCTTTGGCTGAGCGAGGCTTCAGTGAGCATGGTCTCGGTTTCCCGGGGAAAACAAAGCTGGTGCCTTTGGGGCCCTGGATGCTATATTGGCTCTCTGAATTTCCCATAGCTGGCTGGAAATTAAAAAAGAAAATGTAATGTTACCTGCATTATGCCACTGAAAAATGCATGATAATCACACATAAGGCTGTACAATATACATGGCATGGTATGATATAATGCCAGCTAACTTCAGCTAATCAGAGACATTAAAATTAACAACACAAACAATGACTCCCATAAAACCATAGCATACATACATAACAATCATTTCATTTGCAGTGGCTTTTTCCAGAACAGAACAGCAGCAGGTCTAATATATTCCTCATGTCTTTCAAAGAAAATAAATTTAAGAAATACTATCACAGCTGGTCATTAAGCTAAGTGGTCTACTACATTCTTTCATTCTTTCTATAGAAAGGTCAAAGTCATGGATGATATGCGAGTTTAGGATGATAAAGAAATCACTTCCAGGTTGTCCACAACACTCTTACATTAGTGACAGAGAGCCATGACAAGGCAGACATTTCATTATAGGGTTGATCCTATAGCAAACAAACTGCTGAGACTGTAAGAGACAGTACTGTATGTTGTCTGTGATGTACTTACATAACAGTTAATGCTAAATACTGTCAACAGTCTTCAAGTCTTTGAATTAGAACAGCAAGTAGATTAGGAATAGAGCAAACCTCTCTACATGTGGAAGGGATATAACACCCTTACACACACACACCTTATGTATGTAAGTTTAAATAAGGACCATTTTAAAAGGACCTATATATTTGAAGTAACATCGACCCACAGTTGGAATTGACCAATTTCAATGTGTATACCAGGGAGACATTTTAAAATCAGCGTTAAATATAATTACGCATAAAAACACAGATATCAAGGCTAGAGTTCTACAACTCACCTGCCTGAAAATCTCTTCTCAAATTGGAGCTTCTATGTGCAAGGCTCCCTCCACCTCATTTCTCAAAATGAACTGATTCCTTGGCAGTCTGGCTCATCTGAAACAGAGAGAGAGAAGTTGACTTAGTGCTTAGTCTTTTTCTACAGGACTGTAATTTACCACGTGCAATGAGCTCCATGTTTGATAACAGTTAAAGAGTAGATCTAATCCCCAGCTTTTAGGAGAGAACAGTGTTTCGTAGGCAGCACTACTTGCTTCTTACTGGAATAAACAGCGCAAAACTGAAACAGCATCTGACATTTTTTGTGGTTGTTTGAGATTTTCCACATGTGGAAAAAAAAACAATAAAACTTATTGGCAGGTTTGCAAAAAAAAATGACTCGGCCAACATCCCGGAGATGAAATCATTTCCTCTAAAAAACAAAACTACGCAGCAGTAAGTATCGAACAAGTCCAATGAACTTCACTCCAACCAAGTTCCTAGTAATATCACATCAACCAAGTTTTGTTCTATACAACACAGCAAAGTACAGTAGTGCCACCCTGGCGCTACAGTATGACTAACTGAAAAGTTCACTCCACCCCCCACCCCACCCTCAATCAGCCATCCAAACCAAACGTTAGTAGCATTTTTTCCACCTCCCCACAAGTAAATGACGTCGTCTTTCATCAGGGTTGGGAAAAGTTTTTGAAAGCCGGCTACAGTTTACCAGTCTGTTTATTTTTAAACGTTGGAATCCTTGCTTGCTCTTTTTTTTACTAGTCAACACCAAATTTGTCCAGAGGCAGGATCCAAAACCAGAAACGGCTGAGTGAGGAGCGTACTTTGTAGAGGCATCGGGCATCTTCTGAGAAGCAGTGTGACTCTAGCTTTTGTGTGTAATATAACTCGCTTACATGCATCTAGCACACACACCAGGAAGGCTTTAAAACAGTTCTAACTCCACTAAGCCTTGCAGCACACATACAGCATGTGTAAGGCAAAGTGTATACACCCCCTGCCAAAAGCCCTAACCTTCAGGATTAAGTAATTTGCAGCATTAAGAGTTTATCTGCTCTTGCTTGAATGCACCTTGACTGTGAGGTGAGATTAAATAGTGGTGACTGAGTAAATGGACCACTGTGAAAGAGTGCGTTTAATACATGAAGTTGAGAGGGAAATTCCAGGGGGCTAAAACATTTTAAATGTAAATCACATGAGGCACTAGATCCCCAAGTTCCAGGACTGGGAAAAGATCCAGAATAATGTAACAAAAAAAATCAAACATAACAAGGAGTCACACAAGGAAGTTATTCTCTCATTTAAACTGTTTAGGAGAAGTGTAAAAAAGTAGCATTTGAAAGCCCAGTGGAAAATTGGCTAGAGACATGTAGGCCTGGTAATGAACTTGAACCATCACTCTGAGCTGATCACAGGATTAGCCAAACACTTGCTTCGTTCGAGAGAACCAGAGTGAGAACATTGAATAAAAGAGGAGATAAATGGTCTAGGCACTGTAACTGTCTATCTAAGCAGCTTTCTGTCATTAACACACAAATAATTTCCACCCTTGTCATGCTAGTTGAACTGGGGCCAGGGGGTCACATGGACCCTAGGCAAAGCCAAGCCAATAGTGCTCATGGATGCATGGTCAACTGCACCTGACTGGTCCGACTAAGCATTTGCGTCCCCTTCATCAAGCTAGAAATCTGTGGAAAAAGGAGCATATTCTCTTACTCAATTTCCCATTTTTCCCTTTATATCCCATGTCTAAAGTTCATACTGTGCACACACCACCTGATCCCTGGAATCTGTTAACATCACTAGTTTTTCGTAAGCTTTGTAAACAGGGGGATATTTTGGAGTTTGTCTTGCATCCAGAAACTAGAATGTGAAAGTAAAAGGATTTTTAGTCCCTCTACATGAATGGAGAATATCTAAACAATACCCTCTGTGGAGTAAAGGCCAAGAAAGCAGCTGCTGACAACACTAGGAGTCAGCATAAAGGTAGTTGTCGAACTTGTCACCAAGACTGCCTTCTTTTAACACCACCACTGATGCTTTTCTTGCACAGATTATTCACACAACGCAGGGCTGTGGGTATGAAAGGTCCAAAGGCGTGCCAACACACAAACCTAAAGACACACGTTTGCCTTCTGCTGTGACTTGAACTAGAGTATTGTGTGACTGTTTTTAGGAGAATAAGACAAGTCTTCCTTTTAGCTGCAAACCACTGCTCCCAGTCTGAACTCCCTCCCTCTTCCCGTTCAGTCCTCTGTTTTTGTCAATAGGCTTCCTGCAGGCCATCTGCTCAGGGGCCGAGGGACCACTGCCACCCTAATGCTCCTCGACACACCCCCATGACCTGGCATTCTTTTCAGAGTGCCCCTGGGTGACTCCCACGTAAGCTCCATGTTTAGTCTGGCACTGTGTGTGTCTTGGGTCTGGAGCTCAGACAAATGGTGAGGAATGGGCCACACCTCGACATGGTATAAACACAGTAGGTACATGGAGGCATTGTGTTGAGGTAACAACTGTCTTTTTCCTACATGAAGAGACCACCATGCATTAGTTGAAGAGAAGAGAACAGTCTTGAGACTATGCTTTCAACTTTGACCCTCATGTCCTTGAATCTACACTTTGTGAAAACACAAGCAGTGTGAAACACAAGGCGACTCCCCAGAGTACTAGCACAGTGATACCATGATGTCGTTAGTGCACTTTTTTTTAACCTACTCTGCCATAAAACCTTGGAGATACAGAAATCTTGCTGGACTTTTTCAATGGTTTCCCAAAAAGAATGCATTCAGTAGAGCAATAATGTGGAAAATATAGGATAACCATGTGACACAAAGATTAGTTAACATGTGGCTCTGGAGGAAGAAATCATCAATCAACGACGCAAACACCAAATAAAGAACTAAACAAGGTTTTTATGCTTTTTCAATTATGATGCTGTGAATAAGAAACAATGAGGTAATTTGTTATTGGTAGTGATGTTAACACAATCACACTGCCTTCCTCCTATCAAATCACAGCCCGTGGGACTTGTCTCTTATCACTTTCCTCTGGCGCTGGGACAACCAAGCTCTTAAAGGAGCAGTGCGCTTAAGGCTTCACTCATTTAGACACAGCTTCAATTCAAACTTATGCGAAACAACCCACAAAGTTCTTTCTGGACAAAAACAACAACAGGAAGTGAAGAAAAGCAAGTAGTGGAGCCAAAGCCATCTCCTGCTGAGTGTTTGTCATATGAACCAGATTTAAAGTGTCCTGCGGTTGTTTGCTTATGAGGAGAAATGTCTAGATCTATGAATCATTTGCTGAAAGCCTATATTACTGTGCGGTGGATTCAGCCAAAGCCACCAAACATCCATCACAGTGCTTGTTAAGTGTCTTTTGGACTTTTTCATTATACATTTAGAAGCTCTGCGCATGGCTCCCGACCAAAAATGGCATGGCAGCCTTCTGAAAGATTTATACACGTATGCCACTGTCATTCCAGAGTGACGCCAAGAAAATGAAAACACTTCCAAACCCTTTCATACAATGTGCCCCCACTGAGTGAGCATCCAGCAACTTGAGCATGAGTGACAAAGTTTCGAGGAGGTGGTAAGTTTGTCAAGCTTAGTTATTGCCATGAGTGTACGTGAGACATGCTGACAAGCCTGAACAAACAGCAGCAGAAGTGATAACGGCTGAGATTGTGAGGGGTCACTTTGTTGTATCTTCATTTACAAGGCCACATGCGGAAGGCTTTTACACCAAGGCAGACACACTAGAGATAAAAACAAAAGCAGAAAGTGCAATCTAACAGATAGATACAGGTGGAAACTAAACAGCACTCACGCATGCAAACACACAGTGTAACACACACCTGTGGATCTAGACAATAGGAAACACAATGCAGCCTCTTCACCTCAGCCTCCTCTTAAATCCAGTAAATAAGAGAAACAAAGGGAGAGAAAGATAAAACACAACATCCCTTACCTCTGTGGCCCAGGCTTTAATCTAAAAGCTCTTTGAACAGCTTGCAAAGGAGAAAAATCTAGCTGGTCTTTCTCTCATCTCAGTGTGGATTCTCCCTACGAAGGCTCGATGAGTCTTAAAGCAACATACACGCAGGTTCTGACTTACACACCCAGATGCGCTGGAGGACACATGGAAACTCCCCACACCCCCCAGCTTCCAAGCGGCAGCAAATCACAGTCCTCCCGAGGTAACCCTGGGTAACAGAGCGCCAAGAGGAAAAGTAGGAGACCTGGGAGGAAAAAGTGAAAAGTTCTCAACAGAAGAGCTCTCTTAGAAAGAGAGGCAAAGATGTTTTATAGCTCTCATCCATCTAGAGTCTCCACAGTGTTGTTTTTCCTATATCCTGCTTTTCCGTTGGCTCGGAGGAGGATGCAGGGCTTGCTGCAGCCAAGATGGTTTTCCATAGATGTTTGAGGTGATTGGGCCAGAAAAGCTGGCGTAAATTGGCTGCAGCTCTGCCTGGGACGCACTGGGGAGGGCGCAATGACTGGAGCTCTTGTCTGACCCCAAATACCACATTGACCCAAGGAGGAAGCCAGCTACTGGGGAAACAGAAGGAGTGTGTGTATACGTGTGTATGCACAAGTGAGTGTGAGCCAAAGAATAAGAAAAAAGTCCAGTGGGTGAAGACTGAGGCTTGGTGTGAAAAAGAGCCAGGGCCACAGGGGGAATCACGAAACAGAGTTAGCAACATGGCTAAGATGAAAGTTTCTCCAGGCCAGAGGGGACAAATGTGCATCTAATCTTAAAGAAGCAAATTAAAAAACAAGAAAATGAGTCAAAACCGTCCGCTGGAATTAGAAATTCTAAAATGCACTCAAATGCAAAAGTGTTGTGACTAAGCGGAGACTAACTTGAGACCGCCGTCGGTCTAAAAACACACACATGCCTCCATTGGTCTATGGTTCACATAACTGTGGTCACACAGTCAAACTGGACCCATTCAGAAAGCCACACCAGAACACAATGCGGCATCAGAACTGAACCAAGTGTGCCCGACTGTTCCAAAAGCTGCTCCCAAGTCTCTCGCGAGCCAATTGTTTAATCCAGAGGAACTGAGTGAATGTTATTGGTGTTTGGGGAGATGTCGCACCTCTCCTACAAATGGAAAATATGACAGCCTATGTAACTAGGATGCTCAATCGGCTTCTTCTCTCGAAATTCATCTTGGTCTGAATAGCTATTCAAAGTCATGATCATGCCGCGCTGTATGGGCAGCTGTTGAATAGCCTTCCATCAGCCTGCTGCTTGACAGAGACATCAGCTCCAGGACACAATATTTCGTTCACCAGAGCTACACAACATTGTTAACAACACAATAGTTCTCGTGGGCCAGACCGAGCTCCTCTCAAAGCCCTTTGTCCGGCTATAGATGGAGGCAGCTTAAAGGTTGGTCAACAACACACTGAAAAGAGTGAGGCACTGTGAAAGAAGGAGAAAGCAGGGAGGGCGGCTGTGATGCATATTCATACAGAGCAGGTGCTGACGGCCAAATGGTCTGACCCCTAATTAAGATCAATTAAGGCCCCAACAAGTTCTCCAGAGCCAGTTTACATCCCTCTATATCCAAGCTCTGGGCAACTGATCTCAACTTAATTTCCATTCACATGTTACCAGCTGCTGATCTAACTTGCTGAAGTGCACATCGCACTATATCATGATAGTTGTTGATACCGATATGTCATTCTGCATGTGTGTACCTTACTTAGGAGTACCCAAGTGTAGCACAATAAATATGGGGGGAAAGAACAGGCTTTAGCATGGAGGAGATCAGGAGTAATACTGTTGTACTCGTGGTGACACAGGTTCCAAAGAGAGTTTATCAGCAGGGCTTTGCTTTGGGATAAAGCTTTCAAACAGCATGCATCCCCACTGATTCAGAGGTCTAAATGACCCCCTCTCTGCCCAATAATGGCAGTGTGACAAAATACACGACCCTCGCAGAAATCCTCTCCTCCAATTTGCAGCCACAATAACTACCGTGAGACCGACGTTAGGTCATAAAGCAACTTCTATAATGGCTGATAGTAAAAGGTAAATCGAGTCCAGCCTTGGGGCTTAGAAGGCTCAGAGCAGTTCTAATGTGCTTCTGCATTTCCAAACCTCCCACTTGTCCAACTCTGAGAAAGTCTTTATGGAGTCTTTATTGATGTGTCTGTCTGTCGGGCAATCTGTCCACCACTTTAGTCGAGACTGAAATAGCTTAACAATTATGGGATTGCCAAGAAAAAGACAATAGACATTAATGGTCCCCATACTGACTTTTTTGATGCCAATGTTTCCTCTGGTGCCACCATGAGGTTCCCATTTGGGGTTTTCCACAAAATGTCTCAACATCTATAATAACACTGCCATGACAACTGATGCACAAATACATGCCCCCCTCAGGATGGTGATCGCTTAACATTCATTTGGCGCCACTAACAGGTCAAAATGTTCATGTGTCCAATACTTTGTTTTATGCATGTTATAGTGCTAAACTAAGATTGTGCCTTCTTAGCATCAGTGCGTTAGAATTGCCATTTGAAGTATGTAAGCATTCTATGACTAATAAAAGCCTCACAGACCTGCCATCATGGCTGTAGACTCTTTCTACACAAGTGCTGGACCATTTAGTTGATGTAATGATTAGCTGATTGGCAGTCAACAAAAAAAACACGTTAACTGATAAAGTAAAAATTCTATGAGTTTTGTTTTACATTTTATAAACTAAATGCTTAATCAAAATTAAAGTATTAAATGGAAACAACTCTACATGTATCTCGGCTGCACAGCACTTCATGTTTTCAGTAACTCAGGCATTACAGATGCATCCTATTTATGTGTTAAATGTGGCAGACACCTTAACTTATAGTAAATGATTCTTTTTATGTAAAATACTTAAACTATGTCAGATTTTTATCTCAAACAGATTACTTGCAATAATCCAACACCGATGAAAAGGCACACTGGTCCAATGATGCTTGCGGGACCGGGCTGATGAATGTGCTGGAGAAAGGGAGTCGCGGGGAGAGTCAGAGGGAGAAATATGAGTTCTCAGTCAGCATGCTAATATTTCTCATCGCCCTCCTTAACAGCATGATGGAGCCACTCTCATAGCTGGAGGCCGTTTATGGTTTGATGTCATTGATTATCCTGCTCACTAAGGACTGCAGTCTGCAGCAATTGGTTTACAAAAAGTCCGTTGGGAGGAAACAAATTAATCTTAATTCCTCATTTAGGCAGAGATTAGCACAGCGCCTCAGACAGAAACATGGCTTTAAATACCAAGGGCCTAGAAATTTGTAATGATAACTAGACGGTCGGAGGAATTGGAGATTTAGACTGATGGAATTCACTTAAGCTGGGATGCTTTTAAGTAAGGGTGAAAGGTCAAGTCTTTTGTTTGGTGGCTGGCTTCCACCCACAAACCCACTCCGCCTCTTTAACAATCCAAGTACTGGGGGTCGTCTTGTGGAGGACTCAAAATAAACTAAACATCTTTGCATATAAAAAACAAATACAGACCATCTTGATATAAATTAATTCAAATTAAGGTGTTTTTCCATAAAAGAAAATGCACTCCTACATCCAAATGTGAAAAGTGTAAAACTAAAAAAAAAATCAGTGTAATGCAAACATTAAAAATGTGCCTCTCATGTTCTGTGACATTCAGATCATTCAAAGGTTGCCCCTCCCACCATCTATCCTCTATTCCTCCGCCTCCTCATGCCTCCGTCCCATACAGTGAAATCTCTATTTTTCTGCCAGCCTGCCCCTGCTGTCAGCTCACTTCATTTGCTACAGATTGGAGGTTCTGTCAGAAAAGGCAGCCGAAAAAACATAGAGTCCGACACCACCCGTATCTGCCACTGCGTGCAGGCTGTGGGGTGATGTGTGCCTCTGTGTATCGAGTTAGCACATATGAGAGGACAACACCAGAGGGTTCATTCTCTGCTTAAAGAAAATCTAAAATGAGAAATGTGGTCATAACATCATCGGATGCTTTTAGAGGAGACACCGACTCAGAACATCCTCAGGAGGGTGTCAGAACCTGTACGCTGACTGATGGCGCGTCTAAACGCATGTGCACTTTTACACGTGCATGTTTTGAATGGCAGAAGGAGGAATGGGTTAGCAGCGCTCACAAAAAAAAAAAATGGAGTATGTGCGTGCGTGAGATCCAGCTAACAGCTGGAAGACTGCAGGTGCAGATCAGCTTTCCATCAGCTTCTCTGCTAATTAAGCAGCTTAATGGACTGAAGAAGGTCGTTTTGAGGGTTAAAACTGTGAAGGAAGAAAGGCACAGACACACACACACCTCAACATGTGTGCTGCAGCCGAACATTTCAGCTTCTTGCCACTGTCATATAGTCTCATCAAAACAGAGCAAGCTATTAGAGCTGCTGTCTTCAGGCTGTAGTTATAAAGAAAATGCCTGAAGGTGATAGCAACAGTAATGAAAATGAGTGACAGGCGGTGCATACAAACCATGTGGAGTCCTTAGCAACCACAGGGTCAGATAAGACACCCTGAGGCTCCGCCCATGAAGACAGGGCAAAGCACGACCGCTTCTTTACACAAAGGGAAACAAGAGATACCTAATTATCTCCCCGCCGATAAGAGATGGGGAAAGAAAAGTGCCTTTGAGGCGGAGAAAAGCAAAAAGAACATTAGTTGTTAACCTTCAGCAATTAAATCTCAGGAACCACCATTAAAAGACAAAACCTTTTTCTCCTTTTCAACTTTTTACCATGGTTCACGCCGACTTTGTATATTTTGGGCATACGAGCGCGAACGTCTGCATAATACACCTGCAGTAAACCCATTGGCAAACTGTATTATCTCCACTGGAAGTGACTGTGGCTGTCCTTTGTGTGCTGCAGGATAATCTGTCATACGCTCCGTGGTGTGAGCTCTAGTGATTAATAAGATCAGCCCACGACTCGCTCACTCATTAACATAGCAACAGCCACTGTAGTGTGCTGCGGCAGTCATGTGAGACACACTCCAGGCTCCCTAAGGTGATCCATCAGAGATCATTGACCATCGCAGTACAATATCAGTCACACAGAGCCAGCTGATGGAGGTCACACCAGAGGTTTCAGGGAAACAATAAGGTACTGGGGATTTGGGGACAGGTAGAAATGTGCATGTACAGTAATCGATGGCCTTGCACAGAGCGCAGAAGTCACACTAACATATTCAAAACCACAAACACACACATGCATCAATCACTGGACTGAACAGGAGAGGAAAAAAAACCTATTGAGGGAGGAGAAATTGATTATTTTGCTGTTTGAAAAGAACAAAGCGAATCGCTCAAAGTGCCCCAGACGTGAACTAGCATGATAAAAGCTGTGCCTTCCACTCAAAAATGACATGTGGCTGGTGAATACAGCTCTATCTGGGGTAGTAGGGCAAACAAGCAAGTCTGGCTTTGTCCCAGCAGACGCACACACAAACACACACACCTACTAAGCTGGCACGTACCGCTGCAGGGGAGGGCCAATCAGTCTGTATCCAGATGCTCTGTGGGTGTGTGTGTGTGTGTGTGTGTGTGTGTGTGTGTGTCTCATCCATCACTGCCACAGACGTGCATTAATCCCTCTCTGCATTCCTGAGGAGCTCTGACGCCAAAGGGAGATTGCCCTTGTGGCCTCCCCCAGCCCGAGTGGAGAGCACCACTCGCGACCTCTGGAGCCACTTCTGCCCACTTCAAGAATAAAACTTTATCAAATCTGTTGGCAACGTGTGCGCTGATGGATCAGGACTGGGTGACACTAATGATTATAATAATTCAAATGTTATCTCCCTATGCCAAGGCGAGCCATATGTTCATGGTAAACTAGTGCTCCAACTGGCAAAGTCTCTCCTTTCATGGCCTATTAAGGGCCAAAGTGTAGATCGCAGTCAGGCCAGGCTGAATATGAATCACTCAGCTCGCTCTGATCGAATTCATGAGCATCATTCTCCTGAGCGTACAGGTCAGAACACCAACACAAGTAAACAAACCAATGAAAATGATAAGCAGCCAAGAAGAAATTTGGCGACGACGGGGTCATAGGGCTTCCTGGTTGGTGCTAGCTCAGCACTTTCTCTGCCGTTTATAAATCACATGTCATGTCTGCTGAAGCCATAAACTCTGACAAACTGACAGGTGAAAGCCAAGATGACGCTTTAAGTCTATTAGAGGTAGTTAGACTAGCCTGGGCCTGTCAGGGTGGTTTGTTCATCTTGGTCAAGGTTAAGATAGGTAACAATGGAGCTGATGCTCCACTACCCATTAGGGGCCCTTACCTGAAGCAATTACAGTCTATATTAAAGCCTTTCTTTTACCACATTGGCAGGTCTGAAAGATGGCCTCTGTTAAGTGCTCAGGATGGATTTTACCTGGTGACGACACGTCTCAACATGACAGATCAGTGCGCAAAAATGTCCACGTTAGCGTGCGATAATTCAGTGACAATCCGCTTTGCTTTTAATACTAACACTTGAAGAAATGCCTGAAAACAAGTGAAACTAACCTACACACAATCAGGATTATCCCTCCTGAACAGAACTGAAGATTAACTTATTCAAGCAAATTTAAGGACTGCTTTGCATCTTAGGAATTACCTTTTTTGCAGCAGCGAATTAGAACCCCATTACAAATAATGCATGAGGCGACGCAAGAATGCCGTTTCTTTCTGTTTAAAGTGAAAATGAATGTGATGATTCACCAGAGGGGCTATAGTATTCTCGTCACACTGTTGTGCTCGTGTGAGACAAGCATACATCCTCGTCCCTGGCTGAGCTGAGTGGAGCCAGGCGACCGGCTATAGATGGTAGGATAAAAGCAATTCAGCATGATGTTGTGGACCTACATCAGAGCCCTGTAAACAGAGGGCCACAGTCTGGGCGGCTAAATAAACCATCCATCAGGTGAAATTGCCACTGTTTAGACACGTCCTGCAGTACCTGGAGTCTATATGGCATGTATGTTGACATGCATGCAATGTAAAAAGTGTCCTTAAAAGTAAAAAGTACAGTTTTAGTAAACACAGTTCTGAGCTCACAGGCCGAGAAAGCTCATGTAAATCACATAAAGTAACCATCCTCTGACGTAAAGCTGAAGAGGGAGGATAACTAGTATTCTCTGCTGAGCTGAGAGATGATATAAAGATAGAGAGATAAAAACTGAGATAAAACCGGCTTAGCGCAATCTCACTTTTACAGGAAAGCAGAAACACTATTGCTGGTGTTATCAATAACCAAAACAATTTGTTTTATTGGAGCTTCGGGCCCAGATAAAAGGAGTGAAATCAGAGCTGGACTGCCTGTTCAGCATCCTGGGAGCACTGATGATGGGTGAGACAGCTGGTGAGGAGCCAGACACAAACACACACATAGACGCACGGAAATTTGACTCCTCAGCAGAGCTACACTACCTGCATAGGATGTACAGGAAAGCAACTACGCGCACATGACACACACCAGACACAACAGTGAAAGCCAAAC
This sequence comes from Hollardia meadi, assembly GCA_037974645.1. Classification (NCBI taxonomy): domain Eukaryota; kingdom Metazoa; phylum Chordata; class Actinopteri; order Tetraodontiformes; family Triacanthodidae; genus Hollardia; species Hollardia meadi. The sequence goes on along the minus strand of JBBPCS010000932.1, from coordinate 16,601 downwards.
TTTTATTTGTGCAGAAGTGTCATTTAAATAAAGCTCATGCACTTTACACACCAGACGACAAGTTTGGAACAATATTAACAACAAACCACCACAGCTGGGTGTATAAAAACCACAAGTGATTGTTAGTGTAAAGCTATTACGAGCAGTTAAAGGGACAGATCAACCCCCCCCCCCCCCCCGATTTGGGGGTGAACTGTCTCTTTAAGTGTGTCTGTTTGTGTGGACAAGATATCTTCTTTTCAAGGTGTGAGAAATAAGGTCACACAGGATACATCATGTAAAGAAGAAACAGGTTGCAGTCGATGCGTGTGGACACAACTTTGCATGTCTTCTTGCCTCTTCAACAGTCACACAACCCATGACCTAGTTTCCATCGCCAAACATGTAAATCACCGGAGTATGTAGAATGTTGTCTGAAACCTGTTTGAAGAAAATTTGCTGGGTAATGCACGTGAGCCTGCGTGTTTAGGTGTACACGTGAGGTTTGTGTCTTTTATCTCCAACTCCTTTTCAGTTCATGTAGAAACAGATTTCGACTCTTCACCTCATGAGAGGAGTTCTATAAAGCTCACTCCAAAAGGAGCCCAAAGGTGAGATTAGATTTCACCGTTGAATTATCACATGAAATTAGCTGGGAGCCATTATCGACCTATAATCCAGAACAGGAGCCCGACAAAGCACTTAAGCGGCATTGTGTTTTACTGGGAAAGTTCAATAAACGAAACGACAAAGACTGACGTGTGCTGGCTGCAGGAAAAACACCTAAACCAGTTTGCCTAGTCATGTGGATGCAGAGGCGCGTGAGCCAATTTGATTGCTGCAGAAAAGCCACAAATCTCTGCAGAACAAACTCCTTTGTCCTGCTTTGCAAAGCCTTTTCACTGAGGAATGTGGTTCGTAAAGACTGATAACAGAAACAAGCCAATACAGACACCAAACAGAACCTCATCTCGGGGCATGGCAAGACTCAGCTAAGCGCTAGCAGCTGTGCCACATGTGCACCGCTTTTACCGACATGATTAAATTAAGGCTCCTGCCAACCTCGTTATTATCCCATCCATATAGGGAGGCTCAAGAATGCCAATGAGTAGTGCACTCATTATGCAGTCGCCATGCACAGTGGCCAGAAAGAAACAAGTACTTTCACAAAGATTACAAACTGTAAATCAACAGCATATTCCAGACGACGGGCTTCTTTTGTCACACTGAAAAATGAAAGGCCAGCCCTTAATTTTTATCCATGAAATAAATACTACAACCAATTGAATTACTGCGCACGGGCAGATGCGACGGCCCAGTGATGCCCCACAGGACGAGCTGGTGGAATCGACAGGCAGATGCTCCGACCAGCAGAGGTCACGGGAGGTCAAGCTGTTCCATTATGAGAGGACAAGGGTGGTATTTATTCACAGCCTTCTCCTCCTAAGGAGGGGTGGGCTTAGGGGGAATGGAGATGGATACTTAACCCTTGAGGCAAAAGGCTTACTACAAACCATCCACTGTTTCTCCCATTACTGGTGGAGATACGGCAACTGTTCCACCAACACCCACTGAGAGGAGGCTATGAAAAAAAAAGGAGAAAAAGGCGCAAAGAAAGTTGCGGGAGGAAATGAGAAATTCACCAATTATCCCAGTCTTGAATGATCAAGAGAACACGCTGCCACCCAGGCTGGATGAACAGGGTGTTCTGACAGTACACACTGCCAAGACTCATGCACTGCAACCCAATTTAAACAACAATAATGACCACAGCGGCAGATAGTGGTTTAAGTATTCAGACTGTGAGGCTGTTTTGTCTCGGACTAAATCATAGTGGCTCTGATGTACCCCTGCATACAACATATAGAAGACGATGCTGAACTTTTTAAAAACATGTTTTTGTGTTATGTATGAATGTATCTTGGCCTTGGACTCGTGTGGCTAGCCAAAGCATACTGCATGGCTTGCCAAAAAGCCCAGACATTAAGCTTGATGATATGGATGCTGGTAAAAGGTCGGAAAGAATGAGAGCAGTCTTCCAGCTTGTTAAAATACTTGTTGACTCAGAAAAAAAAAAAGCCTGTGGCACTGTATGATAACATGATTAACAAAAGCAGCAGGCATGTCTGGGACCAAAGATGAACACTTAGACAGCCGCCGCCCCCTCTCCCTCGTAGACACACAAACACACATAATCACCATTTAAGAAAAGCTGCCCATTGACTAATGGCTTCATTTCTCTCTTGGGTATTGTGCATGCCACAGAAAAATAAAAAGGTTGAAATGCACTAATTAAGGTTCCACTTCTTAATTCAATATTTCATCAGCTGCAGGACAAATTAAACATATGAATCACTGAGTGAAAGGAACAAACAAAGAAATGATATACAAGGCTAATAATACAACATGACTGTGTATAGCTTTCACTCATCTCCTTAAACTGTAAAAATCATCTAAACTGTCAGGAAACCCCAGTTCCTGGCATTTCTCAACGTTGTTATTATTACTTTAAGCCGGGACATGCCAGTATGAACCTATGCACTGAATGCAACCACAAGTTTCCAGTGAGGCCAATTTCTCCACACGAGCAGACCACAGGGCTTGCTGCTGGAAACAAAAGTGCTCACTCACACACACACAGAAAATGATGACTGAGGAGCAGGACGAGCGCCGAAACAGACAATGATGGTTTTCAAAATAACTTCAGGAAAACATCACAGCTATTAAAGTCATTCTTTGGAGTCTTTGCCAGGCAGAAACAGACATTTGGACTGAGGAAGTTGGCAATTCCTGATGAAAAGTGTCACGCTGTGTCCAAGCATAGACACCCAAGGTAAAAAAAAAAGGGACATTAAGCTTTCTAGCACGTGTTTTTATTGACAGAGAAGATGAATTGCAACAACCTAGACCACAAAGTGTATCCAGTGCATGTCAGTGGGTTGAGTGACACAACGTATTAGTCACCAGTCAGGGCGTGCTCTTTGGATCACTAACCTCATGAGACTGTGAATAAATGATTTCACCCTCCAAAGGGGAAATGATTTATAATGAAGGACTTTACTGCCGTATGCATTCGCTTTACACCAGATCCCGTCACATGCAAGGCCAATATCAATGAGTATTAAAAAAGGGCGGTGGATGGAGAAAAATTGGAGAGGGTTTAATTTCTTTGATTGGTAGCCGGATTCCTACCATGAAAGCAGATGAGGTCGAGATCAAACCTCTTACCCTGTGTTAAAGCCAACGGGCGGTTCACACACAGCTACTCCACCAACGTGGATCACGAAGGCTTTGAGAGGGTTATGCCGTGTAACACAGAGTTCTTGTTATTCAGCTAGAGAGAATGCAAGAGCTACTATTCAACACATGCACCCACATACTTCAGCGGTGAATTTCCCATATGCGCACACACAGGATATACACATCCCTCGCTATTGTGAGTCAGTCGTTCCCCCTTTTTACCACAAAGTCTAAACTGTAGACAAGGAGATCCATCTGGAAAAGCCAACAATGGTCGCGTTGAGCTGGTCAAACCACGGTGGAGGTTTGAGGGGTTGTGTGGGATGACCCCCTACTGTCATAGCCATGCCATAAAGTGTCAAGGCTAGGACATAGAGAAAGGGGAGGTCACAAAGTTTAACCAAAGGCCAAGTCATGACAATTGGAAGGCTGCTTTAATGTAAGTATTCAGAATATCAAGACTTTTTTGTGCTATTTTATGAGCAATGTGTTTTCACAATTACACCAGGAAGCTGCCGTTATAGTAATATTTACTGGAGGTATCGACCTATAATCCTAATTAATTAACATTTTACAAATGATCGGAAGTTATCAGAAGGAGTTGCTCCCACCTAGATTATTTTAAGGTTAGTTTGATCAGTTCCAGAATTATTATGTATTCATTACTTTGACTTGGATGTTCAGTTCTAGATGATATCGGTTGATTGATCTGCTATCAGCTTTTTCCCGCTACAAACCATCGTTATTATATCGGTCGACCTCTAATACAGTTCAACATGTTAGGAAATATGCCTGCTCACTTTTAATGCCCGAGTTAGATGAGAAGATCAAAACCCCTCTCTTGTCTGTACGGCAAATATAAAGCTGGAGCCAGGAGACCACCAACTCAGATTTGCATAAAGAAAACAGCGAGCCTGGCTCTGTTAAAAGGTTAAAAACATCTCTGCCTACCAGCACCCCTAAAACTCGCTGCAGTCTTGACCTTATAGGCAGTAGAAGTGCTTGGACAGAGGAACCAGGTCCAGTCTATAAACCAAGAGGTTCAATTTCTTGGCCTTGGCACCTTTAATACAATTAGGATCGAGCTGCAGACAAATCAGGACTCAGCTTCTCCAATGACAGTTGAATGTCAAACACCATTAATAGTCTCTGGTATCCCCTGTGCACACAGCACACACACGTGTCTACAGTGTTTACAGCAGCCTGGTGAACTGGTTGTCGTCCATCTCCACTCCAATATCACAACAGCAGGTTGACAGTAGCATTGCATTGAGCTTTTTGTGAGTGGCGCGTTTTAATAACCCTCTGATGAAAGTGAACCCACTTTAATGAGATGGCTATAACTTTTAAAAAGCAGCAGTTATGAGCGCCTGGTGGCACCTGCTGTAACACCATTTAAGGAAGAAGGCGTATTAATATTGCAGGACTGTCCCAGGTTGCAAGACTACTGCTCTTGACTTTCTATGTGCCCTCGTGTAAATTGTTGGGGGTGGGTTGATGGTGGCATGTCTGGTTGCACAAATGTGCCAGAACTGGGAAGAAACAATCATTTGAAAGACACACATTTACTCTGCACATGAAGTTTAATCCTGCTTTTCTGAAAAGGTTTCTCCTCTCGACATTGGTTTGTAAAAGTCTAGAAAGACCTTTACACCTGCCTTTTGCACCTGTGCCCATCAACTGAGAAAACCACCCAAGCCGTGGACTGTGCAGCCAGGGTGGCATGGAGAGCAGGCCATTCAGTGTGAGCAAGTTGTTCCCCCTGGACCAGAGAGAGAGTGAGCTCTGGGTTAAACAGCCCTTATGTAACACCCAAGCAGAGATCATGTCTTGGCGCCAGCGGAGCGGAGAAAAGTGACGTCAGAAGTTTCTGGGCAATGAGGAAACCCACGTTGACCATCGTGAGAAATGGAATAGTCAATCTTTGGGCATTCAGAGGGTGCCGTAAAAAATAAGCCAGCCCACACACAAGCTCTCCTACTGCAGCCCGGCCGATACACCACTTGGCTTCCCCTTTACATTGAGGATCTGATACATATTATACTATTCTGATGCCATTTCACAGAGGCGTAGACTGCAGAAAACTGAGGAAGCTGATGAAATGTCCCTACGGCTGTTTCTTTGCTCTTATCTTGACATGCTTTACAATGAGTTCCTTAACTCACATATCCTTTTCCCTCTGACAGCTGAGGGTTGTCCGCCAACGATGATATCGCCCCAGGAAACGTTTATTTGGATACATTTACCTCTTTGGAGCAAAGCATTTTCACAAAAGCTTTAATTGAGCATGTTCACTGAGTGGATGCCAGGATTGCCAGTGACCTAAAGCAATCAGGGCCCTGTCTCTGTTTACACTGGCCAAACGCCAAATGACTGAACCAACATGACAAGGCTTGGAGACTGAGAAGTAAAGAAAAGAGCTTAGCTTGCTCGGAGATCAAACCATCGACTGCTAAAGTGGAGAGGGGGCTGGACAGGGGAAGGAGTGCTAATGAGCCTGAAAATGTCCCTCAACGCTACACGAATACAACGGCTGCCAAAGACCCTCCAAAGCACTTCACGTCTGTCACAAAGCCCAGGAAAGTGTGCAGATAAGGGCACGTCATGTCCCATGCAGTTCAGTGGAGCGAGCTACTAGGCAAGCAAAATAAGGGAAACAACATCAATATCTTGTGAAAATGCAGAGTTATAGCAATTTTGTATTGTGATGAGTGATAGAGGGGAGATAAAGGGAGACTATGACAAATGGACTATTGGACAGTTGAATCCATGTGTGGTCAGTGATGGATTTGTGTACATCATCTGCTCTTTTAGCTTAGTGGCACTAAGGTTGATCATTTTTCATCTTTCAGAAGAATGATAGCAGGATGGGACACTCATCAGGCTATGATTATGCAGAAACTTGTGGAAATTTGATATCTAAATTAACTATAATATGCAAAGAGATCTGACACCAATACCAGACACTTCAAAGAGATGAACACACTATGATTCTGAATATATTAACAGAATCAAATGACTAGCTTGAGGTGCTATACAAAATACATCAGAAGGGGATGGGCTTCCTAGCGCTCATCAGAAACAATAAGACAGTCAATCTCCACCCACTGGTGAGCAGGTGGGATGTGTTGGAGTAAAAGTGTACCCAGAATTCATCCATCCATCATGGACAAGACACATGGCGCCAACTGAACATCCAAGCGCCAAGCACTTTGGCCTGCAGCACCAGCTGTGTTTGCCTTTTCAATAGGGCAAGGATAGTAAGTGAGACCTTATGGCTCCTGGGCCGAGGTAGGGCAGATCAATCACAATTTGTATTGTTATAAGGATTGACCGGTGAGCAGGCTTAGAGACAAAAAAGACGGGGTGCAGAGGGGTGCATTTCCATACAAACAGGCCTGTTGATTGCCTGAAGGATGTGCCAACACCTGTCGTCTTTTGAAGGAACACAGACTACTGCACGCAGCAGAGACATGATGCGACGTGACTTTTCCCAGTAAGAATTTATGATCAAACCTTTAAACAGTCATTTACACACAGCAGCAATGTGCTGAAAGAATACGCTTTGAGCATAGAAGATCACAAGCACAGGCTCCAATGGGGTTTCCGCGGCAGCAGGATTGTTGAAATATCAAGCGCCATACTCAGATCAATACACCAGCAAATAGCTTCTGTACCCAGTGCTCATTGTCCTCTCCACCTCACTGTTCACCCATTTTGATAATCAAACTATTCCTTGGCTTGTAACTCACTTGGTCTTGTTCTAAGTGCTGAGGCAGCACCTCTTCCAGACTGAAATATTGTATGCCGTCTGGTAAGCTCACAGGAATTACATGCACTGCTACTCAACTGCTGCCACGGGGGCTTTTTTACCTCATGCGCACCCTTCACCATATGATTTATATGATCAGCAATAAAAGAATGGTAATGGTATGTCTTGCAGTTATTTCTTTTATGGTTAATGAAATTCTTGATCACAAGTGAAGTCATCTGGCACTGCTTGAGAACTATCTCACTCCCTTCTTCACCAACATCTGTGTGCTAACTCTTAATTGGATACCTCATTTGTTACATTGTTAAAGTGCCTGGCGCTACTTAATCTTCCTTCACTCTGCAAACCTTAGAGGCCATTCTTTAGCAGGTGACCCCAAAGGAGTGCAGTTCAATTTGGACCTATGCGTTAATCTCCTCAAAGGTCTGAGAGTTGTGGCTGTTAAGAGGGGCATGAATGGGCGCATCGGTTCAGCTGGATGGGAACACGTCGCTCTGCTGAGCTGGACAGAAGGTTCCTGTTTGTGCAGCAGAGCAGGGAATCTCATGTTCGAGCAGATACACAAAGTGCAGCTGACTGAACAAATCCCTCAAAGTGGATGAGTGGTGTGTCTGTGCGTCCACAAGCCAAGTAGCCACAGCAAATCAAGTTAGATCCAGAACCACTGAATTATGCAGCACACAAGGTACAACATGTCTCTTTTCAGCTATTTTTTAGCCTCAGGTTTCAGTTATTATTTTTGGCCAAAATAACATGAAAAAGCAGGACGTGTAATGTCCCTGGTGTGTGTTGTGTACGCGTGTTGGCCTGTAGTTGTGTGCAAGTCAGCCACGTGTCTTTTGGTTGGCATCTCGGCGAGTGCAGTAGAAAATGAGAGGTCTCGTCCAAGATGCTGTCAACAGCAGCTTTAAGTTCACCTGCTTTTTATAGCAACCACTCCAGACGCTGCTGGCCGAACACTACCAGCACACACTTTGAAAGCCAAATATAATCTCAACCACAGTAGTAAGAAATAGACGCACACGGGCCACTCTTATGCTTTCGTCTGTATGCAGAGAAAGAGGAGCCTTGGAAGGAAATTTCACTTCGAATATGCTGAGAAAAGGACAAAAAGAGAAAGTTTTTGTTGATCTCAATTTGATCCATTTCAAATCCCTTTGTCTCGAAGATGCAGCAGTCATGCGGAGCCCCTGTGGTTTCCCTCTGCAGTGCCTCTCTACCTAGAGACTTCATCCCCGTGTGACAATGAGCACAGATGTTACCCATGCCTGATAAGTCACACGCACGCCACCTTATATGGAGAAAAATGTGCAGGGGAGAAGACATGAAACATTGGCGTTTCTCGGCCGGCGTGCTAGCACTTCAGAATTAACGACGACTGGCACTCACACACAGCCATCCAAATGGCCTGCAGAGAGGAGTCCAAGCCTCTCACTCCATCAAAGTTACTGTTCACACAGCATCAATGACAAAAAGAGCCATTTTTCCACAACACTCGTATTGTTCATCTTTACACAACACCACAAAGTTACACAGTTTCATGAGGGAAGTTTTTGTGGTAATGATGTCACCGCCGTTTAATGATATAACTGAGCCGCTCAACTTCAATTAGAGAAGAGATGAGCTGTAGATCCCTGTGAAGCAACTCTGAGCCACCCAAGAGAGGGGAGCATTACATTTCCCTTTTGTCACTGGTAAACAAGTCTGACAACTGACAGTCCAGCCAGCTGAAAGGCATAACTCGCAACCCCTGTCACAAAGGGAAAGACTGAACAAGCAAAACGATCACATTTTCCACTAATAACAAAATTACAGGTCACACTCAATCAGTATCACTCCGGTCCCAACCTGGGGAAAACAGAATAGTAAAAACATGATGTTCCCAGTGGGTGAGGATTGCTTTGCCGCAAAAATGTGAACCGCAAAAGCAAAAAAAATGCATGTGGTGTCACTGATCTCCAAAAGAAAGAAAAAAAACACACAGGGTGAACACAAAAGAACAGCGGCGATTATGTAAGTAAATAACTATTCCTGTGTAGTCTAACAGGCAGGGGAAGGCCGAGAGGTCAGATGAAATATAAACCAATCACACAGCATGTTCCCCCTCCAGAAAAATAGACAGAAGACATTCCTCGCTCCCGCGCTCATGTTCAGCTCAGCTGATTAAAAATGATCCAAGTAAGTGATTAGTAACCGTTTACAGTGCATCCACTCATCTAATCTATCACTCAATGATCATTAGTCACATCAAATAACATTAAAATATCACATTTCCTCGAGGTTGACCTTCACCAAGATACGGCTGCAGGAGTATTGGACAGTCAGAGCCTTCAGACTGATCAATGATCAGGCCAGTCAAACCTCTGTAAGTCAAACATTAGCCTGTGTTTTATTATTACAACCCTCCTCAGCAGTGTACAAAGGTAGCAGGACAGTCAGACTGACACCTCCGCGTGTGGGTTTCCATGACAGCGGGCCCACCATACCAAAAGGTATGCCTGGCCCTTCCCTCCTGCTCCTTTGGGTGTGTTTGCTCTCTTTGCCCCTTCACTCCAGGGGTCCCGGGGGCCCTTTTGTTACCTCTGTATGTGGCAAGAGAGCCCCTCCACCCCAGCGTATGGCCACACAACAATGAAAGCTGAGGGTAAATCACACCCAAACACAACAGCAGCACATGCATTTAGTGGAATGAGCCCCCAATCTCTCAGTTCATAAATGAGAAGGAAGACATGAGAAGCAATAAGCAGCCTTTCTGACACTGCTGTGGGCTTCATGTTGCATCTATTGTGTCCATGGGATGACACCCAAATACCTTTGGTTTTAATTAATACCCCCAGGCTGAGCATGCCGACAGGGTGCAATTTATTTTATCATGCAAGGCACAAAATATTTAATAAAGGATACTGTCTCCAAATGAGGAAATATCAATATCTGATTAATTGTAAATGTAAAGGGAGATGTCATTCTCTGTCTCTATGGGACAATGCACACAGATGAATATACTTCATATTATACCAAACTTTATATACAGAGGCGGATTAGGGTACACTGACAATAAAACGCCGTTCACCATGAAACAACTATAAACAGCGAGAACACCACAATTACATGTCTCTGCAGGACAATGATTAGAGTCACAGCTGCTGCGGCGAGATTTACAACTCACAACAACCAATGAGAAGTCACTGGTGAAATCCACGACGCACATTACCCGCTCATCTGCAAACTTTTGTTGAATACACAAACTTTGTGCGAATATCCCGATTAAAGATGCGTTTAGGTGTCGCGGCGGACAAAGCGCACGCACAGGAATGAACGAGGCATTTAAACACCACGTAAAATAAGTTCGCTCGCAACTTACCGGCTAGTGTTTCCTCGGATTAAACATACTTCTCGCGGTATTCACGTCTTTCCCTCTCGACAGCCGCTAAATGGAACGGCGTTGCATTTAATAGACGCATAAAAATCGGATTTTCTTGGAGCGCACTTCCACGGTTCCTCCGGTTCCAGACCAAATGTTCCTGGGACGGAGCGCCAAGAGAGTGCGGGCTCCTCCCAGACAATGTGGGGTTAAACTCCTCCTTCCCACGGACACACGGAGGGGGTGGCCGTGTTCTCCAGTACAGCATGGGATACATGGGGATTAATGAAAAATATATCATGATAAAACACCGTCAATTAGGGGTTTCCAAACAGTGGTTCGTGGACCTTTAGGGGTCCCTCACGGAGATGCCAGGGTCCTCAGCTAAATCAAATTAAGCTTAAGAATATATCACTTAAATTAAACACTTGAGACATCATTATGTTTTTATCAGCACAGACTTTCAAGCTTTTACCAGTTCCTCACAGGCAACATTGCCCACCTACATTAGCTCAAAAACATTCAGCTGCTTGGATTTTCTCTCTGGCCATTACAGCAACTGAATTTGCAGTGACTGACAAGAAAGTTGCTTTTCCTAAAAAAAAAAAAAGAGAGAGAGAGAGAGAAAAAAACGTGTTTGTCTTCCCACCAGGCCATGTCAAGTCTGGCACAGGGTGGCACAGCATCACGTCCAAACATGGAGAGAGAAAGCCAGCTTTACAAACTGAAGCTGTGGGGTTTCAAAGAAGTACACATTTAATGAAAGATGCTATCAAGTTGCATTATTGGAAATGCAGTGTTTTGGAGCTTTGGTGTACTATGAACTACAAATCAGGGCATCTCAGCGCCTGCTGCTTCAATTTTAACTGTTCTTTTTTTTTTTTTTTTTTTTTTTTAAATCTGTCTCTTGTGAGCCGCCTGACTTTATGGAGGTGTAATCCTAATAGTTTAAGTAGTCCTTTAACATAATGAAGGCGAAGATTCAGTCCAAAAACGTAAGCAGACGGTGGACATGCACAGAACTTTGTTTATACTACATTGGATGTCTGCTACACGGACAAGTTCACATATATTGATAGGTGCTTACGGTCCATGCGGATCCTCATGAATGTGGGCAGATGACCCCCGCGGACACAAGCGTGGAAACTACAAATCAGGTTCACTTTAAATTAAGGTTTCACTACTTCAGATAAAGAGTGGTATTTTCAAGTTTGTTTATAAGAGTATCAAATGGTATTGTTTTTTTAAAATCAGATTTTATTGTTTTACCCACCGTACATGCATTTATTTCAGGATTAATCCAACTTCCTTGCTGCAAACCCTTCATGAATTTGGATCTGCAGTCCCATGAGGATTTATTTGTCTATTTGACCCTTGATCTAAAAAGTTTCCTGCCCTCAGGTTCTCAGCCAGCTGTTTCACTTTTGAAAGACAAACACGGTGAGCATATTTTGCATAACACCACCAAACCTGTCTGTCACAGGAACTAATGAACTGATAAGCAGTGTGATAGGAAACAGGTGTGGCCTCCTCAGACAATCAAACAGCATGCCAGTGCAGAGAATTGTCATTGTTATTCTTGGACCTGAAGTTTTAGTATTCATCCCTCTCTATCATGTCACCTGCATCTAAATGCCTCCCCTCCCTGATAACACAGCTGTGATGGCCTTCCTCCCTGCAATCTCCCTCGCAATCCTCGTGAACCACAATGTTTCGTAATGTGGCTCTTTGGCCAGGCGTGTCGGCTTCACCAGACCCATCTAATCTGCATATTAACCTCTTTACAGCTACTACCATTGGGTACTAGTGGAGATGCCTCTCTATCCGATGCCCATTGTAGCTGCAGATACTGTACTGCTCAGCTCCTTTCATCATAGATCAATTTAGATCTGTCTACACAAGATCTAAAGGAGCCTCTGGTGCCCCTTTACTTGTATTTAGCCACAGGTTATCCAGCTCCAGTTAGCCAAGCCTATTGTTTTGAAATCAACATATCTTATTCTACATCTTCAGGAGTGTCAAAGCATGCAGACAAATAAGGTTGTGACAGGATGGAATTATTGCAAATGTGTTGAAGTTAAAACTTTGGCTCTGATGTAACCCAAGAATCTGATCTTATTAGTCCATTACGTTGACCCATGATTACTGCAGTAATCCACTGAGCAGATGTCATCAGTGTTACCAGTGATGTACTGCAGATCCCCACTCAGTATGTAATGTTGTTCAGTGTAGCACTCTGGGTATATTCCAGCCACATAGACACTCCCCGCGTCATCCAGCGGCTTCGAGGAGCTCTGGTCACTCCGCATCTCATTAAACATAATTGGTTCTGACAAACATCCTGCCACCCATCATCCCTTTCTGTCTGTCTGTTGGTCTGCCTGCCCAGGTTTTCCCATTAACTGAACAGCAGAACTGGTAGAGGACCAGTGATGGCTGAAATATTTTTTAATGCCAGGTTAGTGCTTTATAAACACAACAGGGAGCAGAAAAACAGTGAGCTCAGCCAGCATTTCCTTTTTTACTGCTGACACAAAACAAATATTCGACAGATAGCCAGGAAGGTATGGGCTCACACATATATACACACACTTATCAGCGCCTTCTCAACACCCCCAGTCCAACCATCCTGACTGTCACCACTTTGCTCTGCCATTATGGCCACTCTAATAGGGTCGTCACAGTAATTCTATGTGTGTGTGTTACTGTATGTGAGAACAGGGGAGCAGGGGTGGCAGATTCCCCCGGTTAAGTGATTTTCTCACTCTTCCCACTGCTGCCCATTGGACAGTGTGAGCCAGCCATTATTACCACTGTCTGAGGGCCAGCCTGTCCAGAGTCCACATGCTATTACCACGCTCATTTGTCATGTAGCCTTTAATGGCTTGCTGTGGCTGGGAGAAAATTGTCTCGTACAGTTGTTTCAAAGGCTGACAGGCTGGGGTGGAAGGAGCTCTGTGGTCTGCCTGCAGGCAAAGATGGGTTTCTGTGATATGACATCCAGAAGCACAAGGAAGGCGTTTTTCATCAGGTGTGTGTGACACAAGGAAGGGCTATAATCAGACTCACGCCACAACTTCAAACTACTCCTTACTTGTTTCTAAATACGGTAGCAGACATTAAAGCATCCACGACCGCAAAGAGGCGACTGCAGCAGCTCACACAACAGACAAAGGAAATCTTTATGCTCAAAACGCGATAGAGTGAAGATAAGGTATGAAAAGGCCAGGGCATTTTGGAAAGGCTTTTAATTGAACGCGACAGATCTGATCCAAGTGATAGCTTGCAGACTCCTGCGGGCCTAACTAATGAGAAATCAATAATGACAACGAATGAATGCTTGTCCCAGGCAGCCAACCTCTCACGCCAGTGTTATTGGGGTCTTTAAAGGACAGACGGAGCACTTAAAGCCCATGATTTACCTTCCTGTAACATGTGATTTCATTAGTAAACCTCAGACCTTTTACTGTAAAGAAAAGAGTCTTACACTACGGCTTTTTGGATAGAATTCCTTGAACTGTAGACCTGTGAGAATTACTCATCATCAACAATACCCACAGTTTCATTTTGTGCAGAAATAAATCCAGCTAATGGAGCAGGTAGATCTTTGATAGAGCTGGCTGCGCCTGCTATCAGAGGATATATCAACCTGTATAGATGTATTGGAGTGGGATCCACATATGCGATGGATCTGTTGCCCACATGCTGCCTGCATCATCTGTTTGTCTGAGACTGTGTGTCTGCCACACAGAAATGTCATTACTGAGGGGAGGGAGCGAACCAGGGAGCAGGTTGGGGGCTCGTGCATGAGCTGATGATTACTTGAGTTCAAGGTGAAGAAACTATCACAAGGGTGTGACAGTGTGAGGAGTTGAATTAGGGTTTTGTGTCCCTGTGTGTGTGGAGAAAGGATTGAGACGAGCCTCATCTGATAAATAGAAGGATGGGACTGGAAAACAAAGATAGAGCTAAAAAAAAAAAAAAAATGGGCAAGTGGAACCTGTGGAAAATAAATTCTGGTTTGGGTAAATAGACCACCACATCTAAGGCATCTAAGGCCACTATGTCTGCAAGAAGCGTTTGAAAATCTTGTGAGTCAAAGCTTAATGTTTATACTTTCTCACTCTGGCTGAGTTGCCGGTTCTACTTGCAACGATTGCTCTCAAATGAATCATTTCAAGGTAAGTTCACCGAGGTTGTTAGACGATATCTGCACCTCCAAAAAAAAGGTTGGAAAACAAAGTACATTCAAAGTTGAGTACATTTCAATGTTACTTTAGATGAGAATAATGTGTTTGTGAATGTGATCACTGCCCCTCAGTGACACTATCCGCATCACCTTGCAGGCAATATTTGCATGTAACAATTCACACGTTATTCCAAGTTCCGTGGGATAAGAACCAAGAAGAATAAAATCAACATTAGAATTAGAACCTTTACCACCTGGCTTTCTTCATGTTTCATGCCATACATGAGCCAGGATGTGCATTTATCTTGCCTCGTCATGTTGTGTGACGATCACGACAGATTCACCGTATGAACCCAACATCAGAATATAATCACTTAACATAGAGTATATGCAGTTTATGGTATAACCCAAAGCTTGCTCGCTCAGATAAGCTTTGTGGATACATATGAGCATCTGTTGTGTGAAATAGTGAAATCTGTTCTATAGGTCCCTTAAATCCCTTCAGGCTGCAGTGCTACACAAAGAAAATTCAGTGAACTACAGTCTTTCCTTTATCCCTTTAAGCCCCTATGTTTTTATCAGCACAGACTTTCAAGCTTTTACCAGTTCCTCACAGGCAACATTGCCCACCTACATTAGCTCAAAAACATTCAGCTGCTTGGATTTTCTCTCTGGCCATTACAGCAACTGAATTTGCAGTGACTGACAAGAAAGTTGCTTTTCCTAAAAAAAAAAAAAGAGAGAGAGAGAGAGAAAAAAACGTGTTTGTCTTCCCACCAGGCCATGTCAAGTCTGGCACAGGGTGGCACAGCATCACGTCCAAACATGGAGAGAGAAATTATGACTGATTGACTGATGTTGGACAGTTCGATGTGCGGTCAGCATGACATCAGACCGCCATCTAAAAATGCACCCAAGAAAACACACCAGTGCCCAATTTTTACATCTTCTCAAAGTGAATGTAGGGCAGATTTAACAATGACAAAGTTGAGAGTATGTGAGTAGCCAAATATATTCCACATGAGAGGGGGAGAGGATATAAATGATTGAGCGACTGTGGGGGGGGGGTTGCTTTATGAAAGAAAGATCAGGACTGGACAAGCCTCATCTTCTATAGACTCACAGAAAGAGAATAAGGAAGCAGAGTGACAGTTTAAGCTGCATCAAATCTCTTCACTCCTGGTAAAATGACTACAACCACAGCCCCTGCAGCCAGAGGCCAGCTGAGGTGAATCCAGAGCAAACACTAGATTGAGTTATCGTAAGGTTAAATTGACTCCAATGAGAATAACACATTACAAACCAACAAATAGACTCTGAAAAGCTCTATTTACAAAAAGAAAATGGCAATGGCTGATTCCAATGAGTCAAATGCAATCACTCTGAAGTGTCATGTGATTTGTATTGGGCTGTGAGTGCCGAGGAAGTGCTAATTCTAATTCAATAAGGGCATCAGACACACTGAAAACAAGCCTTGGAGCAGAAAGTTAAAGGCTGGGAATAACAGACATGTTAATTACATTCTTTAATTGCAACAGCATTCAACCACACAATTACTTTTTCACCAATTAACATACAGAAGCTACAACGGTGTGATATTGCTGGCCTTTGTGGATCCCCAGCATACTATGGAAAGTGTTAGAAACAAATGGGCTCTTATTGCTCCATTAGGACTGTGACTGTCTCTCCCCCAGCCCACCAAGGTAACATTCCCACACCCATTATTTCCTCGCTCCCCACTGAGAAACACTTTCACACCCATGCGAACGGGGTAGAGCACAGGGCTGTTAAAATTACCATGTTAAAATCTGCTCAATTCACCTTCCTTAATTACAAACAGTCACCTTGCTCTTTCCCACAAAATCATAGCAGTGTGACGCAGAGTAACTGCAAGCACCGAACCCAAGCGAGGCGGTTGTCTGTCTGGCAGCTCAAGTTTTAAACAAAGTAGGAAATGAATGACCTGGAGCTGTTAATGAAAGCTGATGCCGGGGGGGGGGGGGGGGGGGGGGGGGGGGGGGGGGGGGGGGGGGGGGGGGGGGGGGGGGGGGGGGGGGGGG
>JBBPCS010000931.1:0-21634 GCA_037974645.1 Hollardia meadi | reverse complement strand
TAGAGCATGTTTTTCAGTTACTGGAGACAAAACTGAAGGCAGAAAGACCTACAAACAAGCAGCAACTGAAGGCAGCTACACTAAAAGCCTGGCAAAGCATCTCATGGGAGGAAACTGAGCATTTGGTGATACCCATGGGTTCCAGACTTCAGGCTGTCATTGACTGCAAAGGATTTTCATCCAAGTATTAAAAACAATCCATAGATTTCTAATTATGTTAGTTTGTCCAATTATTTTTGAGCCTCTGAAAATGGGGTACTATGCATAAAAACGGCTGTAATTCCTAAAAGATTAATGCAATATTTCTGTTGAACCCCTTGAATTAAAGCTGAAAGTCTACACTACAACCACATCCTGGTTGTTTCATTTCAAATCCATTGTGGCGGTGTACAGAGGCAAAATTACAAAAATTGTGTCACTGTCCAAATACTTATGTACCTAACTGTATCAATCTCCTCATTATACCATGATCCGTGTTGATATAAAGAACATCTGGTTTTGCTCTCCACATGAAGCAAAGGGATAGCATTTTAAGTATGTCAACTGCAGCAGAACAAGGACTTTTCAGGCCTACAGTCTCTTGTGATTTGCATGTCAAACAAAAATTTTTTTAAACTAATGAGAAGTTAACATGGACCAGCAAGTGGGTCTGAAACAAACAAAATACCACTACTGGGTGGTTTGTCCAATGTCCAATTTTTGCTGATAATGTACCATAGAGGAGTGTAGGCAAACTGCTTTGAAACACCTCACTTGAACCCAAAACTCTCATTACTTACAACTGTGTGTTTTGACAGGTGTGATCAGACCATGGATAACGGCAGCTTGGGATTGCTTGGAGAGGTTAATACATCTCTTCAGGCTGAACTTCAGTCCTGTACTACACTGAGGAACCAGGCTTCTCGCATTTTCCTATATGCCTTCCTCTCTGTTGGTATCATCTGCACAGTTGTGGGCAACTTCCTGGTTGTCTTGTCCATTGCCTACTTCAAACAGTTGCAGTCACCCACAAACTCCTTCGTTATGTCCCTGGCAGTGGCTGACTGCCTTGTTGGCCTGTTAGTGATGCCCTATAGTATGATTCGGACTGTGGAGGGATGCTGGTACTTTGGTGTTCTTTTTTGTCAGCTTCACTCTAGCCTAGATGTCATGCTTTGCACTGCCTCCATATTCCATCTCAGCTGCATTGCCTTTGACCGCTATTACGCTGTCTGCAACCCACTACTTTATTCTTTAAAGATGTCCCGCAGTCGGGTAGTTCTCCTTATTGTTGTATGTTGGGCTGTTCCCATGCTCATTTCATTTGGCCCCATAATGCTCGATCTCCATATTGCCGGTGTGGACATCCTGCTCCCTAACGATGTATGCGTGTTCTTGGTCAATCGCATTTATGCTGTCATGGCCTCCTTGGTGGCCTTTTACTTGCCGAGCGCTATCATGCTAGTAGCCTACTGGAAGATCTTCAAAGCTGCCAAACGCCAGGCCAGACAGATCAGCGCCATGGAAAGTCAGATGGCTGCTGGCGTGGGCAAAGACTCAAGCAAGAAACAAAGACACCGAAACACTATGAAAAGGGAAAGAAAGGCAGCAAAAACTTTGGGTATCATTATGGGAGTTTTCCTAATTTTCTGGATGCCTTTCTTCACAATCAACATTGTGGACCCGTTCATTGAATACAGCACAGAGGTGGTCGTCTGGGATATATTTTTGTGGCTAGGCTATATCAACTCATCTCTAAATCCATTCCTGTATGGTTTTTTCAACCGTTCCTTCCGTAAGGCATTCCTCATGTTCATGGGCTGCAGGGTCTGCCTGCCTGGGTCCTCCCCTGGGATGGAGCTATCGCACACTCGAAAAGAGGCAAATGAACGTGCAGATCAACCATAATATAAGGATATTATCTGTATATTTTGTGTAAGCATACAAAGAGTAGTAAATAGTAAGGGTTACATTTTTGTGAATAAATGGCACTGGCAGAGTGCTGTAACCACAAGTATTTGTCATTAGCGTGGAAAATTATATTTGAACCAGAAATAATTCTAATCATAGGCTACTATAAGAAATAGACGTGGGCCAATAACCATGCTGTATGTTCAAAAAAAAAAAAAAAAAAAAAGATGTGTGATGTGACTCCGCACAGGCTTTTTTCCCATTTCAGCACTTTTAAATAAAGAAGCTTTAGATAATTTTCACCTGTTGTTCTGGTCTTGGAAGAACAATTCCCCAATGGACAGTGGTCGTGAACTGCAGGAATAATTTGGTAAGATGGCCATCTACCTGCCAGTCACAGTGTAACTCTATATTACTATATTATGTTTATGATTACAGCATACAGATGGCTCTATATTGAAGCAAAAATCTTCAAATTACTTCCACATGTGCATACAGCTACAATCATAAGTGCTGTATGTTAATCTTGAAAATCTCTTCCTTGACAAATAATTTTTTGTAATAATAGCGAAGCTTCAGGCTGGTGGCAAACCAGAGAGAGCATAGAATTGGCTGCAACTGAAAATAATGTGTTTTTCAATCTACATACAAGTGAGGAAGAGGATCAAACTATACTCAGCTGCAGATAACACATTTTCATGGGAGAGAAAACAATTCCAGAGAGGGGGGGTGCAAAGAAAGACTTGAAAAGGTGACGTCAAAGGGGTACACAAAGCCTGGATGACACAATGGAGATTTACATCTCAGGTAAAAACCTTATTGAGACTTATAATTGCACTCGTCTTTTTGGCTCACAGATTCCAAAGTTGTTAGAAATTTAGACTTAGTATTGTTACCTAACCAGGTTGAAGCAGCTGAATCACAGAGATTGATAATAATATACAGTATGTAATACAAATATAATAAGAGCTGAAATAGATGATTAGTATTTTGTATCATTGAATGTTACATGTCTCAGTACCAATAAAAACCTTGCATGATTTGGAACTCTTTCAGAAAGATCAAAAACCAGAGGTCAAGCTTAACTCAACAGGAGTGCCAGCTCTTTAGATGACTGTGGGACAATAAAGAAAATCCTGATGAAACCTGCAGCTAAAAGTAAATGTGCACAAGTTTGAAGATAAGTGTGTAAGATGTCAAATTAAATGAAAAGCATGGCATGAATTTTACTATACTTCTCATTCTATTTACACTGGCAATCTGTATCATGTTACTGTCAAGTTTGCTAATTAGACACTAGTTCACTAATTAGACAACCACAGCTTGAGGCTGTCCTCTGGGTGCATTTTGCAAGTGAAAGAGGAGCAGTAAAGGAAGGTTACATTATAGAGAGCTCCGCCTGTGCTTATAGAACAAGGGTTAAATAATGTAACCATGTTCCGTTCTATCTCACACAGGCTCCGCCCTCTACCCGACTCTATGGGTAGAGTGGGTGGAGCCCACCACACCAAACCTAAACGGCTAAGGGTAACCGCCAAAGCCCACCTACTACCATCTCCTGTCAGTGCTGAGAGGGAGTAGGGGATCACTGCTGCCCTGGGCCAAAAAGTCTGGCCTTGGCTATAACCCTAAGGTGTCAACACACAAGTCCACGCCACATAGACCCTATGCCCCAAATCATCCAGGAAATATGGGGACATATGGTCACACAATGCCCAGAGACAAAGGGGTTCAGGCGCAGTGCAACTTACACCTACTATACACTCAGCAGCCACCTTCACCAGTCCTGTGTCACTCCCGCAAGCACAGACCCTGAGAAGAAGATGTCCAAGAGGTAGAATTGTATGAACCGTCAAGGCGTAGTCCATGGAGCAGCTGTACATACAGTATGTCCTAGACACACATCCCACTGAACAGGGCCATCGATGCTGCAACACCGCTTGCGAGTGTGCACGGACCACAGAGGGAGGGTCACATGCTGCCTGCCTATAGGCCTGAGGGATACACTCACACAACCAACTAGCAAGGCGCTTCTTGGACAGGGACTTTCCAGCCACACCATCCCCAAAGCAGACAAACAACTACTTTGTGCGTCTGATGCGTCAGCATGCTAACGCACAAACTGGGCAGAGCAGATGCAGTTTTGTCTCCCTATCCCCTGCATGGGGAGGAGGCCAAAAGCATCCAACTGCTAAATGAGCTGCTTAAGTTCTTAGGAACAAAGGAGGCGTTCAGTCAGAGAGTCACGCCACTGTGGTCACCCCAGAGTAATAAACAACAGGGCAGTCAGCTCACAGAAGCTCTTGGCTGAGGTCAAAGAAAGCAACAAATCTCTCTTGAGTGACAACACCTGCAGAGAGGAATGCTCCAGAGGCTCATAGGGGTTAGACACCAAGGTCTCGAGCATCAGCATTAGATCCCATTGGGGCATGCACCATGCTACCGCCTCTTAAACCCCTGTAGGAACCACCTCACCAGGGGATGGCTGAAGAAGGTAGCCACCTGGATAGCCTATATAACCAAAATAGATAATCCAGCCTGCCTCAACCTGTCCCTCTTAGGAGACAAACCTGGAGAGGCTGGCCCAAGGTGTGCAGGGAGCCTATTGCACCTCCTTCCTCGAACAGGACCTATCAACTATCAAACTCTAATATGCAAATATGCAGTGTATCTCTGCATACCTCAGCGATCTCGGGCCACCAGGATGACCAACAACTGCAACTGCTCCAGCCTCACTCTCTCCAATAGAGGAGGGATGAAGCTAAGTGGTGGGAAGGCGTAGAGAAGTTTCCTCGGTCAGACCACATGAGCTCTGAGGCCCAGCACCACAGATTCTCCGCCAGCTTCAACAGTGCGGTGGAACGGACTCTGCCCTGCCTGTTGATGTAAGCTGTTGTGGTGCGGTTGTCGATTCTCACCAAAACATGCCTGCCCCAAATCAGTGTAGTGAAGTGTTGGAGAACCAGGAACACTGCCTGAAGTTCGAGGAGGTTGATTTGCCGTGACTCTACTCTGCTCTCTACTGCTCTCCCCAAGCAGGTTCCTCCATACAGTGACGCATCGGTGAATACCCTCACACATGATGTCACCTGTCCCAGAGAGTTACCCACCAACAGACATTGGGGAGACCCCCAGAAGTGGACGTCGTCCTGCACCGAAAGGGGAGCTGTGACCAGGCATCGCTTGTGCCCCTTCACGTCCGATCAAAGGCCGGCAAACCGTCTTTGCAAGCGCAGCAGTTGCAAAAGCCCCAGTGGCACGACTGGGTGAGCTGCAGCCATGAACTCTAGAGCCTGCATCACGGTCAGTGCAATAACTGTGGCACCCCACCGCAGCCTCTGTACTGTCACTGATTCATTCGTCTGTGTTTCGACAGAACGGCCCAGAGGCTACGTGAGTCAAGCACGACCCCAAAGTACTCCACCCACTCAAGAGGGTGGGGGCTGCTTTTATTCCAGTTGATTGCAAATCCCAGCTGGGACAGGTGCAGGATAAACTGGGCTGTGTGAAACATAGGGCTAGCGAATAGCCAAATGGGAGCCTGCTGTACTCATAGGCTACCGCCAGGAAGGCAGAGTGCAGAAATGTTCTGTGTTTCGGGCCTACATCAACATGCGGAAGTGCCAAAATCTGCAGTTCCTTAAATGGCCACTAGAGGCAGGCTCCAAAAGTGAGTCAATCCCCATAGACCCCCATGTTAAAATGTCCAACTTTACAGATGAAATAAACATGTTTACAGCCTGGTACAAAAAACAGTTTTGGTCTCTATAGCTAGTTTCCTCGTTCATGACAACTGTACGGGGTTGAAATTTTATATAACTTATCAGTTGAAATTATATTAAGCCATAAAGTTACGCATAATTAGGGGCATGGCAGACTTGAGTGACAGCTGGGTCCAGGTGGCCAGCCGCTAGCTACGCATCACCTCAGCAAATTGGAATAGCTGAACTTGACTTTGAGTTGAACTTGATTTTGACTTGACTTTCTGAGCATTTATGCTACAGATTTTTCAGTGAGTGAAAGTTTAGCATTATTTCATAGATTTTAACAATGTCTTAGATCAATTATGCGAGGTGTAACGTTAGCTGCAATCCATCTAGCTAGTTAGCTATCACAATCATACAGCTTTACTCACGCTCCACCCCTCTGCCCTTTTATGGATTATCCGGGAGTTAGGCTGAGTCAGGCACAGCCAAGATGGCGACAGCCAGAGCCGCCACATTTGAGCTTCAAACCCACTCTTCAGAAAACCTATGGGTGACATCACAGAGGGTTTGTCCATGATTTTTTACAGTCTATGGAAAATAGGTATCCTTTAAGTCAATGGTGGTGAAACAATTGCCCGGCTGAAGCAGTTTCAGCAGCTGCTTGATAGTCAGCATGCAGAACGTTTTGCGGGCAACGCACCTGTTTAAACGACAGAGATCCAAAATCGGTCCGAAATCTTCTGTGTTTTTGGGGACCTGGAAGTACACGGAGTAGAACCCTTTTTGTCGTGCGGCAGAACAACGGACAACTCCTGCAGAAGCAGGTGTTGTCTTCGCTAAGAGGAAATCCATCTCCTCCTGAGAACAGAGGTCAGCTTCTCTGACACCCCTGAGGGGAGAAGGATGCTGCAGATCTGGAGTGAGCAACCTAGCCTCAGCGTCCTCACCCGTGCAAATCTAGCACCATTCCCCATAAAACTGGGTCAAAGGGTGCACGACCAGCTGAGGACTGGCCCCTAAAAAGGCTAAATATGCCTCTGTCACCATCCCCTGCATAAACGAGAGGTTGGCGAAAGGGCCGAGCCAGCGAGGCGGTCTATGAATGCGCCACTGCCACCTGGCCAGAAACAGAAGCAGCGTGAACACATGCACAAGCAAAGCTCCCTCTCTCAACCGCATGAGACAATATCACAGGGAGAGAGGGTTAGAGAGAACAGACGTTACAATCCTGTAACTATCGCTCGGTGTGTTTGTTGTGACAAAACATACTTTTGTTCTTTGGAGAGAAAGAGTCAGTCAGTACTTCCTTATCAGCAGCAGCAGCATGAACACGCACAGCTCCCTTTACACTATGTGGTAAAAAATCACGCAGATGAGATGGGAGAGATGGGCAGTAAGAACAGGGGTTACAATCCTGTAACTTCCACTCAGTGCATTCATTGTAACAGAGTGAATTTCTCTCGTGAGGAGAAAAAAAATCTGATACTGCCTCTTTACTAGATAGAGACAGTGAAACATGGGCTGCAAGCCTCCCTGAAGACATTCATGTGCACTCCGGGCTCTGGGCTGACACGAAGCTCTGATGTTGTCATCATCCTCGGACGTTGAAGTCGAAGTCGGCGTGATGAAAGGCGGCAGTGTGGGGCATTTGAGAGCAACGGTCTCAACGCCGCTGATAACCAGCTCCGTCTCGCTTTTGTCACACTGCAGACTCATGTCAAAGCAGCAAAAATGATCTCACTGCTGCTACCGTCTCACCAGGGAAAGTGCCCGGCACTCAACGCAGGAAGGTGGCTGCTGAACACTGTCCTCTGCATGACCCGGCTGAGGCACTCAAAGTTGTGGGGGTCTGTGTCATTAGACTGGAGCCACACTGTGGTAAGCTAAGCATTATGGTGCATGAGATAAACAGCACCATTATGAGTACCATGGAATAGCATATTTTACACCAAATCACATAAATTCTGGGAACATCATAACATAACCCATGTAATGTTGGATGCAAAATTGGTGGGATGTTATGTGGTGCCCAATGACATGTAGACTAAAAAAATCAAAAGTGCCTCTCCAACCATACATCCAATGTGCCTTTCCAGTTTTTTTGGGAGATGTATTTTCTTTTCTCCTCTGTCCTAATATTACACCTTTAAATAAAACCACTCATCTTAAAACATTTGCTCTTCTGTGATGACACAGCATTAACAGGGGATGGATTTTTTTTCCTCAACATTTATACAGAACAGTTATTCTGATAGCTTTGTAATCTTACTCAGTAAGACATATACTTCAAAAGGAATATATTGTTTTAGCATCTAAAGTGCTAAATGCATTTTCACGGTGGACTGAGGCTAACAACAGGAAGTATGGTTTATTTGTCTTGATAGAGGTAAGGTTTCTCTCTGTCTCTGTCTCTCTCTAGACTAGACTAGAGTTGAGTTGAGTAGACTAGACTAGAGTTGCACTTGAAGGCAGCATAAAGGCAGACTAAATTTTGGCTAAAATACAAAAAAAAAGGTTTAGCTCAAAGGATAAGGTGGCAGCCAACCTAATCCTTAGACAGAGATTTCCATAGCACACAATCACATTTGCTGACAATTGACAAAAAGAAGAAAACATTTTTTTAAACATTTGATAAACATTGCTGTAAAAAAGAACAAGGAGAGTGAAAACTCACTGCTCACTGCTCAACTTAGATGACTATCTGCAGTTACTATTATTATTAGCTCCTAGCAATAGTGGTCTATCTTTGTTAAACAGCACCAGTACTATCAGTAAAAAAAAAAAGAAAGAAAAAAAAAGCTCTTTCTGTTGCTTAGTGAAACTGCAAACTGTGAAAGTGTGATCATCACATTGCAAGGGGAACTAGTGATTATCACTGGGGTTAGAAAATAGTTCTGATGTAGTTATATTGTTGTCTGAAGCCTGTTTTCTTTTTGAAGGACAGGAGAGAGAATAAATGAAAAAATGGGCATATTGTAAAGCATTTGAACAACTAGTAATTTTTTTACATTTTCAGCATATTTGTTTTATATATTTTCATGTATATTTCTACCAATCACATCTGGATTTTAATACATTCCTTATACTTGAGTAATTGGTGCTTGTGCTAACACTAAATGTTAGCGGCTATACCATGTTTTTGTCCAGTGTTTCAATTCTTCAGTTACTTATCTGTTTTTTTGTCTATTGTCAGCTCTTTCTCTGTCATGTATTAGTTTCGGTCACGATTACAAATGAAGAAAAGTACAAATTCCGCTGTTTGACTTTCCCCTAGGTCAAGACACAAGTAAACTCATGCTGGAATGAGGTTAATGACAGGAAGCAATTGAGATTTATTAGTGTCGAGTCTCTTTCTCTCTGTTTCTCTACATTGCCTGCAACTAATGCCTTATGTTAGTTTGTGTCTGTCACAATCTTTGAATTCCGAAACTCTTTAATTGTATTTGTCAGTCAGCAGATTCTCACTGCTCTGTTGACCTTTCCTTACACATGATTTATTTCCATCAATTTAGTTAGCAACTTGTATAAAAGCAAACCTTTTTTTTTTCTTTTTTTGTTTGCAACAAGCAACCAAAACAATAGTGACATCTGCTGGATGGGTACAGGTTACAAGAGTGCCTTGGCTGATCTGGTTTTGTCTCAATTTTATTTTGCTTTTTATCTTGCATAAACAAACACAAAATCAAAAAAATGCAAAAAAAAAAGCATGTTCATTTCACATTAACAGGCACTGGGCCTAGAACATTCATGGGTTTTTAATCAAACAATTGTACATATCAATGCCAAGATAAGCAGCAGTTCACCACAGATCCAAAAATCAATACTTTTCCTCTTACCTGTAATGCTACTTATCCATCTAGATTGTGGATTGGATGATTTCCATGTAGGAACTATTTCCTTTTTTGCCATTAATGTTTACATCCTGACCTTTCTTTGCTTTGAGCACCACAAGCGAAATGCCATGGCAACTCACACCAAAAGAATCTAGACAGATAAATAGCACTACGGGTAAAAGGAAAAGTATGCATTTTTAATTTTGGGTGAACTGTCCCTTTAAATCCAACAGTTACAAGTTACAATAAATACTGTGCAGCGTCTTCATTCTTAGCTGGCCCAATGTTTACAATGCCTTGTCAATCAGAAATGGTAAAATAAGTATTATAATTAATTCTGACATGTTACATTCGATTAAATCCAGACTTTCTGGCAACAATAAAGATTGCACCTATGACTAATTTTGCTCCATTAAAGCTCAAAAATATTTATATCAGTCCATTGCAGTTGTAATTTAATTTTTTTTGGTCAGCTGAATATCAAACAAAGCAGTCACCATTCATTAGGACTCATCACACAGTGTCAGCTGGCTAATAGTTAAAGACATGGAGATTGACTGGTATAAAATTTACAAAAATAAGTGTAACAGTAATAATGAGGCTTATGTTGAATGCCTTGCCAAAAGTGTGTACACCTGTCAACTGTAGGCTGTGAAATGTTGATGCACAGTCCTTCCAAGTGACAGCAGTCACATTAAGTCCAAGGAGCTGGCTATGTTTGTGTCCACTCAAAATGTGGCAGCTCACAGGCAGTTTAACCTTGAATAAACATGATGGGGATTGAGATAAACATTTTGTCCTGTTTGTGCTGGAAAGCCATCGGTCTCAGTCCACAACTTTAATAATCAGATCTCACAGTCTTTCTTGCATGTTGGTCCAATATGACCCTTTGAAAATAAAGAAAAGATTCTCATGGTGCCCCCCTAAATGTCAGTCTCTTTCAGTCCATAGCAGTCTGCCAGATCATAAAACTGATAGCTGCTCTGCTCACAGTTATAAATCCCCATAGAGACTGTGTCTACTATATCAATCCGGCCCATTGCAGGTGTGGTACTTTTTCCTGTCCCTCCCTTAATTTTATTTGACAGATTGTTCACTTTCTCTTTGAGCTGGAAAGAGGACTTTTGCAGTGGTGGAAACAGGCTCCATCTCTTCAAATCTAGCGAATGTCCTTTCCCCTTGTGACACAAAGAGCTGCCACAGGATTCATGCACAGCATAGCTGGGCTTATAGTCTCCCGTCTGATCCCTTGTCATTCCCTTGACAGCTGTCCGCCACCTCTGGTCATAGAAGCGGCGCAGGACCCTCTGTCTTTGGTGACACTGACACCTGAGGAGGCGAGTGAAAGCTCGCTGGAACTCTTTGCTGGAGCAGGGGTAGATCATTGGGTTGATGCAGCTGTTGAAGTAGCCCAGCCAAAAGACCACCTTGAACACAGTATCGGATGGCTTCAGTGCCGGGAAGAAGGAACCTAGAGGGAGGCACAGCCATCAGGAAGATTTGTAAAGGTACAATATGTGCACAATACGAATACAGTAGATTGCTTTCATTGTTCAATTTAGAGTTCAAGAACATTTTGACTTTTGTTTTAAAGTTGCTACTGATTAGTCAATTTTTCGATCTCTCTTTGTTAGAAACAGAATAGGAAAGCATTTATCTGCTCTTGTCCTGTTTTACCCATACACCACAAACAAAGCATTAGCTGAATGTGCCAGCAGTATAATGCTGTTTTGCTACATGTAGACATTTTTCATCCTTCTGACAGTAGGGTATTCACAGCATTATTTTTGTCATGACTTACTATGCAGCCGTACCCGTTTTGTTGCATTTATTAATAGGAGCAGAGGAGGTTCTGACATTTTGTGGACTTTCATTAATGAGACATTGACACATTATGTGTCATGTATTAACACTTTGAACCTATAGCTTCAGTGGAATATGTGACGATAAGATATGTTTTCTTATCGGTGCTAAGTGATTTTATTTGCTAATGTCTTACATTAACCAGACTGCTAAGAACATAAAGGGGATTTAAAATTTTCCCTGACAGGATAATGTATAATATTCACCTTCGATTTGACTGAGGCCTATTAATGTGCTTACGTAGAACAGAAAGGTAATTTACCATAAATCAGAACATAAAAGTTCACTTTCTGCTTTCTGTACAGCATCCTATCAACCCTAGCAAGCTGCTCTGCTCATTTTATTTGCTATGGCAATTTTGGTATGACCTGAATGACATACTGTTCTTCATGAGATGTTGCCTGATGTTTCCTATTGCTTTCTAGTTGTTCTTGTTCTCCCCAGGCTTTGACTTAACGCAGTCTTGACCCTGGACACAGAGGCAACATATCACAGTGCTAATGTCATGTCTGCACTGCCTGGGCCGAGAGGTTCATTTCAATGCAGCGGAACCATATTAAATGGCTTGTATGTGATTTTCATGTTGTTTTGACATTGGCTACCAACAACGTACACTTGCTAACATGTGGATTGAACCATTTACCCTGAGACACAAGCTGAATATTAAAATGGAGTTCTCACTCTTACTTGTAACGTTTTCTGCAGCATGTACATTGTGTTGTGTGTAGCATCCACCTGCCTCTTACTGTGCTTTCATTTCTATTTAAAGACCCATCTGTAAACCACTTCTGACTCAACACAGTTAGAATAAAGTGATTAAAAGGAAGTGATGTTCTCCATTGATTCTTCTCACTGAAATGACATCACCTTAAAGGCAGATAGAAATGATTCACCCCCCTGACGCACACTCCCACAACACCATGACAACAGGTATTGTCTTTTAGGTTTGTGTTTTGTTTTGTTGCCTTTGAGAAAACAGTATCTATTAAGTCTGATGTCTGCAGGATGGTTGCCATTTTAAACCTTTCTGTGGATGTTCCTTTTTTAAAGTTCACATCGGCTCATATCAAATCATAAAGCCAAGCAACAGATCACACATCGAAGTCTGTCAAGGAGTCTGGGGACCTGTCCAGTGTCTCAGACTGAATTTTCCGTCGGCTCTTTTGTGTGAACAGACAGATTCCTGATCAGTCCATCAGTTGCAGAGCTTAGGGAATTGTCTTCCTCCTTCATCCGGTCTATGTGAAGGTCAACATTTGATGCAGGGCTTTTTAATAAACCTTACCCTCAACATATGGCCACCAAGGACCAAGCTACAGTTCAGTGAATACTTGCACAACCACATGTAGAGTAAGTCATGTAGACCAGGGGTTTTCAAAGTCTAAGACTGTGGGCCTCCCCTCAGACAAAGCTTGGAAAAAGGCGCCCCCCTTTAGTTTACTTGCATAGTTTCGTACAATTCCTGGATGCCTGTTGGATCATTTTGACCCAAGACACTCAACAATTGAGCCAAGATAGCCCAATGTTGCTGTTTGACATAACTTCAGACTACACCAAATACATAAAAAAGGTCTGTCCGAAGGCATTTATTAGTTTCTGACTCTGGGAAAGTGGGCAAAACAATTCCCCAAAATTACTGTATATCTCTTTAACCAAATCACACACATTTAGGCTATTCTACGTGATCTCCATTTCATAACTAATGTAATAACTAATGTAATATTTTTTCACTTCCATTCTCTGAGCCTCCCCTGAAACTGTTTGGAGCCCCCCTGGGGAGGCCTGCCTCCCACTTTGAAAACCTCTGATGTAGACCAAATGATATACAATATTGTTATGGTTATAGTAGCCACAGTGCTACCAGAACATTTTTTAAAAGCTGGTCTAGAATATATACTTAAATTTTTTTTTTAAGGCTAAAGGCTTAAACGTTTTCTAAAGCAGCTCAGCTCTCAGCAAAAATTACACTGAAAGGAGTAAAAAGTGTATTCGTTGGGGGCTAATTTTAAGTAATTTGCTGTAGACAGATGGGATCAACTCAAAATAAACTACAGTGTCCATATTCATCATAATGAAGGGACATGTCAGAAAGTGCAATGCTGTGGCTCACTGATGTGTTTTTAATAGCTTTTTTGGACAACAGGGAAGGTGTATCAGGCTTTAGCTGCACAATCTGCAACACTTGTTAGTTGGTTCTTTTAATCGGATTCATTGATAGTTGAAAAAGCATAGAATATCACCACAACCTTTAAAGAGGGAAAGCCTTTAGTGTAATACACACATAAATGTAAATAAAACATAAAATTCAAGGTAATAATTTCAATCCATCTATAAGCATAGCTGCGATAACATTAAAATTCATGATGATGTTAATCTCAGTTCATGTATTTCTATTATGGACACTAATTTTTCAGTCAAACATTTACTGCAAAACGATATAATTTCCATCAGACCAAGTGTATTGTTTCAATATTGCTGAGTATAAAAAGCACAATATATTAAAACAAAGAGAGTCAGCTGTAACAAATTAATAATTGGAACTTTGAAACACATTTTATGTCAGCAACTGATAACGTCAAACCAGCCAATTATAACATTATATTAAAAGCTTACTCTATATTCTGTGCAATATGGTTGCACTTGGTGTTTTATCCATCACAGTGGAAAAACAGACAGTGGTAAAGAAATTGTGCTCGTGTGTGTGCACTAATATATAAATAAAATAGGGCACTCTCACTAGAGTTTCAGATGAGTCAGACTACTTCACCTGGATTTGCATCATCACAGAGAAAGGGCCTAATTGGCTCAAGAGGTGGTAAAAGTTGATGTCTGCCTCTCAACTAAAGGTTACCATTAATGATGTGTCTGTACGACGTACTAACATCAATCTGTCTAGCTAACCAAGTACGGGTAAGCAGGGCTAGAAATTGTAGATTGTGACTGTTGTGCACAAACAAGCAGCAACCTCCCATATGTGAAGCCATAAAAAACAACAGTGCAACAGTTTATTGATCCCTATGGGGGCTTTGTGTTTTAAACTGCTTTCTCTTGGGAGGCCACAGTTCATAATGATATTGCAGAACAGTGTGTCTGAATGGATTCTGCAGGAAGGTTTCAAGGAAGGAGCTTAAATTCCCAAGAGTGCGTTTTTTGGGGGTTACATGATGTTGTTCTTGTTGATCTGAGTTTTGTCTTCGTGCAAATTAGAGGCCTCTACCACCTACTAGGAATCATGAATTTAAAATGTATCATTGTACCCAATTTCTCTAAGATTATCATTTCTTTTTTTTAGACCTCCATTTTGTCTCCTTTGAATATGTTTTAGCAGAGTGCCACACAGAGAATGGTGGACTATTTCAGACTTGATGCTGGATGACATTTCCAAAGAGCAGGCTGTATAACATGAACACAAAGGGATCATATGATCATGTTAATTAAAATGATAGGATTAGAGATTGTTTGTCATAATCGAGTCAAAATGCATGTTTCAGATGAGTCTCTATTATACAAAAGCTTATGTTAATGTAAGTGTCTTGGTGATATACTGTATGTAATGCCCCATTGCGATATATCGATTTGTACTACAAATTAAAATGTTTGTTTAAAACTCATCTTGTCTTGACTCATTTTCATTCCCAAGAAGAGACTGAGCATTTATCTCGGACTTATGGATACAAATAAACTTGTCCTTTTCACTCCCACTGAGTGAATAAGGTGATTAGTGGCACCCAATTAATTTCTTGCACCCTCTCTGTCCCTGTAGGCTTTGCTCTAATAATTCAATTGAATACATTTGGAGGCGCAGCAAGACTGTGAGTGCTATGTCTGATAAGATACTGGCCATTTGTCC
The DNA here is from genome assembly GCA_037974645.1 of Hollardia meadi. Lineage (NCBI taxonomy): Eukaryota > Metazoa > Chordata > Actinopteri > Tetraodontiformes > Triacanthodidae > Hollardia > Hollardia meadi. The sequence goes on along the minus strand of JBBPCS010000931.1, from coordinate 6,491 downwards.
ATGATGGCTTTTGCGATCAATTATGTGAAATATATGCAAAGTTAAAATTCATGAAGCCACCATCAGTGTGTGTATGTGTGTTGTGAATACTTTCTGCAAGTAGGCTACAGCTTTATATGCATGTTGCATTTTTGATTTATGTATAGCCATAATGACTTGGACTGGTCATCCCCACTGAAGGGCCTTTTCAGCCATCTAGTGATGATTGATTTTTCCACTCATGCTAAATCCTATATCTAACCGTTTCAATAATGTGGTCAGTTTCAGAGCTCTTAACATTAACGCCTACATTTTTTATAATGGTGCCTGTAATTTTGTACTTTCAAGACCTCCAGGTAGAATCTAATGTTATAAATTATCTGTGACCTCTTACCTGCTAAAACGCAGACCGTGAAACAAAGCCACATAACATGAAATGTTTTATATCATTATATGAGACCAACAGGTAGCCAACTGGACTTGGAATGGCCATGCAGTATGTGATGGATGCAAGATGCTGGGAGCATTTCGTTTCAGAGCGCTCATTACTGAGGAATGCCAGTCTGTTATGACTGCTCTTTTAAACATGTAACATTAGCCATCTGACAAAACAGGCTTCCAGAAAAAATTACAGGCATGAAAACAAGCCACATCAACGGTCACGTTGCAGATTTGACCTTTTCTGACCAAAATATTTGTTTTTAAAACGTTCTTCGTTTCGATCTCGCTGATTTCCTGGCATTGTTAAAAAATAAACAATTTTATGTTTTCCGTTATGCCTAAATCATGTTCAGGTTTTTGTAGTTGATGTTGTCAGTTTTGTTCAAACTATAGTTTGTTTAATGCTGGCCTTGCTTGTAATCAGCATTATGCTGCGTATTTGCAGGTTGAGAAAGTTGCATCACTCCAAGTGACGAAAAGGCATAATTGTTCACATTAAACATAAATTCGTTTGTTGGAAAATATCTCATATTTCTGTCAACGATTTACAGTATATCTTCCACACTACCAGACAGAGTGTTGAATCATTCATTCAAGTAGGCTACTTAAAGGCATTTCATGTGTTAGAAGTTTACAGCGAGCATGCTGCATGTAATGTTGGACCAAGTGCAATAGACGCACATTAAATGGGCACATTAAATGCCGCACAGCAAAACTAAAGTTACAGGACATACCCATCGGGAGAAAGAAGAAAAAGGGCAGCCAACACAAGATGAACATCCCCACAACGATGGCGAGAGTTTTAGCAGCCTTTTTCTCCCTGGAGAACTTCATGAGCCGCACTGAGAGCGAACTTCGAAACGGGTGGTTTTTGCTGCTCTTTGAGCTGCCCGGCCGCGCGTCCTCCAGCACGCTGCGACAGTGTATCCGGAGGACCACTTCCATCGACTTGTTTCTCTCGCGTTTGACGCCCGCTTCTAGGCTGTTGGTAGTCCTGCGGGCCACCACATAGACCCTAAAATACATGATGAGGATGACCATAAGCGGGAGGTAGAAGGAGAAGAGAGAGGAGAAGAGCGCGTAGCCCGGCTCCTCTGTGATCTTGCAGATGCTGTCGTCCACAGGCGGCGGTTCCTTCCATCCCAGGAGCGGTCCGACAGAGATGACCGTGGATGATACCCACACTAGGACTAAAATAGCTACCGCTTTCCTCTCTGTCATAATACTCGGGTATGTCAGGCAGTGTTTAACGCCTATGTACCGGTCGATGGAGATGATACAGAGACTGAGGATGGATGCGGTGCAGCAGAGCACATCCACCGCAGCCCAGATGTTGCAAAAGACCCGGCCAAACACCCAGCATCCCAGAACCTCCAGAGATGCAGAGAAAGGCAGCACGATGATGCTTAACAGCAGGTCGGCCATGGCTAAGTTGACAATGAAGAAGTTTGTGACGGTCTGAAGATGTTTATTGCACACCACAGACAGAATAACCAAAATGTTCCCAACTATTGCCACCAAAATAAAAACGGAGAGGATGATTCCGACCCCGACAACCTGCGAGTCCATTGTGAAGTTCGTGCATGTCGTGATGCTGCCGTTAGGAAATATTTGGTCCAAAACGGATCCATTAAAGGCTTCGGTAAAATAGATGCGATGGTTGCTTTCGTTGCTCAAGTTAGAGTCTGTCATTTTGAAACGCCATAAAGAGAACTTAAGAGTAAGTTTTCTGCAGAAAGAAGTGTGTCGGGCATTGTTTTCAGTGTCTCTGTCAGTCTCAAGACAATCAAGCGTCCTCGTCGTCAAAAATAAACTGTGGAGTAAAGGATGGCCTGTTTGAAAAGTAAAAATGTAAAGTAAAAAATAACAACATGAAATGCATGTACAATTAGGAAGCTGTTGTTGGGGGAGGGGGGACAAAACAAAAAAACCCGAAATCTTCTCACTCAAAATACAGCTGAAGTTTTGATTCCTGGAGGATTAAAAGTATCATTTAGATGAAATAATAATGATAATAATAATAATAATAATAATAACAATGAAAACAAATATATTCTGCTCCGTTTTAACGCATTTCTCCCATGTGATGGTTTTCCAGTGGTGGCATCCTTCGTTACTGATCACAGAGTCAAAGCTGGTACAGCTGGTCTGAATCTTCAGCTCCACCCACACGTCACATATTTCGTGTTGCGTTCAGGATCTCCACAAGAGAGCGTCACTTCAATTCTGGTCACGAATTCTACAGGCCCTGTGACACACTAACTGAAAGAGGTCTCCCACTTTTCATCTCTTAATCTGGTGTTGTCAGGTGCTGAATATGTTAGGTTTTTGTGTCCACGTGTATGATGGAGTCTCGTAGTCTTAGTGTGTCCTCGTGAAAAAAAGAAGCACTCTAGCCTATGTCAGCTACCAGAAAATGCTTTTCATCCTGCAAAGATAAGACAAAGCAGCATCAGTCAGATCATCTAAACAGCCACAGGGCACCAACAAGTTAGCACCAAACACCGGAGGGCCTTCAGGCAAAGCTGTGAAGTTTCCCAGTGACAGTGCAGCTGCTATCCCCAGGCCTTATGTGCATAGCTGAAGTAGATGGACAGGCCTGCACAAACCACTAGGGACCCTGGAGGAGAGGACAGGTCAAGAGGCAGAGTCACAGAGTGGACAAACAAGTCCCGCCTGGGAAGTCATTAGCCCAGGATGCAAACTTAACCACTTTCTGTTATGACACACAGCTTCAACTTTGTATATATAGCCTATAGAATGGATTTCATGGTGAAAAGTTTATAGCCATGCTGCATGGAGACATGCTTTCGGAAGTGCTTTTGCACAGTCCAAAAAAGCATTAAAGCCTCATCCCACAATTCTCTAATGCTGATTATACACCAGAAAACAAAAATTCTGGATTGGTGAAAAATTAAGAATTTGCTATTTTTTAGATCTTAAAAACAAATGAAACAAAAAAAAAGGCCAGATAATGTTGATATTCTGCAACTCTATACAGACATCTTTCTGCGGTATCACTAGATGGCAAGTTTAGTAAGATTAGGGAAAGGATCATGGTTATGGTAAACAAACTATGATTGTGCTCTGGTATCCTGCAAGAATGTCAGACATTGGGGCACAATAGTTCCTGCGTTGGTGCTGAAAGTTTAAAGGAGCAATGTGTAAGATATGGCCATAACTTTAGTTTAAAACTTCCAAAGAAATGAACTAACATTATCAACAGAATGTCAAGAAACAGCTGTGTTGACGTTATGTCAAAGGCGTCTGTGTATTGTGTTGCAGAGATATCTACTGAAGTTAGTGTACTAACTAGCTAGCCCTGGCTGTACTGTCTCCTAATACCACTTTAGACTTCTAGAGGCAATAGTCCAAAAGCCCCTATACTGTACTTGGTGTAGTTTCAGCTGGGAGATGTATAGGAGTGGTGAGTTCGCTGAGTTTCACAAGCTCTCTCAGCGTTTAGTCTAATAAGTAAACAAAAGAATCTCTCAAAATGTCAAGAAAGGAAATATTCTTACACCTATTTTCCTGACTAAAAAGAAAAATAGAACTGTACACCTTCTGAATTCCAGTTTCTCTCTTTTATTGAAGTAAGACGAGCTTATTGCCTCATTAAATCATCGTAAAACGCACTTCATTCAAATGAGACGTAAACAAAATATAACTCGCCAAAACTGTCCTGATTTGTCTTTCCACAATCACCGTTGGTTTGGCCAAAGTAAATCCTCAACTCACAGAGTAAGATGTGGAAATATTTCATCTCGACATGCCATTTTCAATTGCTGCTAAAGGCCTGACACTATCTGGCTGTTCTGCCATTTCTCATCTCTCCAGTCCCAGCATGCTGTGTCTTGTCGTCCCTGAAGTCATAGTCCTTGTCAGAGCCGCTGTGAATCACCTCTGTACTGTATCTCCTGTCATCAACCTGGGCTCCGATGGTCTCCAGCCGTTTGGTTTCCAGCTGAGCCCCATTGCCCTGCAGTAGCTCCCGTCGTGATCCGAGGTTGCGATCTGGGCAGACTTCAGTGAACAGTAGGCCCACTAGCTGCTGCTAGCTTTGTTAGCCACTGCTATTACAAATGACACCTTTAAAATGGATATAAATGGTGAGGTGCGATATTGCCCAATATGGATGTAATTCCTGGAGATAATCACACTTGCCTTTTATGCAGACTTGGTTCACCTTTTGTCAGCTTTATACTCAGCTGTACTAAAGTATAGTTTACAGTTAGTATGGTGACATGCAAACATTTGGTATAATTAAGCATAATAAAATACAGGTGAGACAAGAATATGGTCATTAGCTTAATATGTACTGTATTCTCTTGTAAACTGAAATGTTGAAAGTAACAACCTGCTGGCAGCATTAGATAAGAGAAGAACACAAAAATCATTTGGATTTATTCTTTGGGTGCTATGAATATCCATATTAAGTGTAATAAATAATATGAATACTTGTATCAAATTACATGCTGATATATAAAAAATTGTCAAGATTACACTATGGGTCAAGAGAGCAATGACTGGCCGTCCATCAAATCGTCCACTGCACTAGATGGACTAACATGATATACTGTATTAGCAAACAAGGTCTAACATGGAGCCGGTACCCTGCTGTGGGTAGCAGCATTTCTGTTTCTAGTCACGGTCAGTCTGCTCAGCTGTCAGAGCACATCCTCATTATTAGATTTATATATTTTTTAAAAATAAAACTTTATCGTGCCCACCTGCGCCTTCTTATGAGATGAGAGGGCTAAAGCTGGATCCATGCAGAGCCAACTTTAGACCACACACACACACATACACACTAGGAGATGTTTTAGATGGCAGAGAACATGAATCGACCAAAAAGAAAGATGTTTCAGAAAATGATAAGTGGGATGAGTTGTAGTTAAAGGTTGCTAATAGCGATATTTATTATTAGAGCACTGAAGATTTCATTCTACTCCTGACTGCACTCCTGATTTATTACTTAAGCTACTGACTTACCTTACAATAACAGTTTTGTTTTTATTTTATTTTTTGGGTCACTTGGGGTCAGCTGTGAACACAAAACCCATATATCATCACCATTTTAATTGATATGGCAAATTTGTTAGCTGCAGATTCAGGTTATAATTATCTGTGCATTTATAACTACAATACTTCATATTGATACATTGATTTAAATTCAAAACAGAGATCAATTATAGCTGCTTTAGGTCTTTGATCTTTTTCCCTTTATTTGTGCTGCTCTTGAGCCTACCAGAGCACATGAGATTGACTGACTGACACAAATGAAGTTGAAATGCTCATGTAGCTTTTGGTCACTCAGCGTATCTTATAAAAGGGCTTGCATTATGGCAACACAGATTATATAGATTTATATAGATTTATACTTATATAGATTAATTCCAATTTGAGGAGGAGCTACACAGTGCAGTCACACCACTTCAAACAGCTTTTACATTTTTATGTTATCTACATTTGTGTGTGATGGTGACAGAAAAATTGTGTCACAAATTCTCCCATCTCTTAACATTTTTCAGTCTTTGGTTTCTGCTTTCATGCCTGTTTACTAACTCTCCTGTCATTTTAGATCCTGTCTTCCCCTCCTCCCAGGCAATCAATCAACTCTCCTCACCTGGCTTCCCTGTCCATCTCCTCACCTGCAGCTCATTTTCCCCAATTAGGCCTCAGAATATATACCAGTTAATCTCAGTTAGGCCTCAGTATATACACCGATCAGCCACAACATCAAAGCCACTGAAGTGAATAACACTGACCATCTCGCTACAGTGCAATATTCTGCAGGGAAACCCTGGATCCTGGCATTCATGTGGATGCCAATTGACACAAGCCATCTGCCCAAACACCCTTGTAGATCAAGCACACCCCCCATGGCACCAGCACAACCCGATGCCACACCACAAAAACTGCTCAGGAACAGCCTGAAGAACGTGACAAAGAGCTTAAAGTCCCAAGCTGGCCTCAAAATTCCCCAGATACAAAGAGGGGCTTTACTTTGTCTGAAACAATGTTTGGGAGGGTTTTATGGGTCAAAGAACATCCACATGAATACCAGGACC
>JBBPCS010000929.1:18652-29840 GCA_037974645.1 Hollardia meadi | reverse complement strand
ACACACACACACACACACACACACACACACACACACACACACACACACACAAACACACACACACACACACACACACAGACACACACACAAACAAACAAGTTTTATATCTCATTCAACAGGTGACACAAAGGAAAAAGTCCCTTTTCTTTAAGATAGAAAAGAAAAAAAAGAGGGGGCGGGGTATTAAAACGGGCTCCATCGTACGATTTGTGCTTCATAATACCACAGAAACTGTGCTTGTAGGTTTTCCTGTCCGCTATTGTTCTCCTTGCCTCCTACCCTTTCATCAGTTTGCTGGACCTCAGGGATAGTGGGTAATATTGGGCAAATGCAATCAGCAGTCAGACGCACTTTAGAGCCTCTGACGGTTTGAGAATTAAAAGTGACATTCTAAGATGAGAGACTGAGCTGAGAAGAAAAAGTAGTGGCCTTATGCACACATTGTGGTGGTACTGACAGGGATGTAAAGCGAGGAGGTTCAGTACAAATATTACATTGGTTTTCATGATCAATAATCCAATTCCCACTTATCTTGAGGCATTAGAATAATGAATCACCTGGATTTATATATTCGTGAAACGTGAAAGATGATCTCAGTGCATCCCATGTTGTGCAGCCACTTCATCTCTCATCTCATAAATGTAGAACTAAGATGTATTGCTATGAATAGCTTATCAAACTTTTGCTCTTCCTTCCCTCCCCAAGCCTTGAAGTATGTTGTGCAGGTACATGTTATATAGGACATAATTGTGCTCTAACAGGTAAAAGTATACCTCCGTTATCATTTCACGGTTAGGTGAATTAGTATTATATATCAGTCAGATAGACAGTTGCAAAAACTTTAAAAGGGACTAATAAAAAAAGAAAAGAAAACTAAACTACATAAAAAAAAACAATTAGTAGTTCTGTTCATGTGACTTTTTTTTCATTCGCTCTTTCTTATCACCAGATAGGAAAGCTTGTGGAGCCCAGGAGCAGGGGATCTCTGTGCTGCCATTATTCATGTTTCCATGGTTCCTCCTCAACAAGCGTGCACTCCGCAGCAGAGCCGTTAGTGGCTGAGGTTACCTGCAAGCAGTTAGCGGGGAAATCTAAACAGTTGATCCAAGGCACAGGCAAATTAAAAAAAAAACATCATTTCTTGTAAAGCATTCCTTTAAAGATTTTACAACACTGCATTGTTGATTCAGTGCTCGCACCTATGAGATAATATTACGTAACATTTCAATCGAGCTATCTGATTGGCCAATCAGGCTTACAAAGCTAATGAAGCATGGCTGACCATATTTTATGAGCTATACCATTAAAAAAAACTTTACCAATCAGCTACCTACATACTGTAACTCCTATGTGGTGGTTTTTAACATATTTGTTGACGTAAAGTTTTGAGATAATACACATAACTGTAAACATTTTATAACTGTAAAACCATTTAAGACATTCTTCTCTGTAATTTTGGTGCTGTAGCGATGGTACTTTGGCAATTAAAGCACAGCCTCTTAGGCACCATAGCTATTTCGCAACATACAAAAAATATGGAGGAATTATGGAACTTCCGTATGACCACAGATGATCATGCTTATGGTAGTCCTGAAAGTGGAGTCTCTTTTACTGACCTAGGAACAGACCACAAATTTATGATGACCAAAAACTAAAAAAAAAAATACAAATGAATAAATGATTAATAAAAACAGACAGATTACATAGAAAACAAGGTACAGACACTACAGAATGAATGCATTGCTATGTTATAGTTATTCTGCAAGCACTCTACAGTGGTTTGCATTTTTGAAAAAATAGTTAGAAATGTGAGTTCTACTATTTACAGGCAAACAGACCAGAAAACAACAGCAACAACAACAGAACAAAATTAGTCATGGTGGAAATAGCAAGCCTTTGTGTCACATTTATATGTAAACGTCCGGTGATAAATAGAGACTCAGAAAGGTAGATGTAACTTTTTTACTACGGGCAGATTACTTGTGTGACAGGTTGCCAGCGTTTCTAGGCAACATCTTTCATCCTTTAATAAATGAATAGGCTCATCAGTAGACCTTTTCCGCCAGTGTGTGTGTGTGTGTGTGTGTGTGTGTGTGTGTGTGTGTGTGTGTGTGTGTGTGTGTGTGTGTGAGAGAGAGAGAGAGAGAGAGTGTCAGGGAACAAGCTCTCTGAACTCCTATATATTATTCTAAAAGCCTGAAATAAATTCAAAGACGGGATTCAAAGTAGATGATGTTTTACATTTATGGGAGTTACTTCACAGCTTTCAATTTCACAACACAGTTCTCACCATGTACAGAAATAGCTGGTGTCAAAATGCAAAAAAAAAACCTTACTGGGAATGGCTAGTGCTAGATGTGTTTGTGTAGGGAATGTATTAACTGCTAATTAGCTGTAACACTTTCCATCTTTGCATTTTAAATCCTATAGGAAAGACCCTTTGACCCTGAAATAAATCTGTGAAACACTTAAAGTCAGCTACATTTTAAGATAAGAGGGAAGCACACTGTATATTAGGATGAACAGAAGGAAAATGGGAACCAAAATGATTAGAGAAAATTAATTTATCAAGACGCTTTTTGGGAAAATGGATGCGGTGTTAACTTTTGATAGGAGGGCTGCTAAATAATTCCTCAGGGTCACAGTGAGGATTATCTGGCTCTCTCTTTTGAGTTAGATCCAATCCCCAACAGGTTACAGTCATGAGATTAAGCCAACTCATTTAGCCCTTATTTAGATGCACTGAGCTTGAGTCATTTTTCAGCTTGATTTTCGGAAACCTTTTGGCGAGAGCGTTTTACATTTTGGATGTTCGTTTAACACAAAAGCTGCTATTCCAGAAGGATGAAATACATACGTACACATGCATCTGTTGCTCTCCTGTTTCACTTCTGTCATAAAATAAAAGCATTTACATTATTATGTACAAAGATGCAATGAACAGAACAGGCAGTCAAGCAAAGGTGGAGGGTGAGCATGCAACAATGGAGAGGGTTATATACAAGTCTCTATGTCCGTAAGCATTAATGGTACCTTGCATTCATCTACTACGACAGAATTGTTAGCAGTAGTGGTAGCGGTTGTAGTTGCGGTAGCGGTTAAGACGCACTGGTTGGAATTGTTTTCGTGGTGGTTCTTCATGTCATCGTAATAAGACTGGGTCTTCGTCATCATTTCAATGTCGTCCGATTTGGCTGCATGCGCATCCAGCTCCTCGAGCTCTGCCTTGGACATGTGGTACACGATGCCTGCACCGTAGGAGTCACCCACCACGTTTACCGAGGTCCTGAATCGATCCCTGAGGAGAGAGAGAGAAAAGAAAGTTGCTTTTGCATACTTTACTAAATGAGGAAAATACTAAGAGTGATTTACAGATGCACAAACAACAAATAACCTAAAGTGTGAGCAAAGGCAAGAATCAATGTGCAACCACAAAATAACATTTTTTTCTTGTCAAACTCACAGCAGCCAGTCAACAGCAACTAGCAGACTGATGTCTTGGGTTGGCAGGCCTACAGCAGTCAGGATCAGGAGCATAGTCACCAGGCCAGCACTGGGAATACTGGCCGCTCCAACACTGGCCAGGGTGGCTGTCAGACTGGATGAAAACACAGCAAAACAGCACTCGGTCACATTCTCCAGACCCTCTACACCTAACCAAATCCCTGCCAAAATTCATTTAAAAAATGGCTTCATTGCACAGCTGTAGATGAAGACATTCAATCTCTATGGTACTTGTATAAAGAGCAGCTGCTGAAGAGCACTAGACTGAGTCCTCCATCGCAAATGAAGAGAGGTTAAATGTGAGAGATGGGATGTTTAATTTGAGGGCTGGTGGATTGAAATTCCATAAAAATGTCAGGCTGAAGGTCGTCCATCTTTGACTCTATTAACAGAAGAGGATTTGGGAAAGTTACAGCTACTCGGTGGGTGTTTGTTTTCCTGCTTAGCATGTGACACAGCATTGGCACATTTTGTTGCTTCCTCCTGGTGGTTTATTAGCGCCACAGTAAATTTCTTCTCTACAGTTGCTGCTTTGAGCCACCGAGGTTTTTGTGTTCGCTGTTAATTGCCTCCACACTGCTGCTGTGTTTGTCCTCATTTATTTAGTAATTATTTATTTAAGAAGACCTAGCTGTGTTTGCTGAACTGCATCCTCCATTTCAACCTCCTTTAAATAGTGGCAATTACAATTCTTACTTGACTAAGAATTGCTTTTCTTGACTTCTGTGTGCAGTCAAATTAGAGTCCAATTATAAGAAGTCTGTTTTCATACAGGGATTACCCAAATATCACGGACACTTTCATCATTTCACAACACTAATATAAGCATTCTGTCTAGAATCAATAGTATATTTGTGCAATGATACTTAGAGTTTGTATGACATAATTTTAAATAAGGTCAAGCTGTAAAAAAAAAGATTTGAACACTACAATTGACATCTTAATAATAAAATCTGATAAGTTTGCAGTAAAAAAATAAACTTTCATGAGTGTCTCCTGACCTGACAGTGACAATCTGACCAGGGTCAAGCTGGATGCCATTCATTTGGGCAATAAAGATGGCTGCAACAGCCTCATACAGAGCAGTTCCATCCATGTTGATGGTGGCACCGACTGGGAGCACAAAACGAGTGACTCTTTTGTCAATACCCAGGTTCTCCTCCAGACAACGGAAGGTGACAGGGAGTGTACCAGCACTGGAGGGAAAAGCAGGAGAGGGTAGGTTATGCTTCATACGAATTGTGTAAAAATCAAGAAACAACTATCCATTCATTTTAGATGCTGACCTGGAGGCTGTCCCCAGGGCAGTGATCCAGGCCTGGAAGATGCCCAGGAAGAAGGTGAAGGGGTTTTTCCTGACAATAACAAAGTAGATGCTGGGCAGGAAGATTACTCCATGGATGATGAGTCCAATGATCACAGTCACCATATACATGCCCAGCTGCCTTGCCACCACCTCCAGGTCTTTGATGGAGATGATCTTACCACAGATGAGACAGGCAATACCAAAGGGAGAGTACCTGTTCAGATGAACAAGCTATTGTTATTTCTTTAAACTCAGCTTCAATACCGATGACAAAGAATTTGACAGAAATTGTCACAAATTATGCTTCACGTTGCTGTAACCCTTTAAAATGTTGTATGACTTGAGAAATAACTCTGAATTATTAGTTATTTCTAAAAAAAATAATAATAAGAATAAGAATTAAATGAGTTTCAAAATGAGTCAATGAGATTCTTAAGTGATACCAACCACATGATCATGATGACAAGTTTCATCACAATCTCATTGAGGATGTTGAAGAATTCAATCATGAGTCTGGCCTTCTCTCCCATCTTCCCCATGCAGATGCCAAATGCAATAAAGAAACCAATCAGACCTGTGACAGAAAATCATAAAGGTATCACACTTCGAATACCACTGTGGACCGGTGAGATGAAGGAATGAAGGAATTCATATTCAGAGATGAAAGTTTTTACATTTACAGTAAAAAAACATTCGGTTTGACCACATGTTTAAAATTCTGTAAATGTAATATTCTAAATATTGCTTTCATTTTTAGCCATGCAAGCAGTACAAATTAGCGGATGGCAATGACGGTTGGCCGGTCCATCACTTTGGTCCAAACTGAAATATCTCTACAACTATTAGAATAATTCCCATGACATTTTGGTGGAGATATTCATGGTGCCCAGAGGATGAATCTCAATGGCTCCCTGACTTTTCCTCTTGTGTCACCAGCAGGTCAAAGTCTTTACTTCCATCTTCCATCCAATCTTCCATGATTGGCAGAAAATTTGTACATTGACATCCATGACTCAGGGGTTCTTGACTTTTATTGTAATGTCAATGTTTTGAGTGATGTGTCTATGTTGTTGACCAAATACCTACAAAACTAATGACATTCCCATCAGTGTCAGCTGTACTTTGTGTTTAGTGCTAATGCTAAGGTTAGCATGAGGATATTGAACATGCTAAAACTGATACATGCTGATATTAACATTTGGCTCAAAGCACAGTCGTGCAACCTCACAGAGCCTCTAGCATGGCTGTAGACTCTTTCATGTTTAGTTTCAATTTTTCACATATTGTGAGTGTTTTCAGTTGGTTACATACCCAGAACATTCATGCCACTTTTGAACTGCAGGGACTTTTTGATGATGTACTGAGGCTCCTTGGTAATGTTAGCCACCAGGCCCTCCACAGTGGTGGCATTGACATCCTCGACAACCACCTCTACCTTCTTTGTGACTGTCTGGATCTGAGTTAAAAGGAGGAACAAATAGAAGTAATGAGATTGATGACCAATACTGCATGTTCCCACTGACACAAGGCCACTCAACTATCAATAAAAGGTTTTTGCAAATGTACTTCTTCTTTGGTCTTATAATCCAATGTGCATTTGGATTTCTCTGCTAAACCCACTCATCCAAGGCTAACAGTGTCACAGACAAACTTTCTAAGCATCTACGTAGCACCTGCACTGACAATCACACTGTAGCCTTAAGCTGTGTATATCATCTTGTTATTGTAATCCTCCAGTACCTGTTGGAAACAAGCCTGCACCAGGTTCTCTGGGAACAAGTTCCTGATCAGATCAAAGAAGGCATCCAAGCTGGACACTTCATCATTTTTCTCGCCCTCGCCCAGATTCTCCTTCAGTTTGGGGTTTCCAGGGTGGATGACTAACACCAGGATGACTCCTAGGACAGCAGCAATAATGGTGGTGGTCATGTAGTAGACCATAGCTCTGGTGCCCAGGCGACCACTGGATTTGGCATCCAAACCGGACAGACCTGAAGCCAAAACAAGCATATGGTGTTTACCTGGTAATTACTTGGACCTATTCAAGAGAAATATTGACTTAACACAGCGGGCCATGAAGGCTGGACACACATACAATTACGAGATTACATAATGGTGTTAGATCATGTGCCTGATGCACTGCAAGACATGTTACATGGAATAATTATGATTTCAGAATCAAGATTACAGTAATAACAGGGCTTTTCCTTGTCTATCTACCAACAATATCCCAGCAGTGAATGGTGTAGCTGAATAACTTGTAGTCAAATTCAACTGTACATGAGCATCTCACTCGGACTGCCAAATGTGTAAAGATAAAATACACTAGTAAAATGTCTAAAGTATGCAATATTGTTATGATAATATAACGCATTGGCTGTGAGTGAGCAGTCGCACAGCACCTGTGATTAAACTGGAGGTGATGAGTGGCAGGATCAACATCTTCAGCATCCTCATCAGGATGTCTCCGGGAAAAGCAATCACCATGACAATATCCGGATGGATCGGGGAGGCAACACGAAGCAACATCCCTGCTACAGCTCCCAAGATCACACCTGAAGTGCAAGGAGGCATGTGAGTAAGTGGCATAATGGCACAATAGAACAGAATCTGGAATAAGGTCAAATATTGAAATGACAGAAAAGTTTAATCAGATATAACAATTGAATTTTTTCAAGTGAAAGACATTACTTATGGGTTTAGTCTGTTCTAATGGAAAGAACTTGGCTATATTCTATAAAATAACAAATGAGCCATGATTTTCTCCTTAAAGACACCATAATAACCGACCTCTGTCATATTGATTCAGTTTTTTTGGAGTTGTACAACAGGCCTTCTGCTACGTGCTTAAAGAGGACAGTGGGCTGAGAAGATGAAACAGAAACCTGCTAAGAGAGAGTAAAGCTCGTGGGGGATTAAGATCAGATCTTTGAAAGAGTAGGGAAGCAGCAGAATGTCAGATTGCCTGGTGAAGCATCTTAATCTCTGCAAACCCAAAATGTTTTCTAGGATTTTTCACTTTGTGGTAGAGTAAGTAAAATAATAATACTAGAATACTAGAGTAATACTAGAATTCAATAAAAGGTGGTAAATACTCCGTCTCACCAGGATATTTCTACCATCCAATGGGTTGTTTTGCTACCTTATTTATCCTCTGGAACTACTTTTAACTCTCTAGAAGCCTGAAAACGATGACTTTTGAAAGATCAGTCCCTCAAAAAACACCCTGTGTGCGACCCTCGAGTGCGACCCTCGACATATAAGCCATATGTCAAGGGTCGCCAGTGTTTTCAACTAACAGTTCTTTTCCTGCCACAGTGTTTGTTGCACAAAATTCCAGATGACCTCTGTGTGCTCTAACCCCCCTGAAAGTCTGCCTACCAGGCCCAGCAGTTGGCCTCTGTGTCTCTCTGTCTCATGCCAGACAAAACTCCAGCATCCCCCCCTGTGGCTGCACTTCCTCTGCTACCACACCACTGCCAAAGATCACACAGCCCAGACGCTATTTAATAACACACACAAACTGGAATCAAAAGCCCTCCAGCTTTCTATTTTTTAATGTAAGCTGTCCTCTGTGCTTCAATCTATCCTTCAGCCGAGCAGCATCCTGTGAATTCTGCACACCCAATGGGTTTTGGTGGTACTTGATTTCCTGTGCCTTCTCTTTGGCCCATTTGCAAATTCCCATTCAGGCTCTTATCTGCCAAGTGACAGATGATCAATGATCATGCTGGCTCGCTCGCTCTGCAAGAGTCCTGCCAAGTCGGGTGAGATGTACACATTACACATGTTCATGCATAAGGCCAAATAACATATACACACATGTTATATGCATTTATACAGTTTTTAAAGGTTCACAGGCTATTCTTTTAAAATGCTAAGATGTCAGACACAACACAGTATAAATGACATGTGCTGGTTAAACACAAATCTGATTTAAGACCAGATTTAATAACCAGAAATTGCATCACCACTTTCATGCCTTTTCTTCTTTCCATTAAGTCTCCCCCTGTGGAGCCATGAGCCACTGCTATAAATATGATATTTTTCATGCACCACCAGAGGCTGTTTGTCCAGTGCTGCAGAGAGCTTTTGATACCAACAGGTGGCACAGAGCTGGGGAAGACATCTTACTGTCTGATACACTGAGCAAGCACAGATGGCATCTCCTCCTCATATTATGAGCAAGCTGCATAATCAAGCTTTGAGTTAACAGAACATTGCGCTCAGTGGTGGCCGGTGCCCATCTTAAGCATGCCCTGCTTTTTATTAGGTCTTTAGGTAAGAAAGAAAAAAAAAAAATGAGGTGATGAAGTGACTTACCCAAGACAGTGAGAGTGAGCAGAAGGTTCTTGAACAACTTGGACCAGATTTTGGCACATTTGGACTGAGGCCTGGCCTCAATGGGCTCCAGGTGACTCTCGTGCATCCTCACCTCAACTTGTTTCGGCATACTGTTGGCACTGCGACAGAGAAAAAGAACATAGATTTACAAAATTACATCCAGCTGAGCCCCTTAATAAACCTTAACCAGTATACTGCATATCACATGGTCATGTCCTGTATGTGTGGTCAACAAGATTGAACAATAAAATATATAATTCCACAGTTTGATCCTTTGGATGAGCAAAATGTCTATGAAAAAGCATGACATAGTTATTGAAAACAGTGTAATTAAGCATTCAAGTGTGTTGTCAAGCTGTCACTCACTCCAACACTGTTCATGGTTACTATAGCATCCAACAGATGGAAGCTGACTACAAGCTGCTGCTTGTAAAATTGCAGTCTTTTGGGGCGAGACACTTCAGACACGCAGCATCAAGTCAGTTTATCAACTGAATTGTCTGGGGTTTTGTAAGAATTTACAGCCATGTCAACATTATATAATTTGACTTCTGTGATAACTTCATCACCCATAAAGAAATGGCATGAATTAAATGCATATGACACGCACTACATGAATATACAGCATATTGTATTTTGAATACAGGTTTCAAACCCAGTTACATTTCCAACACATTAACTTCAGCTG
This sequence comes from Hollardia meadi, assembly GCA_037974645.1. Lineage (NCBI taxonomy): Eukaryota > Metazoa > Chordata > Actinopteri > Tetraodontiformes > Triacanthodidae > Hollardia > Hollardia meadi. Next base: position 19,998 of record JBBPCS010000929.1, on the reverse strand, counting down.
AGATGGACACGCCATATGAGTAACACAGACTACAGTGAACCCTGCGGCTGTCCTTTGTGACACTGCAAAGATCAATTTAAACAGACTAAGAAGAAGACAGACAGCAACCTGAAATAATGGGCAGGACAAGCAGAAGAAATGTAATCTCTGGCCTCAAACCATTTCAACTACTCTAGAACTCTTCGAACAAGATAGCAGCAGAAAACACACAAAGACAAACGACAAAAGAGCTGCCAAGTCCAACCACATCCACCTCCATCTATCAAGTGTGACTTGTATGGATGCATGTTTCATGCAAGGATCGGTCTGTTCAGTCATCAGAAATACCAAGACAACAAATGAAGAAAACAAAAGAAACAAACTACTCGGAAACAAGGAATAGCTGATGAGTATGAGGTGGTTCAGGTGACTGAAATACTGTGGCGTCTAGAGATTTCTATTTAAGGAAGTGGTGAAAAACTGAAACAGATGCCAACTTAACAGTGCAAAAGTTTTTAAGAAGTACAGAGCAACGAAGTAAACATATTGCCAGTTAAAAATTATACACCCACTAATACGTTCTCTCGTTCTCAATTATGAGTGTGTGAGACTAAAATTAGAGCCGCACAAAACGTCAAATACAATTGTGGGAAGACAGGGCTCAGACACGCAGCCTAATTAACTGAATGAAAAGTGATTTCCCATTGCAGGCAGCACAGAGCAGTTTCCTGCGGTCCCGTTGAGGCATAAAAGAGTTTGTTAGTGAGAAGAGAGCCAGCTGTGTCTGTCACATGCCAGTTAGGCAGGTGGTCAATAGCTCTGTTGGAAAAAAGTGACTGACAATGAGAAAGAAAAAGAGGCCAGTAGCTTTATATTCATCGTCTCCTCAACAAGTAGCAGGTTACAATTGTCTTTGCTTGGATTGACTTTTTTTTCTTTTTTTTTTTGGTCCATAAGGAAATAGAAATGTTCTATGTGGCTATTCATCACCAATAAGCCAATGAAAAATGTCTGTTGTGATGAATTACAAAGAACAGCAAAGAAGAAATAATGTGACTCTGACCTTTCACCTCACCCCTGGGGTTCATGGCTTAAAACTCACAAATTGAAGCCTCGACAGTTTCTTTTTTTGTCCTCATACCCTCCCCCACAGTCCATGATGAAGTCAGAACACTCTACAGATATTAATCATGTTGGCTGTCAAGTTTTTTTCAAAGCTGAACCTTGATCAAAGGCAAGACACGGAGCTCAAATCAATAGGAAACTGTTGTGTAAGTAGTCACTAATAATTCCACAACACACACACACACACACACACACACACACACACACACACACACACACACACACACACACACACACACACA
>JBBPCS010000929.1:0-10985 GCA_037974645.1 Hollardia meadi | reverse complement strand
ATAGATAGATAGATAGATAGATAGATAGATAGATAGATAGATAGATAGATAGATAGATAGATAGATAGATAGAGCTCCTAATTAACCAGTGAATAATGTGGTGAGCCAAAACCCTCTAACAAAACCCTCTCTGTGTTCATCACCCATTGAGGCAAGCCGCTCTTGGAACACGCCACCCCTACTAGAATAATGGGGCACTTTACAGGCCTCCAAGTTAGTTCACAGAATCTAGAGCTGGGAAACCGCTAGCACAGGGTTCATGGGGAGGAGGGGCAATGTAATTGTTTCCTTGTTTTTTTTGTTTGTTTTTGTAACCCCCCCCCCCCCCTCCTCTCTTTCTCCTCTTTTATTTTTGAAAAGGGGGCTGACAAACATGCAATGAAGGGGATTGTTGTGTGTTCCGCTGGACAAGTGGGTGAGGTAAACAAATCTAGACTGTAGGGTCTATCAGCTGGGCTCGTCGGGATGGGATAGGCTGAGCAGTGGGGAGCAGCACACATGCGGAGGGAGGATTGGTTGGGGATCTGTGGAGTAGGAGGGGTGAGGACCATTTTGGTGGAGAGGAGGGTAGAAGGCTAAAGAGTCCCGAGGGTGAGAGAGCAAAAGAGGTTTATTCCGGAAGAAGTGGGAGGTGTACATGGGTGCTGAGGTTACTCCTCTGAGTGTGGGCATTGTATTTGGTGCTGAAGTTCTCATGCATGTCCTGTTTTGGCTCCCTAAAATGTCCGAAAGTGATGGAGCTCTCCACGATTAAGCGGACAAGTGGCAGCTCTGCTCTGCGCTCCCACAGCTCAGGCTGTTTACATACTCAAGAGGAACATTAATGCTGCCCGATCCCCCACGGCTGAACAAAGAAGCACACAAACCTGCCTCAGAGGCCCATTACGCACTTCATTGAGGATTTGTGGAATAGTAAAAAGGGGGCAAAGGAAGAGGAAGGTGGGTGGGATGAGGAGGGGTAGTGGGTGAAGTGGACAATGAGACTAGTTTTATTTAAATTTGAACTTTTTTTTACAGAATTTTTTAGCTACTTGTTATTACCTAGGCCAAGAAAGTTGGGTTTTTGACCCAATTTGTTTGTTTGTTTGTCAGAAGGATTACAGAAATACAATGTGACCCAAATTCCATGAAACTTGGTGCAAGGGTATGGCTAAAGGAATACCCCCATTATATTTTGGAGCTGAAAATCCAAATCACAGGGCAGATACACAAAGTTTTCATTTTCATTAACATTGTGAGATAGGGCATTAGGCCGTCGTGGAATAAATCCTATACATCCTAAAATCCAGTAGGCTAGATGAGTTCAATAGACATAAACATGGCCCCATATCACAATCCATATTCACAGCACTGGAGTACACATGCAGTAGCTCAAACCTCAGCTAATGGCGCGTGGATCAAATGTGAAAATGATATCTAGCTACATCTTTGTCACCATATGGAAACTCTAGGCATCATCAAATCCTCTGTTTTCTATTCATCCTCCTCGTTTTTATTCCCCATTCGCTGATCCTCCCATTATCCTCATTATGAAGCTGTCATAAAAGCTTTACTCTAGAGAAGATATGAGGATGAAAGCAGATAGAGCAACTCCTATACAGGACGAAATGGTTTCAACAAAAACTATTCATATTAACATAGTTTAAGTATATTTGTATAAAGTATGATGCTCTTTTCATTCTGTCAGGTCACTTGGTCCAGTATTTGAACCTGTCAAACATTTATATTGAATCTCTCTCTTAAATTCAAGTGGAAGTAAATTATCTTAGTGCTTTAAAGTCTTATATAAAGATATTATTGTGTCTGTGTGTGTGTGTTGAGTTATAAGGTTCCAATGGAATAAACAAACGTTCCATCTGATAACCACTGTGAATCTGTCAGACTGCATCTTGTGACAATCGTTCAGTTTAAGTCTTCTATTTGTTTTGAACGAATCACCTAATCTGCTTTAATTATGATTCTTTTGTTGCCCCACAATGCGATGATTGTTCTCGGTGGCATGGTCTTTGGTGCCAAGAGAAAAAACAACATGAGACCCCCCCTGTCCACCCACTCTTCCTGTTACCAATCACTCTCGGAGCAATTTCGTGACTCCCCCTGCTGACCTGAATTCCGATGTAGCAGGTACCAATGGGATGTGGTTTGGGGGTTTTCGGGGAGGAGGACAGTGACAGTAGTGAAGAGGTTGGGATGAGGCCTTCGCTTTACTGCAGTAAACACTGACTCAATCCCCTCTGGGGCCCCCCACCCAGTATGCAAATGTGAAAGTGTGATATTAATCCGGTTGAATTCTTTTGAAAACAAGAAATGAAAACTACGAATTTAGTCTTTTAAGTTGGAGCGGATACAGCCGCTATGAACCAGATCAAGTTATTCCACTTGTAAGACCAATTTGCACGTGCAAAGATGTTGTCCTAACCCTCTTATCTTATTTGTCAACTTTAACGATATTCGTACATGTGTGGGCTACCCATGACTGATCTGTGTCTAACAGATGAAACCAAACACAAAATTCCCACATGGTGGTTGTATTGACTGCACTCCAAAATGTAGCTCAAAATGTTTCGCTTCACTTTTACACAATACACTATAAACTACTAGAAAGTTTAATTCATGTCTACCCGCAATAAAATTTCAATTCAGAATCAGATATTTTAAATAACAATAGTTGTTAAGTAATCTGACCAATTGCAAAGCACAAACAATAAATCACAACAGAAAACTTCATGTATATTTAGTTTATATTATGTAGTACTATTTAGTATATTTAATTCTTGAATTTTAACCCTATATTCTGATACTCTAGGGTATATTTTCTGTATATTTCAGTATTATTTTTACTGTTATATATATGTGTCTTCCCTGCACCAAAGCAAGGTCCTCGCAACATTTGTTGTAATGGTAATAAAGTTAACTCAACCCCAGTAAATCTGCATCTGTATTCACTGTATTTTTGCCACATGATAGCTAAAAGGCAAACCCCCAGGAAAGAATTGTTTGACAGTTCATTAAATAATAAACACATATGGTTCAACTTACGGAGGTTATCCTCCATTTCTTAGACATTAGTACAGATTTTATGAGCAATTTAATGATCGCTGCTGTCTCATAGTGAAGAAATGCCTCGACCATGGCCAACGGAGATCTATCATTTTGCCGCCCAGCAGCACACTCGCGAGTGAATGCCTCTGTTTCTGTTCCTGTGCAGTCATACAGAAGTGAAGGGAGCCAGGCTCTTTGTTTAGTCAACCCATGGGAAAGGCCTCACTCTGTTCTGCTCTCTGAGAACCGAAACACTGATTCTATAGGCAAGACTGCAAGAGCAGGGGGGAAAAAAGGAAAAGAGCATGAATCCCACATATCAGGAAGATTCACGGCAGGAATACAGTGATGAGGAGCCCCGAAAAAGCGGGCAAAGGAATACGGGGAGAATGAGGTGCAGAGACAAATGAAATTGGATGAAATGAAAGTAAATAGGATGGAATGAAATGAAAGAAACAGCTAAGGGAAGAGAAAGAGGAGCACTGAGAAAGTGAGGAAACAGAGGAGACAGAGATAGATGAGCTTGAGGGTGGTAAAGAGTGAAAAGAGGGGCTGGATGGCACTTTGGCAGCTTCAGCGTATTCCCAGGAGGATTACTCAAGCACTAGATGCCACAGACTGCCAGCAAGACCGCAGAGAAGCTCCCTGAATGGAGACACACAACATGAACACACATATACATCCCTGTGGATGTTTCCTCGCTGTATTCTGGTGTCTATTTCACCTGTTTCTCTCTCTCTCTCCTTTTTTCCCGTTCTACTGTCCTTTTCTCTTCATTTTTCTTTCTTTCCTACAATTTTCCCAGCTTGTTCCCTGCCTCCCTTTTGTCACTCTCTATTTTTATCACTCCGCCTAGCCTAGCGGCAGTGAGAGAGGAGGCCACAGACAGGTAACATATGCTTCATCTTTAGGCAGCTTGTGCAAGCCTTTTTACATCCTCTGGCATGGGCAGAGCTCTCTGGCCAGAGAAAAGAAGATATATAGGAGGAGAAACAACCCCAACTTCTACCCTCACTCACTCACTCCATCCTTTAGCCATTTATCTCTTTTTAACCAGCGAGAAAGTTCTGCTTTACTGTCTGTCCTCCTCGTCTTTTTTTCTCTTTCTGTCACTCCCACATATTAAAGCTACTCTCCCACTCGATCTAACACACTGCTGGCTGTGTAAAATCTCAGTTTGTCTGGCAGAAACTGAAGTGTTTCCACATTGTTCTTGGTTTTAATTGTTTTTCTCAGGCGATATATTGCACTGAAGTATATTGTGGACCAGTGTACAAAATATGAAGGCAGCAAAGAATATAAGCCATCTGCTGCCTGCATACTTTCTAAGTCGTCAGAATAAAATATACCATAAGAATATTATCACATTCTACCCCCTACATATGAACATGCTATACGATTCAATTAATCTTTCAGCTTACTCTGAAGTATCAACACAATTTTCTTTTAATCAGTTCATGCCTGCTTACTGGTGATGGCTCATTTGCCATCTGGTCTCCCATTCATTCCCAGTCGTCTATGAATGTTCAAATCCATCCTGTGGATTCCTCCTCTTAATAATTCTCAAGCACCGCCGACTACTTTAATCAATCCATATAACTGTTGAGATCGATTGGTAAAATTTAATTTCCACAGAAAAGCATGTCAGTGAAGAAGCTATCAGTTAGGAGTCAGGATATTGATTTTTTTTTTGACCAGCATGCTGTTACTTCCTCTTCCTTTCCATATTATTTACCCCTGACTTGAATACCTCCACAACTACCCTCCCCCTGTGTGTGTGTGTTTGTGTGTGTGTGCGTATGCGTACGCGCCTCACAGTAGAACAGCCTGTATTAAACACAAAGGCACACTCACAAACACAAATGTTCATGTAAACATCTACTCTGCCCTGAATACCCTGAGCGCCGTCTACCCTATTTAAAATAATGTCTTCACAGATGGTTATCATAACAGACTCTGAGAAATATCATTTGGACTCGTTTCACTTCCAATGGGAGATCGCTTCAGGGTTTTTGTCTGAGCGGGTGAATGCTTCTGTATGTGTGTGCGTGTATGTGTGCGTGATTTCTTGGATGCGTTTTGCTCAGAGGGATTGATACTTTCATGATTTCACACTTGTGATCATAATCACCTTCGATAACAGTCACATCCAAAAAAAGTTTATCAGCATTGATTGTAACTATAACAAACACAGATAAATATTGATGTCACACAATTAATTGAGCTTCGACTTTCATCCACCAGTGGCCATACAATAGAGGTGTTTCCTTAAAGAGAGAATTTCAAGACAGAATTCGATATAATGCTGCATTTATTCTGATTCATCCAGTCTATTCAAAGGACAGTGTTAATCTGAACATATTTCTCATTTATTATCAGCTGATAATAACATAAATTTAACAAAAAAGAATATTAAAAGGAATGTTTTCCAGAACAGCATATGGCAAAACATAAACGCCCAAGAAATAATTTGTTTTCTAACAAATGCAGGTAACAAGAATTAATGGAGCTCTTCCAGATAAAAGTTGCTGCATAAATTCTCTTAAACTCATGATGCGCTTGACTGTAAACAAATGCTAAATATGTGCAAAATGTGTCCAAACAGACTCCCGTTGATTTGAATGTGAATTTTGTGAAGTGGTTGTTATGGTCGCATTTACAGCATGTTACCCTCTCACACGATAAACACATGAAAAAAAAAAGATTCAGGCCATGAATCTATATACTAAATGACTCATCCTGCCTTGTAGCATGTGTCAGCTTGCCTTGAACGTCTATTGTGCTCATTCATGTAAGGCAGCAAATGCCACAGTACAATAGTTTGGAGAGCAGCCTCTGGGAAAAGGACAAAACGCATTAGCTGCATGGACACTTCCCTTTACAGATTCTCCCAGCAATTACACTGAAGGCCAAGGCCTCTTCAGATCCCAGCCCAGCCACAAAATGCACATGATGCAGCCAGTCCCTCTCACCAGGACCACCAGTGGAACACTACATGGCCATTAAAAATCCAACAGGACACGCCCCACCTGATTTCCAGGTTGCATGGATCAACATGCTGCTGAGGGAAGTACCCACAAACACAACCCATCCCTGTTTTCAAGTGACAAGCCAGGAGTAATGCTGATGGCGATCAACTGAGGGTGCCAAGAGAGCTGGTTTCCATGGTGACATTGATGGTGCTACTGGAAAACTGTGTCCGTGTGTGTGCGCGTGCGTCTGCGCGTGCCTGCGCGAAAGAGTGCGTGCGTTTTAATATGAAAGAGGGAAAGGGCTGCAACGATTGGCTCAAAAGGTGGGTGGCGATAGTAAGACAGTAAGCATTCAGTTTTCCATTTCAGGAGCATTTCCAATTTCTGTGCACAAAAAAAGCTTCCTTGATATAACGCTTTTATTGTGGAAAAAAAACCACCTCGAGGTTATGGATGAATGCCAAGGACTTCTCTGCTGCACGGGCATTTTTATAAGTACAATAGGCTATCCTACAAACATTTTCATTTTTCAAATCACAATGCAGCTTCTTTCTCAGATAAAGCCATTTTACAAAGTTATAGATGATGATTTGTTAGTAAATCAGTCAGAGCAAGCCTAAAAATATTTATGAAAAGCCACTTTGTGAACCCCATCTACACATCGTTGACTAATTTATCATCAAAATCACTGCAGCACAAAATCATGATGTAATTGTTGTAATTGTTATGTTGTAAGAGTTATTGTTCAAAGAAACTTTCTTTTCTTTGAATCATCTCTCACTTTATCTGGCTGAGGAAGGAAACGATGCGCGTTTGGCTGAGGCAAGGCAAGGGGACGCGGGAGCCTTTCAGTTTACCAGAGATTAGAAAAGAAATGAAAAGTTTTGCCCCAAAGGATTGTATCTACGGCTCTGCCACCAAAGTGTTGCCAACGGCTGCTGTCTCAATAAACGCGCAGAATTTCGATTGCTCCCTGTGACTTTATTGAAACTGACAGGGCATAAATGCTGACTTAGATCATTCATCTACAGAAAAATTGATTCGACGTTTATTTGATGGCCGCACGTTTGAGGCAGTAATTTGTGAAACGAAAAGAGAGGCGAGAGAGTGCTCTTTTGTTCACCCATGTAATGTAATGTGAGGAGCGAGCATATCGTTGACGCTCTGCGCTCCAGGACTTTGAACCGCAGGTTGTCACTTAGCTGTCTTAATTTATCTGTGGAATATGAATAATGAACAAAAAACAAACAAACGGTTAATTTCTATATATCTATATCTGCAAACTGGTGTTTAGTAGCCTACATCTGTGTGGTTTACCAACAAACATGAATCTGCAGTAATTTCTCAATTAAAGCAATTACTTCACTTAACCTGCGAATTGTTGTGATGTTTAACAACAAATTAAACTACGAGTCGCGATCGAGACAATCCATGCATATTCTCATCATCTCCACTACTGCGCGTTTATTGGTTTCAAGCTAAAATAAAAATAAAACAGCATCTTACCTTTGTTGAGAACCACGATGAAAAAACTTTTTTGGTCTTGTCCCTTTGCAGGGTCTTGCCGCATCCGCTTCAGAGAAGGTCCAGGACAGGCGCGCTTCACGGCCCAAACGGAGGGATTTTCTGTCAGTAAAATCCGAGGAGCTCCGCAGCTCAACGATTCCACTGAATGAGCTCTGCCTCACCTCACTCTTCGGCGCTTTACTCCCCCACCCGCCCCCGCCCGTTTCCCCCGTCTTTGTCTCTTCTGCATGGGAATGCCAACTCGTGTTGGTTGAGCCTATATCGTACTCATCTCTCTCTCTCTCTCTCTCTCTCTCTCTCTCTCTCTCTCTCTCTCTCTCTCTCACCCCGATGTGATAAGCTGTTCATAAGAATTTGTAGTGCAGACAGCAGGATATCCCATATTTTATGAAAACCCCCAAAGCCCAGCCTAACCAAAGTATCCTAATTAATTTGTGCATCAACACACAGATCCTGTAGGTTCTCTGAGCCTCCCTGCCTCCTTGCTCTTATTGGCCAGTCTTTGATGTTTTTATGACCTTTATTAATTTGCACTGGCTAAAGATAGGCCAAAACCAATTAAAGCCAGTGCTTGATTTCTATGATAGCATCTTGTATGTCTAACTTATATGACTGCAATCCAACAAAAAACATCTTAGTTACAAAACATAAAGGGAAGCATATGCCTATACATTTCTTTGAGAATTTAATTTTAATCCTTGTGGATCCCTTTAAAACTGAATAAAACAAAAGAAAAATATAGGCTGTAGAATCAAACCATGGAGGAGAGTGGCTCGAGAACATCTTTGTGCCATCAACTCCTTTGTGCCGTACTATTGACATACATTGACAAAATAAGACAGACATATGTTTTTTTGTGTTCTGCCAGCATGGAGTCAAGGATGAGGTTGAGCAAAAAGAAGAGGACAACAAAACAAAAGCAATTTGAGGGAATAAAACGAGAATTTGTCTGTGATTTAAGCATAGTGAAAACAACTCACATTAGGTAATTCATAATCAAGGCTATTTTTGTAATTAATAAGTAAAAAAAGGGGAAACCTGAAAATGTTGGTTATTTAAGAAAAATGACTGAAACAATTAACTAATGATCAAGTGGCCAATGGACTGGTTGCACAGCAAACATTTTGACATGGAAGCTCACAGATAATGATCCGCTTAGAGGAGAACCTGCCATTGTCTCTGGCTCATGCTGTTACTGGGACACTTAATGGTACTGAGCCATCATTAGTGTCATTAAGTCCATCTGTGTTTTTCGGCTGTGACAAGTCAAAATGTCTGCCGTGTTTTTAACATATTATGAGGCGGTGAGAGACATTTTAAAGCAATAAAGACAGAAATAAAATTTTAAAAAATCACTCAGCCAGCCAGCCAACCTCGTCAGGCTTTGCTATACTACTAACTATAGCTCATATAAAATTATCCAACTAAATGAGGAAGCATCCACACACTCAAATCTGTGCAAAAACCTTTTCAATAAGTGTGTTTTGGGTCAGGGACTTCCTAAAGGCATGAACACGTAGCTAGAGAATGCAACAAGGTTAATTGATTGGATTTATATAGCGCTTTTCAAGGCACTCAAAGTGCTTCACATATCAGGGGAAGGGGGGGGTGGGACTCGACTCATCCACCACCGATGTGTAGCACCCACCTGGGTGATGCACGGCAGCCAGTATGCGCCAGAACGCTCATCACACGTCAGCTATCTCGGTGGAGAGTAGAGGACTGAAGGAGCCAATTAAGTAACGAGGGATGATTAGGTGGCCATGATGGGAGGAAGGCCTGTTTTGGGAATTTAGCCAGGGCACCTACTCTTGCGAAGAGTGCCGATGGGATCTTTATTGACCACAGAGAGTCAGGACCTCAGTTTAACATCTCATCCAAAGGATGGGGCTCACTCACAGTCACACCAAATCCGGCGATGACGGATCTCGACGCAACAGAACACCCTACGCTCCGGCCAGTAGACGATACAGCATGCAGGTTACGTCACATGTTGATTTCCCCCTTCCCTTGCTCTCCCCAATCCTACGAGACTTCACGTCCTCCCGCAGTTGATTGGATAGACGTACTGCGATTTGGGTGGTGCTTGTTTTTGGCTCAAATCTTTTCAACATGGGGGCTGGGTCACAAACTTTCTCATTTTTCAGGTAAACCATATGCTAAAATATGTTTCTGAAAACATTTTAGGCGAGAAATAGGCAATACAGTAACAGAATCTTGTTTCATATTTGATCAGCACTGCCTAGTTTGACAGTTTGATCGGACTTTCGTGACTCTGCTACGTTGCGTTGGACGGACCAAATTTGCTTAAAGTAGAGGTCTAGTCGTGATTATGCAAATTCAGATACGCCGAATGGTCCATCAACTCGCTGCGCCGTATCCATCATGCACTGCGCAGCCGGATCTACTCCTCTCCATAGAAAATGAATAGGATCCGTCGACTTCAGGTACGTCAACGGATTTGGTGTGTCTCCACCTGTACGCAGTGGTGGAGGATGCGGGATTCCAGCATATGATTAAAGTACTTGAGCCGCGGTATAATATCCCCGAACTTTATGAAGAGACACATATGTCTTATACGTCATTCCGTCATGAAACTCCAGTGTTGTTGTGATGCATCTGATCAGTCCGATCAGCTGCTGCGTCCAATCAATGGCTGATATGCATTAGGGGGGCGTGTGGGCGTGACGGTCAGTAAAAGACTTCCGTGAAGGCTGCACTTGTGTATCCTCGCTCATGGCTCCTCAGAGATCTCTCCTTGCTCCTCACTCCGCGGAGCAGAAATAAGAGCTTTGGGACGGCGCGCAAGATGGCGAATCAGAACGACTTCCGGTTCATGCGAGGAGCGAGGAAATGACAAATAAGAGAAATGAGACGCACCTAAGGTCTTTATGCTTGGTCTGAAACCTAGGTCCTTTACAAGTCTTGAGGACAGAGGGAAGTCTGGATAATTTGAAGTGGTTTCAGTGCCAACATTGAGACAAGACAACATTGCCTGGATGCCTATGAATACAAGGGAAAATTTTGTTATTTTTTTGCTACTGTTTTAAATCCTTATGTTTTTAGTACACTGTCAAGTGCACTCTGGTTGCTATATTCCAAATAATAGTCAAAGGTGTAAAGAGTACTAGAATATTATACTCAAGTAAAAGTATTGTTACTTTACACAAATTTTACTGAAGTACAAGTAAAAGTACTAAACTAAAAATGTACTTTGATACAAGTAAAAATTACAGTAAGTCTGTTAAAATGTACTCTGAGTAAATGTTACTGCATTAGATTTTGGAAATTATGTTGGGGGGGGGGGGGGTTATATAATAATAATTATAATTTTATTTATATAGCACTTTTCAAGCTTAAGGACAACGTGCTTTCCAACATTAAAACATATACAGAATAAAAATGAAAGATTAAAACATCAGAGACCCCTGCACCCCCACCCGC
>JBBPCS010000928.1:56562-67203 GCA_037974645.1 Hollardia meadi | reverse complement strand
CCCCCCCCCCCCCCCCCCCCCCCCCCCCCCCCCCAACGGTTATTGTTTGAAAAGCGTGTAAGCGGCCTTCACAACTCTGCATCCACGGAAATGAAGCAAAGACAGGGAGAGAGAGGCAAAGAGAGAGAGAGAAAAAACACTTGCGCAGCTTTGACTGACGACTTAACAGGCGAAACCGAATTTGTCTTTTGCCGGGAGATGTCAGATGCCTTGCCAGTGAGAGAGAGAGTGAGAGAGAGATGGAAAGAGGGAGAGAAAAAGCACACCACAGAATCTCTCCTGCGTCGGTTTTTTTTTTTTTTTCGCCCTCTCTTTTCTCCTCCGGTTTAAGACGGCTCGGTGAATGCAGCAACATCAAAGGCCTAGCACTCAGAATGTACATTGTTGTTCCAGTAACCACATGAAACAGAAAAGAGAGAGATGGAGAAAGGCTGGGAGAGGTGGAGCATGTTTTTTTTGTTGTTTTTTTCTCTCCTCCCGTTCTCTCCTCGTACATAAATAGGGAGCTATACGGAGGGAATCGGTTTAGAAACGGTGGAAGATTAACTCTTTTATCTCTTCATTTCAAATGTTCTCCATATCCACGTCCTCCACATGCTAACCACTGTCAGGATCTTCATGCCGGACCAACAGCACTACAAAGCTCGAGGTGTCCCCTGTATTAGGACACATAGGACTCCTCCACAAACAGAGCTGATGAGAGGAAATGAAGCCGAGGAGGAGGTTTATATAGCGTCAGTCCTGACTCACTGTCATTAAGAAAGCTCTCTGTAATCGGAGCTAAACTTAGAAAGGAACAAGGTCTTGCTCTGCCACAGATATTCCACGTGTGTATAAAAGAGTAATGAAACAGTCGCCAACTTGTGCCTCAACGTAAGCAACAGGGTTTATTCCTGCCTGCCCTTATCTTTACATTGAGACCACCCAGGAGCAACAAGTCAGCTCTCACCTTTAGTCTGAGTGCGCGCGCGTTAGCTTTGTACTTTATAAGTGTACGCCTGTGTCTGTATACAGTCCTGTGCATGCGTGTGTGTGTCTGTGAATGAATGTGTTTTCTGTGCATGTGTGTGTGTTTCTACCTCCCACCATCTGGGCCCTGTTTGGAGAGATTTTCTGTAAAAATCACAGTCACGCCGTGGCAGGATTACCACTGTGAAAAGCAGCACCTGGAAGAAACTCAGTGCTCCTGCTCCCTTTGCCTCAGATGCTCAAAGAAGTTTCTGGCTTTCCCAGCTTGAGGCGCAGGATTTGTTTTTGACCTACATGGGCGTCCTAGGCCTCCTGTTCCCTTCCAGAAAGCGGAAAAAAAAGAAGAAGAAGAAGAAGCAAAGAACACATCTCAAATTCACACTAGACTACATCCAACGAGGTTACAGTACAGTAGATAAACAAGCGCATGTGTGTGAGTGCACACCAGCATGTGTTTACGCCACACATATCATATTCCCATGCTGTTTTTTTAATGGCAAGGCAATACACTAAAGGCAGATTATCCACAGTGAGATATAAGCCTGTGATTGAAAGAGTTCAATAATCCCAGATAGAAATTGAGTCAGAGCATCTCCACTGAAGATTTCCCATTAGAAATAATCTTAGTCCAGGATTAGCCACTATCAAAACTGCTTTGATGCTCCCATACGCACAAGTGACGTCTACATAAATGAAAGACGTTGTTGTTCCAGTCATATTTTATATTTTATATACTTTTCAAATTATTTAAGTTCTCTATTTTTCTGTACTCATTTCTTTCTCTTTGCTGCTGTAACACCTGAATTTCTCACCTTACTAGGAAAGGTCTCCTGTAATTCGGAGTAAAACATCAAAAATGTTTTAAAAAAAATATGTCTACTTCCTCAAAACCACAGTTAAGGTACAGTTAAATGCCACTAGGGGGCCCGCATCTGAGGCAAGACCCCTAATGGAAGGATTTAAAATGCTTTTTGTGGTACTAGAGAGCATGTGACACTTCAACTAGTGGAGCCAGCAAACAAAGCAAGCTGCCTGACAACTTGTTAGTACATGTTGATTAATATGCTTTGATTAGTATGCCACAATAGTGAATTTTGCTCATGACTCATGGCTGGAACTGTGAACTGTCTTTCTCTGCAGTATTCAAGAGAGAATGTTCACATGACTCCTTTATCGGACGGCATCACCACTCGAAAGCTCATCTTTTGTCTCTGTGGTCTGGATCTCCTTCATTCTTTCTGCTTCTCTGCGTGACTGTATATGTTTTGTTTTGGGTGTGTATTTCTTTCAGCTGTGCCATTAACACACAAACACACACACACACACACACACACACAGCCCACATTCAGGCCCCCCCCCAGCCCCTCGACCCTACAGCCCCGTGTCGCTGTTAACCACCATGCCTGCCGCCCTCACTCTTGACCCGCTAACCCAGTGCTTGGTGTCTGGCAGTGTCAGGGTCTGGTGTTGGTGACATCATCCTTCACAATGAGTCCACTGCCACCTCCAGCCCCACTGTCCATTGTGCTCCTGACAGTGAGCGGCCTTGTCCGGGCGGAGCGCGGCGCTGGCGCGGCACGCTCCCTCTGTAAATGATGAAAGAGAGCGAGAGAGTTGCGCTGAAAGCACGGGCCTTGTTTGGCCGACCGCGCTGGCCGCTGAGCTGATCGGAAGGCGCCTTTTCTCCCCTGACAGTAACTTCTCTGATCTGTGGAGATAAAAAGAGAAGAAAGAATGTGTTTGATGTTCTAGATTTGAATAAATACCCTGATGTTAATCGTTTTACAGCGTTAATCACATTTGGTGATAACATAGCTCCTTGTGTGTGTGTGTGTGTGTGTGTGTGTGCGCGTGCCAACATGAACACATGCATTCTGTGTAAATTCGAGTCAGACATTGTATCCACGATCGTGATTGTGAAGATTTAAGAGTTTGGTGCTGGCGTTCGCAGCTCTGACGTTCACAAGCCTTTAAATTTTTATGACACTCACCATGTTTGTTTTGACTTAATGATGTGGGTCTTTTTTGGTTAACACAGAGGCGCGTGATTAAATCTTCACATGTAGTGGCTTAACAACATGTAATTAAGACCCTCCGTACAGAGTACAGCCCAGAAATACTAAAATCCACATTTAAAAGATGAAAAGAAGTCAAGAGCTTGGCCATTTTTCACTGGTGATTGACTTTGCTGTCTCAGTCATCTTAACCTGTTGTTTTTGACACACGGGAGAGACATGCTGTACATGTGGATGGACCGATCGGTGGAGATAGTGTGTGTGTGTGTGTGTGTGTTTCCTGGAATTCCACAGGGATCCACATCTGGAATGGATTTTGTTCTGTGTTATGAAAGCGTCGGCTGCTGAGCTGAAAGCTTAAATGAACAGCAGCAGCTCAGATGTTGTACCCGAGCTCTGCGCGTCAGGTAGCCTGGAGAGCAGCTTCACGGTGGTAAACATGCAAGCATCAGGCTACGGTATTACTAAGCTTCCAAACAACTCTGATAAACTGTAGCGAAAGAATATTTTTAGCCTCGACTGAGTGTTTTTTTTTTTAAAGCAGATGTCTTGTCGATCTCTCACAATCCGTGCTATTAGACATTGCTGTTTGATAGATTTGATCTGATGTCTCTGTTTGATCATCTGTTATACCTCTACTTGCTGAGAAAGTTCAATGTTCTTTTGTGATGTAAATTCAACATCCTATGGCCCGTGCCCTTTGAAGGATGGCTCAGACAGACCTAGACAGAGAATTTTCTCAGGAATTCACCGTAGGTGTCACAGAGACAAAGCTTGCCCCCCTTCCCTTGTCAAAAAAAAAAAAAAAAGAAAAAGAAGAAGAATCTCGCTTGCCGCCACAGCATATGGAGAATTGTCCCAATTTCTCTTCCTTTATATCAAATGCAATGCGTTTCAAGTCAAACCTTTTGTAGCATATACCACATGCGATTTGGGCTCTTGTGTGGCGACGCAAACTTTGTGACTTTTTGATATCTCGGTGAGCGCTGTCTGACAAGTTTCTGTCACTCACACTTTTTTCCTTTTTCTCTCTACCCCATCGATTGATTAGCAGACATCAAGCCCCTGTCGTCATGGCAAAACTTCATTTGAATCTTCAGTACTTTCCCGGTGTCTTTCAACCAGCAGCTGTCAGCCACATCAACACTAGACACGCTCTGCGCCAGACGGAGTTAAATTGAAGCACACTCTAACACTATATATAGATAAAATGTCACTTCTTTCAAGAGACAAGGCACCTTCGAAGTCGTCAATACAGAGCGCTTTATCACTGGCAAAATAACTTTGAAACTGGAGAAAAGAGTAAAGATGAAACGATTGTTCTCTCTTTCCACTTTGTGCTTGAAAGAGGGAAAAGGCAAGATTATTCTAAAGTGGGTAGAAGCATTTAAGGGGCTTGCTTTTTGATCTGCCTGTCCGTCAACGAAAACGAAGAGCACCTCCTGATGCTTCTGATCGTTAGGTGTCCTCAAAGTGTCTCAAAGTCTCTTTGTTATCGCTGAGTACGTCGATTAAAGGGAGGAATATCATTTATTCATTTTGCCATTGAGCGAAAGAAAGAAAGGATTCAAGAGCTTAGCGTTCATTTTCGTCAAACTCTTGAGGTGCGGTGATGAAGTCAGCTTTCTTTTGAGAGACGAGAAGAGATGAGGCAAAAAAGATGTGGAGTGAAAGTTTTCGCTGTGCAAATTCTGAAAGGCCCCACTGATCTTTGAGATAAAATAAATGGTGATCAAACTTTATTAAACTTCTCTTTTAACGTCACGCCGCAGGACGACAGTTCAGAGAAGAATTCTGTCGACTGATGGTTGTGGCTACTACATAAACATATACACATCAACACACACAGTACACACCAATCTTTCTCTTTCCCTTACATCTATCTTTGTCCTCACGCACGCACACACCCAGGCACATTAAGAGTTATAGAAAGCTTAAGTACATGTTTATTGTGATATGTCAAATTGATTTTTCGTGGATGAGCACACAAAGCAAGCCAGAATCAACACACTCTGTATGTGCCTGGTTCCTCTTTTCAGCAGAGCACAATGCCACATTCATCTTCGCTGCGTTTTCCAAAAGCGGTATCTGATTCTATAACATGCCTCTCAGTCTGGAAGTCCTTTCCATTCCTACTGTTTCAGGTTTTTTCTTTTTTTCAAAAACTCAGTCCTGTTGCGAGGTGTCTCTTAGAAGTTGAAAAGTTCTTTTCAAGCCCCAAGTTTTTGCCGTCTTCACTTTTCAACTGGCAAGATGAATATAGGCGGGACAAAGCGTAGAAAGGAAAGGCTTTTGACAAGACTTCTGAAGGCCCAGGATCTCGTCCTGTCTCTCCCTTTTGCAGTTTTCCCTTAACTGGCTTTCTCGCGTGGCTGCTAAAAAGACACCGTATCAAATGCAAACTGAGAAGTCACAGTCTTTCATGATACATCAGTGGGCCCCTTGTGGAGATGCTGCTTTGCTTAGGTTTTTCACAACTTTTGAAAAATGAGAAATTGGCGCATTCTCTCTTGTGTTATCAGAGCTGCTGACAGTAAGTTCATGTTCTGTATGTGCAGGAAGGCGATGCCATGAATACATGACCCAGAGCAAAGTCGGGGTTTAAAGGGCGACTTGTCACACTTTATGCGATTTACATGTCACCTCTTTTATGACAACCAACATATGGTATTGCTGTCGTAAACCACAGATGTGGTGCTTACCTTTAAGCAGACCTCTCTCATTCATAAAAATCAGAAATGTGTGAAATGCCGTCATATTAGAGGAAAGGACGATGGCATTTTTGGTGGAGAGCATAAATGCCCAAGTAGTTTCTTTTCTTTTCGTACAGCCGTGAGTTGCTCTTTGTAGCCTGTGCCGTCTGGACAATCTGTGTTGGATATTCGAAGTCCAAACAGACCGTGTTTTGAGTTCACCGAGGCTGGGGGGGCCCGTGGTTTAACACTCTCAAGAATCACTTTGTGGGGCGGCATCGTGGGGCAGCCTCAGGAAAACCTGAAATAGCTGAAACTAGACCTCTGTGCAAATAATCACCCTGGGCCTCTGTAAACCATCATGTTTATGCGTTGTAAATTGTGAAAAGGAATGCTTTAACATTGTGTGGCATATGTATTTCAAGGCTTTGAACATTGGATGGCATCCGAATTTCACCCACACAACCGCAGGCTTTTGCTCTCGCCTTTTGACTAAAATATCATACAGATTCCAAAGGGACTAAAAAAAGGCTGCCTAAAGAATGTGTCTGAAACCATTCCCAAGCTGCTTCCATGCATTTTAGCTATCACTGGTGCAGGGTCAAAAAAAAGCCTTCCACCAACTTCTCACTATTCTTAAGTTTTGCTTTGGTGACCATGCATTTTTGAAATTACACAACAGGCATTGGAAGGTTTGACTTCAAAAATGTTCTAAATCCATAGAAGACATATTATAATCCTCCAGTCCTCCACTAAAACTGGACATACAAGGTAACAAACGGGGCTGCTTATATAAACACACAGGGGAACATATTTAGATGTTGCGTCAACCTCTCTTCCACCTTTGAAAGAGTTTCTAAGAAAGGTTTTTGGCAGGAGTGCAGTCGCCACACCGGTTATCTCCTTCCTACACTGTAAATCACCTCATTTGTAACACACCTCCTCGTTTGATCTTTGGTTTTGAAACCGTTTCTCACAACCTGTTTACCCACTGAGTCCTCGAACTGGCTGGGAACAGACGTGGTGATGTCATGACACACACAGGCAAACATGCACCCACTCCTTGTGTCAAACACAGATGTGTCAAAGATTTGTTGCCTTTACTTTTAATGTCTCTCCCTGCGGGTACTTTACTTAATCACACAACCAGGTTTAAGTTCAGTGCACTCATACCCTAATTTCAAAATATTTGAAATTTTCCGAATTTACTCCCAAATGGCCCATCTATTATAAGAAAATGAAGAATATAGATGGATATTAGTTCTGATTTTAGGGCAATTTTTGATACAGTACCTGTTAAACTAATGTTGACCTGAAATTTGAATTCTCCTCACAAAAAGCTATTATGACACTGCTGCTATTCTGCTTATTATGTCCTTTTTTTAAGAAAAGAATAAATCAGTTTTTGCACATTTGTGGAAATACTGTAGCATCTAAGCTAGGTCAGCTTTTCCCTTGGCAGCGTTTGAAGGCCAGCATTAGAGATGATTGATCAGATTTCGTGGCATGCTACTAACTGGAGCACATCATAGCCTCGGGAGCGTTGAAACAAGGCGTTCTTTCCTTTCTCCAACATGCCCACATAGCATTGGTTATGTTTAAACCGTTTTAAAGGTGTAGTGCGTAAGATAGTTGATTGTTGAGTCTCATTCCCAGGTTGTCAAATACTGACGCTTTGGGTTGGTGGCCGACTGATCTACCAACCCAAAGCGTCAGTATTTGATGACCAGGGAATGAGACTCAACATCTTACACACAGCACCTTTAAGAGAGCTGTTCCTTCATAATGTTCATGTTCACCATCCATTCTGTTGAGTTTGTATTTCACTTGCCAGCTTGCTAACAATAACTTGGCCCTAATTCCCACCGTTATTTTATCCTCTTGTGATTTCAACACCTGAAACCGCTGCACGCCCAGTGTTGTGTTCATTCTATAAAACTGCAACAGCTGTCTCTCTTTCATGGGTCAAAACCATTGACTGTATATAAAGATGGATGACATGAGAGCTCCTCAAAAGTGAACTTGATCGCCCCCTGGTGGCTGGCTGCAGTATAGGTCATAAACTCCTCCCCCTCAATAATATCAAGTAGGACATGGGCCAAACTTTTCCCAAAGAAGGTTTCTCTCGTTTTTGGTAGTTCTTATCACGCTGATGTGTGTTCAAGAGTTCATTTTTCTGAACAGTTTGGTTTTAATTTTAATGCTATAAAAACGGGGTGAAACATCATGATTGACAGCTGAAACCTGCTCGCGATTGGGCCGGCGAGTGTATGGGCGGGAACTCGAGAACCTGGCTCCGCTGCCCGGTCGCTACTGTGCAGACTCTGGCTCCAAATGTGCAAGATGGCAGCACTCGTATCCGGGATATTTTGGCTTCATTTTTTGTACAGTGGGAGGAAGTGGAGACACGTCGTGAATCTTTATTTATGTCCATGGTCAAAAGGCACAGAGTCCAACGCAGTATCACAAAATTTAACTAACAGGCTTCGTGTACATTGTTGTTTTTCTTTTTTTTTTTTTGTGAAAGTCAGTTAAATATGAAAACTCGTGAATTCGTGATTCATGTACACAAATCCTAAAGATTAAATGTCAGCATTTCACGTCCTGTTTTTCATTAGCATAAAACCAAAATCATTTAACATATAACCAAAATAACATTTCATGACTGTTTCATGTGTCCATAAGTGACCAAAAAAAAAAAAAAAAGATTGTATTTTGTGAATATACAATAAATGTCAAACACAGAGCCTAAAATAATCTTCTTAGAACAAGGGACAGTACATACAAGGCTCCCAGACAAAAACTGTCCATATGACAGGTACAAAAGGCGTGTTAAGATCTTAAAACTGTGCAGACATGCCTCTCCTGCAGCCTTGATCTTGCCGCCTCGGCATATGCACACACACACACACACACACACACACACGCACACGCACATTTAAGCACTTACACACACCCAGGTGAAATCCTTTCTCCTTTGTGAAGCAGAGGTGATTTGTATCGGGCAGAAAAGCAAGTAGGGTGACATTTTGCAGCTTTGGAGCTCGGAGGAGGCTTTGAAAGGAAATATATTCAGTTATGTCTGTGGAATGTCTTGGCAAGAATGTGCAAGGATTTTGAGCTCTCCCCTCATCTGTGTAGTCGCTGAACTCTGGTTGCAGTATCATGTGCATTCTTGTTCATTTGACAACATGCAGCTAGTTTTTTTTTTTTTTAAACACCCAAGTCTGTGCCATTCTGCAGATTATCCCACAGCTAGCAGAGCCAGCAACAAATGAGCTTGACTGTGCGCTGGCACGGTTTGAATCATCTACTTTAGCAACTTGCTACAAGTTAATAAAGATGAGAAGATCTGTAATTTGTAGTTTTGTTTACTTGGAAAATAATTTTTGCGTTTGTTTCTTACAGGTGGCGGCTAACATTTTGGAGGAAATGGAAGGATAGAGCTTACATGCAGCAATGGGTATGTACATGTTTGTGGCTTTAAAGTGCACTGAAAAGATTGAAATTGAAGGTTCAAGTTTGAACATTTAGTCATTCTTAAGTATTTATCTGGCCATTTTTTGCCTTTATTAGATAGTGAACAATAGAGATATGACAGTGGTTGAGGGGAGAGATGGGGGATGATGTGCAAAAAGGGTCCTCAGACAGACTCTAACCAATTACATTGTCATATTTGCTGTTTATGTCCTGCTGTCAAGCTATCTTAAAACATCATACAGAATATAATCAAAGGATAATTCCAATTTATTTCTACCTGCGTGTTACTTTAATAGTTTTGGACATCATTTTTATTACTTCTAACTGCATTATACTGATCAAGTTCATTGCCAAGATTTGGAAACGTGATAACATGGCGGAGAAAAAAATAACCACTAACTCTCAGACGATTAGACGGGGGTTTTTTTCCCCCGACAATCCACGAATTGTTTCGTCGCAAGCAAAAATGCCAGAAATTTGCTGGTTCCAGCTTCTCAAATCAAATCAAATTTTATTTGTATAGCGCCAATTCACAACAAAGTTAACTCATGACACTTAGCATGTAGAGTAGGTGTGGAACACACTCTTTTTTATTAGTTGTTAATACAATTTCATCACATACTGGTACTTGAGTATAGCCCGCTACATTTTAAAGGAGAATATTGTTCTTTTTACTCCAATACATTTATTTGACACTTAGTTAATAGTTGTTTTTTTTATTAACTTTTATGAAATGATACAGTGGGTATTTTGCCCAGCAGTATACAAAGTATCTAAAATTGGCTCCACATTGACAAACTACATTGAAATGCTCTTACATGTACATATTCCTGAGTGATTAAAACAGAAATGTTCTATAGTAAAAACTCTGTGAAACCTTTGATACTTTAAGTACATTTTGCTGATAATAATGGTGTTTTACTGAAGTGAATTTGAATGCAGTACTTTTACTTACAATGGAGTATATTCAGACGGTGGCATTTCTGCTTTTACTTACTGTAAGTAAAGGATCAAAGTACTTCTTCCGCCAAAAGACAAAATTATAGTCAGCTTGATTTGATGATTAATGCATTCATTGAGATGATAACTGGCAAATAACTATAAAGAAGTGGCAACATTCAGCATCACTCTCTTTCCAGTTTTATTACCAGATAAAGTGAGTCATATGATCTGGCTAAACTTCTGGCTTTTCACAACCTGTCTGATCGTCCTGTTTCGTGACTCCTCTGGCTGTGTTGTAGTGATGTTGCCATTGTGCCTAATGTTATCATAACTGAGAGTTATGATAGCCAAAACTACAAATACCAGATCCAAGTAGTAATAAACTGTAATAATCCTTTAAAGTATAGGATGAGCGTGGATTTTGGAGATGAAAAATGTGCAGGGGCCGTGATTAAAAGAGTTGATCACACACACACACACACACACACACACACACACACTCTCTCTCTCTCTCTCTCTCTCTCTCTCTCTCTCTCTCTCTC
>JBBPCS010000928.1:29380-56462 GCA_037974645.1 Hollardia meadi | reverse complement strand
GTGTGTGTGTGTGTGTGTGTGTGTGTGTGTGTGTGTGTGTGTGTGTGTGTGTGTGTGTGTGTGTGTGTGTGTGACGGTTGAGTGTGTGAGAGAGAAACGCAGGGCATGTGCGTGTTTATGCGCAAGCAGCGGAGAGTGCCCCTGCAGTCACAAGCAGACTCTCAGGCACCTGAAATATCAACCTGTGTGACAGAAAGGCCCTTCATTTGACAGCCAGCCCAATTAGAAGCCATGGAGACACAGAGAGGGAGGGGGCACAGCTGAGGAGAGGGGGGGGGGGGCTTAAGACAGTCTCTAATTAACCCTTCAACTTTAATAAGACCTTACAGGACAGATAGGCATCTGTAGAATGGCCAGCAGTCAAGATGAACAAGTGGATGAGGAGACGAGCACACATGGATGAGCACGCACACAAGCTGGCTCTTTCTAGCAGCTTGAATTATCACAGGGAGTGTTTAAACGGAGGGTTCAGCTCTGTTTGTGCAGCGGTGTGATGTGGAGTCAGGCTCTGCCTTTGAAGTGTGCAGGGATGGCATTGAAGGCTATGACTAAGTTGTTTTGAGCAGGATCCATTTCTGGCTCTCAAAGTGTGTGTGTTTGTGTTTGATTTGGACTAAAGGGAGTTGTGCGCGAGCCTGTATATGGAACTAGTTGTGTAGGTGCCTCAAAGCGCTTTAAAAACCTGATGAAATGCATCAGATGCACTCCTGCTGCCACTCTGTCGGTTTTCGTTTGAGTTCAAACTTTGTGTGTTTTTTTTTCCACGAACACCTACGCTCAAGATTTTCTAATCACAGACTTTTCTCTCTTTGTTTTTCCTCCTCAGGTACTACTTCAAGAAAGCCAGTGATGAGTTTGAGTGTGGTGCTGTGTTCGAGGAGGTGTGGGAGGATGCCACTGTGTTGCCCATGTATGAGGGCAAGGTCCTGGGCAAGGTGGAGAGGATGGACTAAAAGCCACTTTGATGCCAACCAACCAATGCCCTTCCCCACCCAACCAAAAGCTAAAGTGTCCCTAAAAAAAAACTTGAGCAAGAGACTCTTTGTAATTAACAAGAAACACTCTGGACTCCTTTTTTTGTTTTGTTTTGTTTTTCTATTTCTTAATATTAAGCTAAACAGAGTTAATATATCCAGCACAAGAGGAGTGATTGAAGGAAGACGAGCCAATGAAGTATGCCGAACCCAGAGGAGGTCCCGCCCCTCCCTGACTTTATCAACCAATCAGCCTTAGAAACACAAGGGAATGATATGAGAGACTTTAAAAGACCAACACAAGGATGATGATGACGATTGGAGGCCAGTGGGGGGGGGGGCCCTGCCTCTTGTTGAATATAACCACTGAAGATGTAGTTGACTGTTTTGTCGTGATGCAAAGAGAGACTGATGGTGCGTTCATGCCGACTTACTGGCCGAGCGAAATGAACTTGCAGGCGCCGACTACAGCGCCACCAACCTGCTCTTAATGTTACACTCCAACATCGTTACAAAAACGTCTGTACATGTGCATATACATACATGCATATATGTATATATACATGTATTATATATATAGATGCTTTTTGTCATGAGTTGAAAGTTTTTATTAAGTATTTATTGAAAAAAACAACAACAACCCACTCCTTTCCCTGTCGTCCCTTCCTACGTTTTTTTTTTAAACCTGTGTCCCCCCCACCCCACCCCTTCCCTATTTCCAGCCAATGGGCAAGCTGCTTTGAATGTTGGGAGAATACTGTGGTGATATTGTTTGGTGTTTGTTTTAGTTTGTTTTTACTTTACACAAAGGACGTGACACTAGCCTAGCACCTCCCATAGCCTTGTAGCCCCGTCTGACCCAAACTAACAACCTTAGCAGGGGTCATTTCCGAGGCGCGCTCCCTCCACTATTCTAATGGTCAATCCCAGTCTTATATGCTGCTGATAGTTTGTTAAGTTTGTCACACTAGTATTTCCTCTCCCTCGTTCTCCCCCTCCCTCTCTATTCCTCTCAGTCCGGCGACAGAGCTCAATCTTTTTTGTTGTGCCTTTGTTTTTTAAACCAGGCATTGCACAGGGTGGGGATGAAAACAGTTGCAAATGCACACAGAGAGGAGACCTGGAGCACAAGTTGTACCATCTAATACTGGCAGTGTTTACAGCCCGCACACACCAAAATAACTTGTGCTAACAAGAACCAGTTTGGGTCACTGAGAACGACTTCTCGAGGAAGTTGGCTAGCGTGTCAGAAAAAAAAAAAAACACAAAAAAAGTGAACATTGAAGAATTATGGCTCCAATATCCTTTGAATGTTGTTACAGTAACATCGTATATAGCTGAGCTCCTGTATACATTGTAATTATGCATTCTGAAGTATGGATACTGACACATGTGATGCACACATAGAGTACACACACACACACACACATAAACATTACACACACACACACAAATACACACTATCGCTGGTGTGTTATGAGTACAGCACCTGTGCCTACATGGATGCCATACCATGTGCTACCCTGTTTCAGGGTTTTAATATATATCCCTTGGTTTTCAGAAGGGTTTTATGTTGAAAAGATATTTTTATGCTTTTAATAATATCCTGTAATCATGTTTTTGTTTTTAAACCACGGCCTTTTGTTTTGTTTTGTTTCATTCTATCTAAACTGTAAATTATACATTATATAAAGAGTTTCATTTAAAGATTTCCATGGACCTATAATTATTGTAATTATTGAGAGATGTAGCCTTTATTAAAGTTTTATATTTTTCAAATGAAAGCTGTTGTGCCTGGGATTGCTTCTTTCATGATTGTACAGAATGGCATGTTGACACGTTTTCACAGCACCTCTAACGTCATCATTATATCTCAACGTATCACGGCCAGTTTCATAGTAGTCGGAGTTGAGTTGGTCTGGAACACCTCGTAATATAATAAACATATATGTTAGATAGGGGAGTTGTTGCCGTCGTGTAGTCATGGATTCAGCACTGAGAGTATTATTTAACCCAGTGTTAAGCACCAAGCCTGTGGAGCCTCAGGGAGTCTGAGCGGCCTAGTGGTTTAAGACATGTAGCCGACCATATAATTGATGATTCTGGCCGGAGACCATTGGTGCATGCTTGTGTCCTGGTAATCCATTTTTCAGAAATCTTATAAAAGCCATGTAAGGAAATATAATGCTAAAACTTAACCGTATCAGCTGTTGAATTAGAAATGTAACATTTTAAATAAATGATAAGAAATCCTGGACAGTGGAGATAACGCTCCACACTATGCTATAGTGAAATGATATATACTGAAAAGGAGAGAAATATCTACGTCGTACAGGTCTGTGGAACCTGTTGTTAAATATTGCCAAGTATTATTCTTGACAGTTCCCAGCCTTCTGTATAAACTTCACGTCTCTCTCAGTAATGAAGAACCCGAAATACTCCATTTAAGAGGCACTGTAGCGTAGTTCCGTTATCACAATGTGGATTGAAGTTGAAAAGGTGACCCTTTATTTGAACGATTGAATGATTCATAAATTCATTCTGGTGGTCATGTCATACAGGCATTATTGCCCGGAGTTTTACTGGACTGAAAACCTGAAAATCGCACCTTGCCGCTGAAAACATGAAATTCGACTTCATGAATGCAAGCCGTTAATTCACAGCGTAAACAGTAATCACTAAAAGCCTGTAACCTTTTGATGTGTTGCAGCCCCTCAGTGGTTAAATGTGCCTGTTCTGTATTCAGCACTTAAATGGGAGCCATTAAGCATGGAAATGGGGGCATGGGCTAATTGGTCCTATTAAAGAGCAATGAGGACCAGCGCTACTCTCTGACAGTCAACACAAACATTAATGAAGCACCCTACATCCCCTATCAGAGGTCCCAGCCATGTTTGCCTCAATTATTTGGCTTTATTTCAGCAGTGGGGGGTGGGGGGGATCGTTTAATACAAGGAAGGAATTCAGTGTCGTGGAGCGCGTGGTGTCTTCTGCATACAGACTCACTCACTTCAAATTGTTGACATACAAAGAGACTCGCAATTGGCAAAAAGGAGAGGTAGTCACGTAACAAGTCATTACTGACAAGCTCTATCCACAAAATTATTTTCTCATTTCTCTCTCCCCTGGTTGCTGTTCCTTGCAATATAGCAAAAAACAAGGAAGAAAATCAGACAAGCTTGTCACATCTATGAGATACTGTAGGTTTTCTCTTTCTTAAAGCACAGACACACTCCCTTTTGCCTTTAAAAAAGTAATTTTCCTGTCGCCATTCCCTGAACAGTTTGTCTTTTTAAAACCGCAAATAGCAGATTAATTTCCCAGACTCGTTTCATCTAAGGCACAGTGCAGTCAAAACTTCAGCACATAATCAATGCATTACATATGCCCCAAACCTTAAAATCAATTCCTCCATGGTTTTAACTTTACAATGAGGAGGCTTTAATCAGGCTGAACCAGCTAGTTTCTGTTGAACTGTCTGTGACAGTGCAGGTGTAACCCTCCACCCTTCTACCCCCACCCTCCCCGCCTCTCCCCAACTCTATTTTTACAGCCTCTTGGGGCTCCGGCTTTGAAGGGAAACCTATCCAGGAAAATTGCTTGCATTTTTCCCCACTGAAGCGTTGATAGATGGACACTGACTGTCGCATTCCCTCTCTTGCACATCAGGAGCTTGGGCTTCCCCTCCCCTTCGCCCACCTCGCTATCTTCTCTCAGCCTTTCTGTGACATTCCAGTTTTACTAGGTGCTTTGTTGAAGTGCAATGCAGGTTACAGAAGTTCCTGCCTTTGCGGAAAACTTGACTTTTGACTCCTTAAATTCACATTTTAACTTGAAGCACATTATTGTGTCGCAGAATCTTTTCATCAAAGGTGAACAGTTCTGTGGTGTAACTTTTATTTCACTGGCAGCATACGCTTTTCTTTCCCGCTGCCCTGTGCACCCCATATGTCTCATACACCGCTACCTTCATCCCTGTCTTTTCTTCAAACACTGGCATTCATTTATCCTTGAATTGTGGTAATTGGCATAGCATGGTTGGGGCTATTGTAAACATGGCTGTGTTAGACTGGTATAAACAGGCACCAGTCACTCCCCAGGCTAAGCTAGTGTGCGAGGCAGGCAGGGGCTGCTGCCTATTGTGCTTGTGAAGCCTTTGTAGATTTGCAGTGGGCCCCTTTTTAATCGCCTTCTCATACACGCTTGCCGACTCGTTTTGCATATTTAATTGCCAGGTAAAATCATTTTGTTGACAATCCGTTTAATTATTTGATTGTACAGTAACCGTAAAGAGTGAGCGAAGGGAAGAGGAAGGGATAAAGGGGGATAGAGAGAAGAAGAGAGACAGAGAGAGCAGCAGGCAGCAGAGAAAGAAAGAGGTCTGCTGCCAGAATAGACATCAAAGCTGTGCCTTGATGTTGATGTTGAATGGGCATTAATGGTTTCTGAAGGCAAGAGATTGCATAGGAAAAAAAGAAAGAGAGAAAAGGAAAAAAAATAAACCCTCCTTTTTCTCTAACAATCCCGCCAGCAATCTCAGTAAATGCATAAACATTGGAACCCGGTGCCAGATAGAGCGCTTGAACAGAGAGAAAGAAAGTGAGCGAGGGAAGCTAGTTGGATTGTTCATTTCCTGTAATGACCGAAGGGCGAGTAACGGAGAGGAGATGGGCAAAATGGTCTGATCGGAGGCTGGCAGTTATTAGGAGGCTATAGCCATTGTAAACATTTAGGTTAAAAGACCCAAAAAATTCCAATATTCAGTGTTAGCAATTAGCAACAATGTCTGAGGAAGCACTGAGCAGAATTTCATCTTCTTTTGATCCAAATGTTGGATAACGGGCAACTGAAGTTACACTGCATTCTCAACACAATCACTAATTCAAAGCATAAACATAGTCCAGGCTTGATTTTACTCATCGCCTCTCATAATGCTTATTGCAAATTATACAAAATGACTCAAGTGATTCAATTCAGGTGTTTTTGGCCATGAGCCAGAACAACAAACGCAACAGTGATATTATAGAGTTGATCATGAACGTGTTCGCAAACAGTTGCTTATTTACACATCAACTTACTTCTGTAAGTCCAGTATTCAACTCCAACACCACAGAGGGAAACATTGGGTTCATTTGCTGCTAAAAGCTCCACTGTGGTCACTGCTATTTGTCACAAGTTGTCTGCCTGCTGTTTGGTGCTAAGGCAGGTAGCGTACAGTTGATTGATCAGAGCCTTTCCACTGAACATAGCTGCCCGCTACTGCTGGAAAACAAGAGTGTTGAGAGATGTGAGAGTGACACAAGAATGCTGTGGGCAGTAAAACCAAAACAATGAGCTGAAAGATGGTAAAACGCTCCGTAGAGCTGAAGGGAACTACAGAGTTACAGGATCATTCTCAGTGGTCTCCATGCATTCCACGGTAATATATTTTCCTGTTACAAGACAACTTTTTTACTGCAGATTACAGTAAAAAAGATGCTCTTCATGACAGTTTAGAAAATGTGTCTAGTATTAAAACGTGAAGAGAAAGTCGATATGAGCTGATCATGCACCAGAGCAAATGTTTTTGCACTGCAAATGTTGATTTTTAAAGTCGAATCCTCAAATAGATTTCGTGTTTTAATTCTTTTCATCAGTGTTTTATTCATTTAAATATACACATACAAATATAAATTTAAAAAAACACAGTCTCCAACATTTATGCAAGGGAACTCATCGGTTAACATGCACACGAGTCAGTTTGCAGTTTCACTATCAACTGGATGGAAAAGACACCAAGTGAAATATGAGAATAGCTCCTCCACGGGATGGAAGGGTACTGCATACAGCATTCGCATTCTTGAAACGACCCCCAAACGGTGGATGCTGTCCTCTCTCCTGTCATCGAACACCTGAATGTTGTCTCCTGTTTCATGATGTGTGCAGTGGGGTTTGGCATTTGCGTGTGAACGGTCCAAGCTAGGGGCTTTAACTGCAGCTTACCTCTGAAACTCATCCAATACCACCTTGATCCTCTTTCGGGCTGGCACTGGCTGGGTCTCTCTCTCTCTCTCTCTCTCTCTCTCTCTCTCTCTCTCTCTCTCTCTCTCTCTCTCTCTCTCTCTCTCTCTCTCTCCTCCACTCTCCCCTTCTCTTGTGTGTTGTCAAGTTTTCTTATCTTTCTAACGTCCCTGAACTATCTTGTTTCTCTGTCATTCTGTAGTGAGGGTAATGTGTATGAGGGTGTGAGGGTGTTGTGGGGGTATCTGTTATCTGAAGGGAACATCTAGAGTTGACTAGCATGCATGCCTGTTGAGCAAGTACATAACTCTTGCTCTTTTTTACTGACTTTACCCAAAAACAAATCTGTCATTGTTGGATTATGTGCATAAGATATGAGCTTAAAAACAGAGATAAAAAGGGCTTTGTCTTCATTGTGAATACAAATCAATTTTCTATGAACTTGTCATGGAAAACTGCTTATTTGTCATGATGTATGAATGGTAAATTCCAGCCAATTGACACCTGGGCATTGTGTGATTATTAATTATGAAACTGCAAATATACATTTCCAGGAAAATACAGAGGGATTAAAGAAATCTGTCAGCAAAATGCCAGTTTTACTTGGCAGCACCATCTCCACTCGCTCTAAACTGTTGGTCTGTGGTGATAATAAAATATAAAAGAAATTTATCGTTCAGAAAATAACCTTCTTGTAATCTCAGAAAATTAAATGCCACAAGGCGACCAGAAGACAACAAATCATGAGGAGTTTGGCAAAAGTTTAAAAAACAAAACAAAACAGAATTACCGCCTTGAGGGTGTATGCCTCTATGCACCAGTCAAGTTGCAGTTTATATCCATGTCTGTCCAGAGTCATATAATAATATAAAAGCTTGGTCACATGGTGCAACGACACCTGAAGCCCAATATCAACAAAATCAAAGAGTTTGTGGTAACTCTGATACTTCAAATATGGATGTTGCTACAAAGGAGCTCTTAATTCTAAAACCTGTATGCTTCACACACATGATCAACCCGGCAGCACAGAAGATCTATACAATCAGCACAGTTTCAAGGTGGGCACCCAAGATTAGTGTCACTAATTCAGTATCTATTCAGTATCTATATCCCAATGTGAAATATGGTCACAATCTTCCCTTCTGTTCTTGAGTTATGGTGGTGAATAATGGCCAGAAAAGAGTTTTTGCAGAACTTAATTAGCCGAAATTAGCAGTGACCTTGACCTTTGACCACCAAAATCCTTGAGTCCAAATTTGAAAAGTCTAGTTCTACATATTTTTTTTTGTCTTTTTGAAGTTTTGAACCATATATGACATTCTTCATCAGTGAATTGAAGATTGTCAGTTGTCATCTTGTGACCTAATCAAGGGGAGGGTGTTGTAACCCCTGTTCTCATTTGCTTTGTCGAAGTCAAGGATGAACTTGCTGAACTTTCTCTCGTGATTGTGGGTAGCACTGAATATCTCTTGCTCAGTAGATCTATGCATACAGTAATCACATACCACTGCCCAAACAAACTCAAAGGAGAAAAAGTGTATAGTAGCTTTTCTGTCCCTTTCTGCTCTGATTTAAGAGTTCTCTTTTTGGACAGCTTTTGTTCATTTATTTTGAGAGCATCCATTCGTCTCTTTCCCTTCCTCTCTACCTCGGCCAACTCCGTGTCAGCAGTGGATAGGCATTATCTATTTTGTCTAATTACCCCCTGTCGGGTTTCAAACCGCCCCCAAGGGAAACCTGTGTTCTTTGGGCAAGATAGAGCTTTGGGCCCAAACCACTGTCAACAAGGGGAACAATTTGGCTGGCAAGGGCCATATTTACAGATCGGTGAACCACAGCTCTATTTAGCAGTGTTCTTTCGTCAGTAAACACCACAGGACGGCATCTGTCTCAGATCTCTAGAGGAGGAACAGAGATAGAATCATGCCATGCGGCATAAAGTTGGTC
This sequence comes from Hollardia meadi, assembly GCA_037974645.1. Classification (NCBI taxonomy): domain Eukaryota; kingdom Metazoa; phylum Chordata; class Actinopteri; order Tetraodontiformes; family Triacanthodidae; genus Hollardia; species Hollardia meadi. The sequence goes on along the minus strand of JBBPCS010000928.1, from coordinate 47,541 downwards.
TATGCCGACCACCGATCGGACCGCCATTGTTTAGAACTTAAGAAAGGCCAAATGATCTGATAACAAGAGTTTATCATGGCACGCTCGTCCACATTCCTCAGTGACCCATTGGTATGCAGTCCCTCGAAAGGCTTTGCTTGTGGCCTCAGTTTGGAGGGTGTGTGGTGTATTTTGAATTCATCAGACTCTTGTCTTTTCTTGTACGATCCTGAAAATTGGGAGCGGCATTTCCAAAAATATGATGATTAAGGCACTGTGGTTTTTCACATGAATGCTCAAACCAAACTCCCTTGGGGCCATTGTACACACACAAAGTATGCTAATGTGTCAAGATACGGCAACCTTGAGTCTTGTTAACACATTGGCCCACATTACATTGTGGGCAGCATGGTATGCAAACAGAGTACTGGCTTGGAGTTTGGGGTCGGGACAGGCTTTGAAGCTAAACATACTCTTGTCATAAAGTTATATCTGGGACAGATGAGACCAATAAACCAGCACCACACTGAAGCCATGGAAGTCCAGTCATGAGTTGGTGACAAAGGTAAGTGGTGAAACTAAAAGATAATACTGATAAAGGCTGCTTTTTTCGGTGGCCAAACAGTTCCTCCAAAAAAAGCTCACTTTGCAGTAGTGAGTAGTACAAAAGATAACTTAAAAAGATAACTGTAATTTAGGTAGAACACAATTCTTATCCAGGCGTCAAGAAGAAGAAGCCATTAAAATGAAGGAGCAGTCAGGGTGTTGTTGCTCGAACAAGATTTGTTACATTTTTGCTGTTGTGGTTGTTCCTTCTTTTGTTGGGTGCGGATGTCCAACATGTGATTTAGTTTTATTATCGTCATATTATCACTTCAGTTTAGCTCCACTCAAACCAAATTGCAAAAGTGTGCCATGAAATTGTTTCAGTGTTGCTCTTGCTGTGCACGTGTACACCTTCACATTTGTAGGCAGTTCAGATTACCAGAATGTAAACTGCGCGTTGATTAAATCACGTTTTTATTCACAAAATATGTGCCCCAAGCCAGTTTAAAAGACATTTAATGTTCCATACGCCAACATGAACCACAAAGAACCTGCAGCAGCGAGCAGACATTGTCATCCATACTTGTTGTCTTGCCTGGGTGTGGCTGCCACAGACAATATTAAACTGAGCCCTTTTTTAGAAACTGGGGAATTTCTCTGCGCTTTTATCCTAAGACAGCTTTAGTGCTTCAGTGTTGTGCCTCACACATACCTTCAGGTCCGCAGTCCATTCCCCAGACGGCTGTGGGAAATGTGGTGAGGCCACTCTGGGTTTGGAGGCCTCCCAGGCACCACAAGGATAAAAACTAGCCTCCATCATGTGATACAGTCATGTGACTCTCGCGGAACTGGTAAGAAGAGGACAGGCAAAGGGGAAACAGAATTTTCATCAACTCAGTCAATATACTGATATGTGAGAAATTCCACTGTGTATATACGTCACACATCTTATTAAGTGATAATGCTGCCGTCTTCTATCTAATGTTTATGTCCTTGCAGCTAAGATTGAAGCCATATCATCATTTAGTGGCTTAATGATCAAAACCATCCTTTTTAAATTTTTTTCATAGATTTCCACCACCCAAAACAAGTTCAACCACACCAAAAGTTTACACATTGCTGAATGAACCTCTGAAAACCACCTGGGTTGTGGGTGTGTGAGCACTCAAGCCTGACTGTTTCCCAGCGTAGATGCTCTGCCTGGCAAAGCTCAGGGCTTAGCCTCCATTGTTTACTCTTTACCCACAGAGCCCAGCACCTGTTAGAGATTGAGCTGTACACAACCCAGCTGCAAGCCATTTTCATCTAACACCCAACAAGATAACTACTCCTGAAGCACAAACGATTAGGCTAATCGGCCTTGATGATGGGAAGAGTTGTAAGAGAAGGTAGAAAGTTGCGGGCGCAAAATGGGAAAATCCGTCCGTGTCAAAACAAGCTAACGGACAACCTTACGATTCAGTCGTCTCCTAATGAGGACTGTAGTGGCCCTGTCTTTCCTTGTTTGTGTTCTTCATCTCATATGCCACTTACTGATGGGCCAACATGTCCCCCTGGCACAACAAGAGGCCACCATTGTGAGGAAATGGCTTTGCAGTCTGCAGGAGCCCACAGCAGCTCTGTCTTTTTTTTTTCTTCTCCTGGCTCCCTGTCGCCAGCTTGTCCCTCTTCTCCTTTGCTTTTCACACACAGGCAATTAAGTCTGTTTCCCAATGCTGTGATCCACTCCAACATTCTTTGTTCTTGTTTTTTTTGTTGTTGTTTTCCTGTTCCTTAGCTTTTCTCCCTCTCTCCCTCCTTGCGGGTTTGTTCCTCGGGTGAGGAGGTTGAGGCTGGGGGTGGAACAGAGAGAAGAAGAAAATCCAGGGGGGGTGGAAGGGGTTACATTTGCAGCTTTATGACTAACCACATGTGTTTCTGGGCCTTTGTATTTACATGTTTCTCATGGAAAAGAGGGTGGTGGAAGGGGATGACGGGAGAGGAAAGACAAGCATATGGTTCTTGTTTGTTGAGTTAAATTCAGAGTCGGACTGTTTGTTTCCTGCGATGAGCAGAGGGAAATACAACTTTGACTCCTCTCCAGGCAGTGGTTGGACTTTTCCTTGAAATAAGATATTTACATAAATATATACGTGATACACAATACATTGTTTTATGATGTATACAAATATACTGAGCATAAAAATAAGAACTGTTGTTAATAGTTTGATGCAGATTCAGATCAGATTCAGGTCTGATCAAAAAGTGCTCAAACTCTCTCTCTCTTTTACATACGGTTTCTCTCTGGCTGAGGCTCAGTGGTGCACACTCCCCTGCTGTAACTCTTTCACTCTGTATGCCTTGGGCACCTCAACTGCTGGCACTGGTCTCGCCATTGTAAAGCCTTCATGAGAACCAGAACCAGGTACTTTGCTCCCCCTGCTTCCTCTTCTGTCTCTGAGGGGTGCCAACCCCTATACCCACATGAGTGGCTGATTGTCCAATTGCCTTGTAGGGGTGGGAGTGGTGGTGGTGGTGGGATTCCATTCTCCTTTGCACACCTTTGGCTTGTAATCTGCTCAAGACCAGACTTTACATACACTATGGGAGTACTATCATTTGAGATCCTCGTAATTTCCACAATATCGTGGGAGGTAAAGTTTTTGGGTACATTTATAGGACTTGTTTTTGTGCTGGCCTGGTTTTATATTGAGTCAACTCCACCCTTAGATACTCTTACACTGTAAAAGATCATCTTTGTGATGCATCAGCAGTTTGAAGGTTGTGTGCTTTACTTTTTTTGCCACTTTCCCTTCACCTTCTATCCTTCATCTGCAGTATTTAAAGTCGAGCTGAAATGAAAAATGTCTTTTAAAAAAATTTTTTTTAAGCTCTTTTGGATATCAACCACGGTCACACAGTGCCCCTATTTAACAATATAAGCCAACAAATCTATTTCTTTGTATTTTTATATCACAATCTGATCTTTTTTTTTGAAGTCTGAAGTTTTCTTACATCAGCTAGTACTAACCATTTTCAACCAATAATATCACGACATCCACCCATCAATCAATCGATCTTCAATGGAACATAAGCGCTTCATAGTAGCTTCATATTTCATGTCAGAAGGACAAACGAAAACAAAAACTTTATTCACTGATTTGGATGAAACTGGATCATATTTTATGGAGAAAATATTTTCTTTTTCCTGAACCTTCAGCGATTTATGGACTTTCCTGAAGAACAGATGGCTTTACTTGTCGCTGAAGTAACCATTAGCTGATGCTAACTGTACCGGGCTCAGGAGCCGGGGAACACTGCCAGATGGAGACCGGACACAGCCTCCGAGAACTGAACTGAGGCCAGTTTGATGACAGGGAATCCAGTACTGAGGCGGTTTACAGAGTTTCCTGATAAGGTGACTTGTTGTAGCTGCTGTTAGACGGTTACAGCTCGATTAGCCATCCAGAGGTCCAATTAGCTAACTCAGCCCTGGGTTGCCAGGAACCAAACCCAGCAAGAAAACCACCTTTGTACTGGATACCCTGTCGTCATCCTGGCCTCCTTCGTCAGATGCTGTGTTTGGTCCCACTCGGGCCATGTTTGGAAAGTCCTTTTAACATTTAATCCCAGTGAACACTGAGGAGCCCAGTCGAGCAGAGTCAGCTAGTTGGACATCTAGCTGCATGACGGGGGGACGTAACCTACCTGACCATTTGGACAGGAAATACATAGCAAACAGCATTGTGCCTTCGGTTTCATGTGGACTTTAATGAGTTAAGTTTCAAGACCCTGAGACCTAACCAAACCACTTTGTTAAAATGTAACCTCTTTGCATTACTGTTTATCAAAATCAATATCTCTATCCCCTTCAATTGATTTCTCCCTCTGTGATTGCTAAAGATTAAAGCACAAGTCACAAGGTCCAAAACAACAATAACAACAAAAGAATAAATGTCGGCGTTTCTGTAAACCATACACATGTTGAAACTTTACATTTCAATATTCAATTCTATGTTGTGACAACACTGTGCTTAAGGCCTTGTTAGTGATTGTAAGATGGTCCTCACGTCTCCTGAAAAATATCTCATTTTCAACTGGAAAATGTTTCGACATCTCGTTGAAAACCGTCCGTCAGGTCGGTTGAAGTGCAAAAATCTCAACAGGGTCTTGTGAAATGTTGTTGAAATGAAAAAAAGAAGAAGGTGCATTTAATTACCAAATCAATAACACATTCATCAGTCTGGAGAAGAAACACACAATGTGGCACATTTACTGTTTCTGGACTCTCTCAGTGGGCTTGTTCTGGCTTTTTGGGTTGCTTTGTATCTTTGTTGGAGTCCTTGCATTGCAGTAAATAACAGCCTTACACAGAACTCATTGTAAAGCAGTGTCTCTGTGACTCGTTGTCTTCCTGGTCACGACTCAGAGTACCACAGTGAAATGCTCGGGTTCATACAATTATTAGTGTCTGTAATTATTGTAAAGCTTTATTGGAAAATCCAAAACAAATACTGATTTCACAATGAATGTGCTGGGTGTTGCTGGTGTAGGACTGATGGGTCAGTACTGTTGCCAGGTGTACCATAATTACAGTATTTCTGCTGTATTTGTGCAATCAATAATTCTACAACCCTCTAAATGTACAATAGGTTCCACATGTTACAGTTTCGGGGTGGTACGGAGCAGATTTGGAGCCCGACTGAGGCTCATTTCACCAAATTTACAACATGAGATCATTTCCTATCTCTCATTTTGACACATTTCGCAAATCAAAAATAAACACCATAGTGCAGGACTCACAAATGTATCTGAAATTTGCATGCAGCAGTCACATGCAAAACGTGATGATGCCACAATTTGCAACAGTGCGTAAGCAATGCCAGCAAAGTTTTCAGTTTTTGTATTGATGTTTGGTTTGAGGCATCTGACAATACCTAATACATAGCATGTGGAGCAGGAGAAAGAACCACTGTGAGTAATGATAGGTGCACATAACTTGTACTAACAGATGTGGTACCAACAGTTGGACTTCTCACTGATAGTGTGTGACCTCACCAATACTCCTTGAATCATTATTGCCTTTGTTTGGATTAAACGTGTTCAGATTCAATTCAAAGAGCAAATGTTGTAACACTTTCTATGAAGACCACATTTCTAATGCATTATGGGGCCATTCATAGTGTATTATAATGCATTCATAATGCGTCATAACTACGCTCATGAACACACGTAATGCTTTGTGATGCACTAACAATAATAAAACATTATAGATGTGACTTATAGCATACGAGTCCTTACCACAGCTGATTGTTGAGGTGAGTATAGGTAGTCATAATGTATTATAAGCCCCAACAGTCAACCTCTAGTTTATAAATAGTCAAGAACATCCATAAGACACTTATAATTAATTATGAGTTACATCTATAATGTTTCATAACTGTTGTTATAGTGCATCAGAGAGCATTATGTGTGTTTATGAGTGTCGCCATAAAACATTATGAATGCATTTTAACACACTATTACAGGCCATCATAACACACTAGAGATGTGGTCTTCATAGCGAGTGTTAAACAACAACTTTAATGTTGTGAGATTTTTGAAGCACATATTTTATGAGTAATATATTGGTGACAAACAAAAAGCTGCAGTACTAATAAAGTGTGATTTTTACAACAGGATACAGACTTCTTTTTTCAAAAATTGCAAAGAGAACCAAAGGAAGTATTCATCACATACGGGAAAAAGAGAGCCTGTTAAAACTGAGAATTGCGTGAGTCATACTTGATATTTTCGGTAATTCTTCAGCAGATTCTAGAAAGTAACATCCTGCAGGGGGGGGGGCAGAGGTTACATTTAATCCTACAGTCTGACCCAGACATTCCTGTAACATTCCTTCATTCTCTTGTGTTGTTGTGTTTGCACAATAAATTTTGGCAATGTGGTTGCCTAACAAACCTTTCTCTGAACTTGTTTGATTGCATTTTAAAAATAAAACCATCAGTTTTAAGAGGAAAAAAAACAACAACTCTGCCATCAGATTGTAGATGTGTGGAAAGTTCCAGATTTGAACACAAATCAGTACAACATGTAATATTCAAGCTTTTTCAAGATGTTTGTTTGCTCGGTATTTCATTTTTTATTGTTTAAGGACTCCAATCAGGGGGAAATTATAAAACAATATAACTATAAAAGACCAGACCTCAGTCTAACATCAAAGCAACGTGTTCATTCAAAACAGTTCTGCACGAAATGAGTCACAGACATGATTCAGGAAGGATGGCCTGTGGTTAGCCAAAATGGGACACTGAAAAGGCAAACAGATTATTTATTCATGTGTTGATCTGGTGGTTGTTTTTGTCCCTCTTGTCACACTTCCATTTCAAATGTCAGAGGACCTCATTTGGGCTGTGTCAAAATGCACCACGTGGAGAGAGAGAAGAACTTGTCACTGCTCGCACACACCGAGATGGCACTTTCAGAGGATCCAAGTTTAGCGTTAGCTCCAGCTGTAAACTCTTTGGAACCGCTACATGAATATGGACCAAGGGAGGGGAAGGAATGGGCTTCTTGATCCTGTCATCCACCTGGGAGTGTTGGAAGGAGAAGAAAAGCAGAGCATGTGCAGTGAGCGGAGGTGGGAGGTCATGTGTGATGGCGGACGAGTGAAAGCGAAAGGAGAAAGATAGTCAGAGTTGCTTTATTTGTCAGGGTGTAGGCTGATGTAAACAAACGCAGAGCTTATGCAAGCTTTTGATCTTGTGAACCGTGAAATCTTCTTGGTGAAAACAGGAAAATTAGGCCTCTCTGCAGGGAAGGAGGAGGGGCAGGAGCAGGCAAAGACTCATGGGAAAAGATATTTAGTCTGAGATCAGGAGTTCCAAGCTATTAAATGAACTTCCCCCTTCTGACTTAATTTGATACAGCTTAACAATGTTTCCCCCAAAATGTTTAACCCCGAGGAATTCATGAGGATTGGTATTGGTGGAATTATTGTTCCCTCATCAAAGTGGTGGAGTTGTAATCGAGCCCTTTGTAGTTTAATTGTCTTTATTCAATGGCAGGTCCTCGTGGCAAAAGACCATTCAGCCGGGGCATAGTGTGGATAACAAGGCACCACTAGACTATTAGTTCATTTTCACTATAGATTGGGCTCATAATGATAGATACAGAAATCTGTGCTGTGGCGCTGTTCTTTTCATGTGAGGATCCCATTGAGCGAGCTGATTTTCATCAGACGGCCACATTCCCGGCCCCAATTTTGTTGACATTGCGGTAGTGGCTCGAGGGGATGGGGGCGGCGAGGGCGGCTGGGTGATAAAAGGCGATGGGGGGGAGGGGGGGCGCTACATGAGAGACAGAAAAGAAGGAATCAGTTGCGTTGCCCATGAGCTGCGCTTTTAATTTTTTATTTTTTTTTCCTCGTCACGTAGTTCCCCTGTAGGATGTGCGAGTTTGGTATAGAGGTGAGCAGGCCTCACTCCCTCCCTCAATCCCTCCCCCCCTGGAAAGCTTGTGCCCGAGAGCTATCCATTTGAACTTCAATGAGAGGCAGTCTTCTTGTGAGGACTTAAAACCAGGCATCTTTGGGAGGCTGTTAGAAGTGCCCGGGCATGCCTTTTTTACCTGATGTGATGTGAAGCTCACTTTTGTTTGATGATTCCATACATAGATACAAACTGGTATCCTTGGCTGGGAAAGAGTGAGAAAAGGAGCAGAGAGGGCAAGTGGAGATGGAAAAGGGACAAGATTGATATTATAGCCGCACCCCGCCTGTTACAGAGTGTGTTGTCGAGGCTGAGAACGGACGAGATTTAAACAAAAGGCTTTGATGTTTTACTCTTCATACCACATTCACATGATATACTGTACGTACATCACATGATATACTGTACGTACAGTAGGATGAAAGAGTGACTGGTCGCAGTAATCAGTCCTTCTTTCCATGCTGGCCCTTGAATAGATCCTTTTCTAATGTGACAGCACTGAAATGGGGCGAAATTCACAGTACTTATTCTACGCTAAAAGTTCAGCTGAAGCTAATGTGTGGCATCAGCAGTCTGACTGCAAAAAGAAAAACTAGATAGTTTGGGCAGGTTTAACTTTTGTTGGTCTGAGTCTCTGACTCCTGGAGCCTCATATATTGTCTTCAGCTGAACTTCAGAATGCATTTTTGTGTAACAAAGACTTCATTTTGTCCCACATCTCACATTCGTTTGTGGATTCTTTATTTGTCTTCATTGCTTGCACAAATGTTAGCTGTAGATAGCAATGTACACAGTGACTGTGCGTCAGCTTTGACTGATCTCAGAAAACATTTCTCAGGCCTGTCTTCGATTTCCTCTCGTAGCTGTATGTTTATGAAGTAGATTCAACCCCCCAATAAGTGCAAATATGCTCCACAAGTTGGAATTATTCACGCATCTTTGGTTCAACTTGTGCCACGTAGTGCGAATTTGCATCTGTTGACATCTTCACGATGACTTTGTTTGCCTTCATGCCACATGTAAAATCAGCTTCTGTCTTAACTTGTCTTTGTAGATGCGTTAGGAGGGATCTTTTCACAGTCCATATGGAGAGAAGGAATTATTAAAGGGGTAATGTCTCTGTCAGCATAAATATGACATATGTCTATTGTAATAAGACAAACTTGGCTGAGGACAAGCCTATCCAAGCTTCACATTACAATACTATGTAAGCTTGATATGCTTTTCCTTCCTCCAGCATTCACACCTCTATCGCTCGTCAACAACCATTTGTAAATCCATCTGCCTTCAGTTTCACCCAGCAGACACGGAGATGATGAGATGTGTGGCAGATGCCCGCTGAATACCCCAAATTTCACAAATAAAATGAGTTTTGTGGCCACAGTCTGCGCTGGCTGCTGCACAACTTTGTATGATAATATATCAAAGGCTTCCCAAGTTTGTTTGCCTCTTGAAATGCAGTCTTTGTCTGTGTGCTTTGTAAAAAAAAAAGTCTTTTGGAGAGCAGAAGAACTAACCCGAGGATGACAGGCATCATGTTAAAATGGCCAAGTAGCAAAAAAAATGTCACCGAAAAGCACATTCTGCATTACTTTTGATGGAGATCCGCCTTTTTAACAAGTTCTCCTTTTAAGGTCTTTTCACATCATGAAGAGAGAAAGGGCAGAAGACAGCAGACAAAAGAACCCAAATGCAGAGCCTTCACTTCTCCCTTGAAGATGTTAAAATTAGTGTCTGAAAAAAAAATCAAAGGCTCAACATTAAACGCTGAAAGATGCTTGAAATGTCGACACTGCAGTGTTTTAGAAAAAAGGACATAAGATGAGAGATACTTGCAACAGACTTTGGTGTCACTTCAAAGCCTTGACTTTAAGAAAGTGGGCTAATATAATACAGATAGGAGAATCTTTACCTGGCTCTGTTGACCTCGTCTGAGGCTTCTGACAGTCCAGCCACAGATCCTGGGACCATGCCTTCACACCATGGGGTAAGGGGGGCTGCGAGGGTCCGTGGGTCGTGGGGGCTAGGTTTGACGTGTAACCCTGGAGGTCGTCTTTGGTCTCTTGCTCTGTGATGGCCTCTTTCTTCTCTTGTTATGCTCAGAAAAAAAGATGGCCGCCTTTGAACTCCACAGTAGCTATAGACACGGCTGGAGTTCCTCCACTTTAGCGCTTGGCTGTCAGTGTCTGACTGGGCCATCGTGATGGGCCAGCATCATTAGAAGCCGGCACACACAGGACACACATTGACACATTTGCTGACACAGGGTATATAAACAAGGCCCTGTGGAAGTGTCTGTTGTGTGTGTTTGTTTTTAGGGGGGTAGGGGGGTCATTTTAATTGGCTTGGCCTACGAACGTACGAGCAACAGAGAACCTATGAGCAACAGCGGCCTGATGTGTTTGGACGCCTGAGATTTCACTTTTTCATGTTCAGGTTTTAAGACTTTGCGAACAAAATAAAACTTTCACATCTTTTGATGCCATTACACGCTGAATCTGGGACAAAAACTGACGGCAGTATATTTAAGTTCCTCATGGCTCAACAGGAAGTCACTGCTACCACAGGTAAAAGATCAAAGGTTACCACCTATGGTCACAATTATGGCAAAGATTAATAAATTCATTTACCATAACTATAAGCACTTGACATCTTCAGCCTTGTGTTCCCTCACGAGCCGACTGAATCATAAAACCTTTCTCCTCCTCTAATTTTTTGTAAAGACTTTAATTTTCCAGTCTCTGGAACTTCAAAGAACTGACGATTCGCGAGTCCACATCCCTCCGAGCACTCCGTGGATCTCCATTCTTTCATTTCGACGGCCCCTTCAGTAAATATGTGCAATCGCCCCGCTTTTCAAACAGATTCGTTTCTCATGTATTTATTTTAAATGAATATTATTAGCTGGCCTGGCAAGAAAAGGTTCTTATGCTAATCCACAGGAATCGCAGGCATTTCCATTTAATGCCTACTTATGGGCCATTCTTTAACGTCTATTTGCCTCACAGTCTTAGCAAATGAGCTCTGCACCCGAGACTCCTCTGCGCTCATAATTTCATTGGAAAAGAAGAAGACTCCCCCACCTCCCTCCCTCCCTCCCTCCCCTTTTCACTTTGATCCCAGAATGTGTTTTTGAATCTGCTGGTTGTGTATTCGAACATCAATGGAGACGCGGTTGCAAGTGCTTGCTTTCATTATTTTTCACGGAGATAAAACGAAACAACAGAGGGATGGGAGGGGACAAGTGGGGGAGGTGGGGGGAGAAGGCATTATGGGAGGAAATGAGGCAGAGTAGGTGACTGTCCGGGACGAGCCTCACATTGCCGGAGAGACAAAGTGTGTCAAAGTGGAGTCACGTCCTTATCAGATTGTGTGTCCTGCTTATTAAAATCGCTGACCTCCCTGTTGACCCCCCCCCCATAACCGCTGCCCTCTTCACTGTAGCTCTCTGTCTCTCTACCCGGCCTTATCTTTGGGCTCTTCCAGTAAAGAGACAGAGATATCTGTGTCTGAATTCTTCCATACGAGGGGAAGGTGCTGCTTCAGCCTCACTGCAATGCGGTTTCACTCATTTTTAGTCACTGTAATTCCCATTTTGACCATTCCCGCCCCAGTGATACTGGAATTATTGCTGTTTTAACCTGGAAAAAAAACTAAATATTTGAGTCAGTCATTCTAAGGAAGCATTTCAATTTGTTTGACCTTCACCTTGAATCCTCTGTCCACCTCTAGTGTCGCATCCTGCGCTGTTACTGTGGCGAGTGGGGATTGAGGCATCCCACCAAGGTATAATGAGTGACGGGGCTTCTTTGATTCCTGGAAAGCTTTCATCTTCAGTCAAGGCCTCTACTGGTAGACTGCACTTTCCTCTTCTTCTTTGTCTCTTGCCTTGATGTTTGATGGTGAAGACGGAGAAAAAGATCTTTAATATGGTCCCCATTCGATCACCACTCCCCTCACTGTGATGCATCCCTTCTCCCTGTGTTTATGGTTTCATAATTGGGATACCATCACTGAACCACAGGAAACCAATTTTGCCTGTTGCCAGTATGTGCTGGAAAGTTAGCGAGGCAACCTTTGGCGTATGCAACAGCTCAAAAATCATTATTGCTCAAGCTCATAACAACCCTCTGAGAGAGGCTTTTTGGGGGGGCTTTAAGTGCACTGCAAGTCACTCGGAGGCGAAAAAAGATTGCAAGATTTGTGGCGAAAAAGAGGCAAACTTGAAAGGAAAACAACAAAGAAAGCATTTGTTCTTTCTCTCCGCTTGCACCCTCAGTCTAGGGTTCTAATCTCTTATTGTTTCAGACCCAAACAGAGACAAAGGAGTCGCAGATCAAAACAAATGACTATCAAGCTATCAAACAAGCACCACCCTGCTATGTTTCCAAATGCTGACTGCGGGAGAGCAAGAAGAGAGTCAGAGTCAGGCGGGTCGCGCATTGTTTCCAGTCACTTTGATGCAGAACTTAAAACGCTGGCAAGAAAAAAAAAAAAAAAATCAAACGTCTACCATGAAAGAAGGAGAGAGGAAAAGGAGAAGAGAGGAGAGGAGAGGAGAGGAGAAAGAGGGGGTGGTGCAAAACATGCTAACACAGTTTGCTTATGTGCACTCGCCTTTGTTTCATTAGTGGTCCAGCTGATAACCTTTATTGAGCCTGATCAGAAATTAAACTCATGGACCAGCGGCGCTTTGAAGCTGCGACTGGCTCTTTTCCTGTTTGTGCTGTAAATGCAGGTTGTGGTGCGGAGATAAAGCACTTCTGAAGGATATTAAGACTTGAAAGTCCCTTGGCTATTCATTGGTACATATTTGATGTTGTTCTTTTGCTCCTTGGCTAAATTAGCATATCTCTTTCAAAGCCCCCCTCCCCTACCGACAAAAGTAATCCTCTGCCATCATGTGTTCACTAAAAGTCATAAATGATAGAAATATATTGTGTATGCCACTGACACATCAAAGTGCGATAACACGATTAGCGATGATGACTCCAGTTTGTTTTCTCCCCTCCCCTCTCTCTCTTTCTTCCTCAACATTGTAATCAGCGCCCGTTTGCTCCCTCCTGTATTTTTGTCTCTTTCATTTCCGCACACATCACAGTCAACTGTTTCAAAGTCGTCGTACCAGTTGCGGTGGGGTGAGACCAACCTTTGCCTCAGTTTGTTCACTTTCATTCAGTCTCCCTCTCTCTCCAGAAAATGTTATCACTGTCTAATTTTAGTCGCGATCATACCAGCCCTCGGTGTGACAGCTCTCTCTTATCCCGCTCCTTTCTCTTCCCGAATCGAGTCATGTGCGGCGGGTGACAGGGCAAATGTGCCACTCTACTGTAGATGAGCAGTTGTCTGTAAGTTAAACTGCGAGGCACATTCTCTGCCTCATCACAGCGCTCACATCAAAACAAAAGGCAATGACAGCCCCATTGTGATCTATTATTTAGCCCCCTCCGTATTTGATCACGAACGCGTGCCATAGTGATGATCATGCAGATTAGACCTGTTTCTTCCAGCCGCCCCACTAAACTCCTTTGCGTTTGTTGTTTTGGGATCTTTTCATTTTTGCCTCTCTTGCAAGTGTTGATCATGAGCCAAAGTGGTGATTTTTTCTTCCAGGAATGACATGTTCCCGAAGGAAGGTTGACACTGTGGGTCGTTAGGATACATCAACGGGTAAAGCAATTTTGAAAACTGCATGTACACGAGATATTCTGCATCTTGTGAATGTGAACAGCCCCCCGCCTAATGTGTTTGTCAGTCTTCACGACTGACTTTGTGCTGATAGATGATTAACTTGCTGGTGAATGTGGATCATAATAGTTCCTTGATTTTCCAACAAAGTTTGCCTTCCTTCCAGGCAGCCACTGGTTTCTGGTCCTTTGTCTGTTATCAAATCAACTGACAAGCAACTGAAACCTGGTTGAGATGAGCAATAATTCACAGATGAACAAAGAGCCATGATTTTATTTTATTTTTTGCAGCTATCACACCAGGGGCCTCATTTATAAAACTACTTATGATCAATTTTGACCTTAATTATGACTAAAATAGAAAAACATGTATAAGTAGTTATTTCTAAGATCTTACGGGGGAATTCTCTAATGTATGGGGGAGTGCAGTTTGGGACGCATATGTGTCCAAACCTGTGGTGAGCTTTATGAACAATTTGATAGGAATGATCAAAGGAGCATTGAATGACTTGCCAGACAATTTCTTTTTTAATATCAACCACTGTCGTGTTGTTCTGCGCCCACCTCGTTCACTGCAGCGGCGACACACTCCCAAGCTGTGTGTTTGGCTTTGTTTGTCAAACCACTGTTCAGTCCATGAATTATACGTGTTGCCTGGCCTCGCCTTGATCTTGTTTTCCAGAAAGTTTGATTTTCTCTTTCGGTCCATGGCTATTCCTGACTGTTTGTGCTGCCATTATGCAAGGGGAAAAGCAGGTGCTGCCAATTTAAGTTGATTTGAGAGTTAAAGATCACAGGTGTGTGAGTTACTTAGAACTCAGAGGCTGCTTACGCAAGGTTACTCAATCAAACCTAAGCACACTGTCGGAAAATTAACTCACGACTAAGTTCAAGTGTAAAGCTAAGTACATTTTTATAAATGATCTTTACAACTTTATTTGTAAATGCTGCCTTTGAAACCCACATTGACCATGTGTGAACGTCCTCGCATGTAAAGGAGATGACACATCTCAAGAGACGTCCTGGTTAAATAAAGATTCAATAAAATGTGTTGCTTCATCTCATTTATTTTTGTCATACCGTGTAATGCAGTCAGCTATCCAACTGTAACCCTTATACTGCAATGAATGATCAAATTCTTTGCATACTTTTGACAGCTCCCATGTTCGCTTATTGATTGCCTTTGATTTTGTGACAACATCACTCATGATTTGAGGGCTCGAACGAGCAGACGAGCAATTCTTGGATGTCAGACTGTCCTTGAATGCATTACCAAAAAATAATTTTTGAAATGAAAGTATGTTTGCAATATTTCTTTGCATGTATATTTTCACACTGCAGTGAAACGAATGGATTCATGCCCCTCTAGATGGCAGGGAATCAGTCCACAAACCCACGATATGTCCTGCACACTGGTTGGCATAATATACTGTGATTTAATGGGTTAAACATGTAAAACCACAGTTTAAAAGGAAAAACTGCTCCCAAACATTTCTCCTCTCACTTCCTCTTTTGTCTCCAGTCTGTGTTCCTCTCTTTTATTCCTCCATCTCCTGTTTAATGAGTCACTCTTTATTTAGGCCCAAACAATGACAAAAGAGAGGCGGTGAGCCACTTCATTTGCACCAAATTAAAAATAAAATTCTTAATTCACTTTGTGCTATTTTGCTTATATCTTGGTTTGTAAAGAAGTTATTATGTCCCGACATCTAAATGGAGAGTTTTACTCCCCCTCAGGCCGACTCCAAAAAAAGAGGTAGTCAGGTACTTTATTAGGTAAATTATTCCTGAGAGGGCTGAAGGGACACACCAATGAGAGCTAATCCCGTTTGATTCCAAACATGAACGCTGCTCCCTTTAACCTTAACCACTCAGCTGTGCAATTGTTCACTCGGTAGAGAGAGCAACTCCGTGTGTAATTAGCGGAAGACCCCTTTATGAATGGAATTAGCATCATCTTTGTCTTCTCACCAGGAGTATAGGCCTAATTATCCATCTGCATGTTCCAAGGGAGGCCATACACAAGGCAGAGGAGGACAAATGCATTCTGGTCGTCTCGTTTGTTTAGGTGGAGGGGAAAAAACATTCAGACTTTTGTCCAGCGAAATGAGGGCAAACTCTCAAGTGCTAATTGAAGTCTGACTGCAGATGGGTCTCGTTAATTTTCCACCACTGGGTCACACTATAACCCGCGGCATGGCCTTTTATATGAGTGATAAGTGTGTTTGTCTAAATGTGTGTGCAGCGATGGTCTGTGTGGACCCAGTGTTTTGGGTGAGATCATTTTTAAGGGGAGAAGTGGGGGTGCCCAGAGATTAAAGAAACAATCCAGCGCTGGGTGCCTGCGCAGCGCCCAGCCTCGCCTCTGATTAAAAATGCTAATGTTCCTCTTTTGTGCTTTGATGTGGGATGAACAATGGTGGCGGCGTTGGTGGGGGGGGCGTTACCGTGAGACGATGTAATCCATTATTTGTCGCCATGCAATGACACCCAGCTGAGCGCTGTGACAGTCCAAATCAATCATGTCACAGGGAGTCGCCATGAGTCCGCCAGCTAACTATCCCCCCCTACTCCTCAACTTCCAAGGCTGCGCAACTCTAATTAGCTTCCCTCTCTCAACATGGTTCAGACAGAGGGAACAAGGAAAGATATGAATAGAGAAAGTTCTTCAGCAACAGCATGAAGTGCAGGCACGGTACACTCATCAGACACATGAAACATGATAACAACACAACAGCAATTATACATTTTAAGAGGAAATGGAGCTACTGTGAAAATGTTTTGTTGAGTCTGACGGACATTTTAGGTTGGGGCTCGAGGAAGAATTATGCCTCCTGGTAAATTCTTAATGGTCTAATTTACTTTTTCTTATTCGCTCACATGTTGTGTCTTCCTCGGTCACTAGCTAGACACTCTAGCCTCAGGTAAGTCTACAAATACTGATTTCCATGGAGTCCTGCATACATTATATTAAAAACAAACAATATCTAACAGTGTGTGCAGCCTGTTGTGACCTGGTTTCCTGATTACAGGTCACATTTGAAAGCCTGTAGACTGGTTTGTTCCCGTGCAGACCCGTCCAACTAATTGCAGATGGTGGCATCATAGTATGGCCGTCAGCTCTTGAACGCAGCATTTCTGACTGCAGGAGATGTGGACGTCTCCGAAAACCTCGTTGCTGACCTCGAAGCCCACCTTCTGTCAGGTATACAGGGATTTTTTCTTGAATTTGTTATGCAGTAGGTATATATATGAAGAGAGAATATAGATATGAAGAGAGAATAGAGTAGGGAATATTGTTTTTACCTTAACAGTTTATGCGTCTGCACTAATTACAGATCATTTTTAAAGTTGCACCTTACATTCCAACACTAAAAGAAGCCACAAACTGTGCCTCCGAGACAGTGTACAGTTAGTCCACTGTCAACCCAGCTGTGGATAGAGACTGTTTCACTTTTCAGACACTCGCAGCCTCCTATTGTATTGCACACTTTCAGAGTTTTGACCAAAATTTCCTGGCATGTTTACCATGTTTACTCTACTTTCATCACGCCACGATCAGGATGTGACACTGCCGTGACTCTGTTTCAAGACGTCTCCTCAGCTTGAAACCATCATCGTTGTCACACCCTGGCGATCTGTCGCTCAGCTGCACGCACACAAAGCTTGAAGATATTCTCTTCAGAGAGCGGCGTGTATGGGTGTGTGTGTGTGTGTGTGTGTGTGTGTCTGAGAGACAGAAGAGGGGGTGCTGGGATATGAAGTAGAAGGGCTTTTATCAGCCTCTGAGTTGGAAGTCTTTGAGGGCCTCCTCAGAAGCTCAGCATTTCTTCCATTGTTCTATTTCCATCCCTCGCTTCGCTCCTGTCACATGTAGAATTACAAAAGGCCTCCTATACCCCCCCCCCCCCCCCTCCAACCATACCCCTCCTCTTCACTCATATCCCACCCCTTTTCCCCATGTTCCAACGTCAGAGAAGCACATAACCCACTTAGATTATTCTCAAAATACTTCACAACTTTACAGTGTTCCCACCACAAATTGGAGTTCAGGCAAAGAACTGGAACTGGAAAGCTGAGGTTGTGAACTTTTTGGTTTTGAAGCGAATCTCCTAATTTAACCCCAGTCACTCCCTTATGCAGAAAACGATAACACTCCTTCACACTGTAGTTACACTGTGCCACACACTGTGTACACAATGGTAATAGTCCTATGGTTGTTTTCACGCCTCGTCTTATTGTAAATATTTGAAGACTATTGTGGTTGTAACACTGAAAAAACACACTCACCATCTAACCTTAGGGATGGGTGGAGAGATTCTGTCTGTGTGTCATCCTCCGGCAAGACGGTGTGCTTACTGTATACGGTAAGGCGAAATCCTATCTTAACGGGAGCTAACTATGTCTTTACTTTACACACACACACACACACACACACACACACACACACACACACACACACACACACACACACACACACACA
>JBBPCS010000928.1:0-29280 GCA_037974645.1 Hollardia meadi | reverse complement strand
CCATTTTCCCTCCCTCACCCAGCTACATTTTTCTTTCTTTGTTTTTCTACTAGAGATAACGAGAGCTGATTTTAAACCCTCCGTATTCAGATGCTGTCGGAGAGCTTGTTCCTCGGCGTGCCGTGTGAGAGTTCACGTGTGTGTTCATGTGTGTGTAAGGTGAATAAAGGTATCATTGTTGGTTGCAGGTGTGTGCTTGTGCCAGGCAGGCTTCAGCGGAGGATCTGGAGAACAATGGCTCTCTGTTTTAGTACACACCTGAGTCATAGAGGGGAGGTGAGAGGGCCTGATCGCAGGAAGATTACAAAAGAGCAGACTTCATTAAACCTGAGGGGAGCAATGGAGGGAGGGAGGAGGGGTTAAAAAAAAAAGGTGCAGGAAAGTGGAGGGAGGGATGGAGGGAGAGAGGGGCATGGGGGGAGACAGATGGGCTAAATACCATGAGGAGTGGGGGACAGGGGAAAGTGGAAACGGAGGGTGGAGGGTTAGAACCTCAAAATGGGCTGAATGAAAACTAATGTATGTGTATGAGGACGGAGGAGTCAAGGTTACTGTGGATGCACAGCAGGTGCAACCTCACATGGCGAGCGTTTTGCCTTCATTTAATGTGTACAAGAAGCATGCCCTATGTGCAGGGCATGATGGGATAGGTGGCGGCACAAACAAATGTTTAAATGAGTGTGCAGGCAACAACACAGTTGCCAAACCTGACTTGCACTTCTTCTTTAAACCTGCATTAATTTATGTTTGTTAGGGTGTGAACATTGACATTTTTATTTTAATTTACACACATATGAATCTGATATTCACCCTCCACTGCATCTGTTTTGTCTCTTTCCACCCCTCAGAAATGTATCTGGCTCTAGCTGCTAAATGCCCCGCTACATGTTGGTTTGGTGCTTGCCAGGTAGCGTACAGGAGCTTTTTCTTTTTTGTTGAAAACAGCTTCCTGCTGTGGCTGGAGACGAGGTTTAAGGAAAATACCATGGCGTGTTAAAAGATGCTAAAATGTCCAAATATTGATTCTAGCAGATTTAAACAGAAAATTACAGGTAATCGTCCTGTTAATCGTCTTGTTAAGACAAACAAATAATTAAACAAACAATTGGACTCATTAAAACTCTTGTTCAACTTGTTGTCATCATTACTTTATCATTTTTATCGGATGTCAAAATGCTCTTTTTCACTAGCTTGATTTACTTTCATAACACAATTTTTCCCAATAAAAATTAATGATGAAATAAAATTTTACAATAATGAGTTGAGTTTTAGTAATTTCTTCAGTTATTACAGTTACTTAAAGGGTATAATGTCAGGAGTATAATGTAAGATGCACAGGTTTGGGGTGGGAACCATTTTCGCTATTATCAAAGCAGCCATTGATTTTAGTCCATTTTGTTCCACTGTAGACCGAAACAGACATCTTGACAGCTCATAGTAGGAAAAGGTGTGATTACTGCTGTAATTAATCACATTACTTATGACAGAATTCCACTTCGCTATTAGTTACACCTGAACTTTTCCTGCTACAACAAGTCAAAATATCTGCTGCGCAAAGACTTGAAATGTGTTTCATATGCTGCCAAGTGAGCCTTTACAGTGAACACCATTCTCCTTTCATTATTGTCAAAGTTGCATTATCATTGTGCTTGCAGTTGAAACAGCAGCTTGATTTGAGCCTTGCGCCATCTGAGACTTCAGAGTAACTCAAAGCATGTGGTGTTCGCAGGCTGTGATGGACTTCAAACTTTGACAATGATCAATAAACATTCAAATGTATAATGATCATTTACACTATTCTGAAAATATGTATTCCTACCTTCTAGTTGTGACTTTGTTTCCAACACCAGTGCATCAATACACCATTCATGTTGGTCAAACCTGGAAATATTTTCTTGATGTGTGGTTTAATGATTTGTGATTTTCTGACAAGTTGGTCTGTTGAGACAGGGACTTTCTTTGTTGAAATTTCTACAACACAGTTATACACTCGGTTGCCACTTTGTTAGTTACGCCTATAAGCTATAATTCCATTCAACAGAAGAGCTCAGCCATATACTCTACCTTCAAAAAAATAGTTTTGATTGACTGTCAGAATGGTATTAATTTCACTGTTTGTTTGTTTTTATCAATGAGGTTGTAGCTTAATAGATTTGAACTAGACTGCATTATATTGAGAGGTGTTTCTAATGTTTTGTCCACCCCATTCAAAATATACGTGTATACAAGTGTACGTAATAAATTGGCCAGGGAGTGTAGTTGCCAAAGGAAACTATCATTTTGAGAAGTTGACTGTAAAATAAATAGTGGGCGGAGCCACTGTGATGAGTTTCTGAAGAGCCGTATGTGAAGCTCAACGTGGCGACCAGTGCCTTACTCCGAATAATGGGCCGAGGTATTTGTGGGTGGAGCTGAGGCGAGTCAAATGAAGCCTGGTTACTGAAACACGGCCACCTAGATCCAAGGATGCTAAGGCTAACAAGCTAGGCCAATGCTGTGTTTACACTGTATAATTACTGGGTTGACACAGAAAGTGAAGCAAATTTTAATCTCCCGTCATTCATGTGAATTTGATCGCAGGTTGTTTTGCTCCAAACAGCCAGAAAACCATGAAAGACCGTTTTTGTGTTCAGTTTAGCATCTGACTAATCTGAACACTCACCAGATCTTTCTGTTATCCGCCTGGTCTTTTTTCCACCTCTTCTCTGTACATGTAAGTACATTTCCCCCCCAGTCAGCAGTCAAATAAGAGAGAATTACAGTACAGTGTGAGGATAAATCCACTTTTTTAATTCTAAATAGTTGAAGTAAAAAAAAAACCCACAAGAGCTAGAGTATTCATTTGTTTTTGTAGCAGACAGCTAAGGATTGGGTCTTCCACTCCCGATGATGTCATTACGTTACGTTACTTGCGGTGCAAAACGTGGTTCCGATTAAACTATATAAAAACTAGAGTTTTTATAAATATTTTGTTAATGTTTCTACATTTAGAATTCTTTTGGATCAACATGTTTTGTGTGTTTATTTGGTTTAAAAAAATTGATGAAAAAACATCTGATTTTTGTTTTTGTTTTTTTATGACACAATTTCAACACTTTAATCAAGTATTGTGGTTTATTGACTTACATAATCTTTTAGCTTAGGTTGTTCAGATTTTAGGGATATGAAGCATTTGAAGATAATCAAAGAAATGACATCACAATAAGCAAAAATACCCAGGTAGTCACTGGCAAAACATTTCTATTACAGAGTTTAAAGGGTGTAACTTTAAGCCTTAATATAATTTAAATGAGTGAGTTATATAATACTTCACCCCCTGTACATTAACAGGGAAGTTAGCAAGACCAAAACTGTTTTTTGTAGCTGTAAACATGTTTATTTCTGCTGTAAAGTTGGGCATTTTGGTCTTATGGGCATCGCCTCGCTTTTAGAGCCTCAAGTGGCCATTGGAGGAACTGCAGTTTTTGATAACTTCCACATTGGCTTGATTTTTCACCCCCGGATGTTGCTGTGTTAATGACACTCTAAAGCCAACTATGCTTATCCAAAAGAACAACTTCTATAATTGCCTACTTCGAATCTGTACACTGTGTTTACAGTCTATACTTGCAGTTTATATGCCCCTATTTGGAGCATATGAAAGATGTATAGAACAGTGTAATGGATGAACCCCGCCACCTCATCTGAGTCAAAGTTTAAGGGTGGAGAGAAACTGTGGCAGCGCCTAATCAAATGCTGTATTTGTATAAAGCAAATGCAAGACTGAATCTGAAGGGCACTTCTGTGCAACCGTCTGATGTTGAAAGTCCATCCACAAACAGCTGGAGGGATGTTAACATAGCAGCAAGCTCTGTAAGGAGAATGTAGAGCACCAGCTCATAAATGACAGGCTTTAAAATAACACAGAGGCCGCTTGGGAGCAAGGCTGGATGGAGCGCGATCGTATCATAAGAGACGACTCATGATCTACGAGGAGACACGAACATCT
The DNA here is from genome assembly GCA_037974645.1 of Hollardia meadi. Taxonomy (NCBI): domain Eukaryota; kingdom Metazoa; phylum Chordata; class Actinopteri; order Tetraodontiformes; family Triacanthodidae; genus Hollardia; species Hollardia meadi. Next base: position 25,292 of record JBBPCS010000928.1, on the reverse strand, counting down.
CCTGCTGCGAGATATGTCGCTGTGTTTGATAATATGGAATCTTAGAAAGTACTTCAAGAGTAGGCAAACTCTGTTATGAGGTTATTGATATGAAGTGGTAATGACAATTTGACAACCGAGACAGACAAACTGCAGAAGTTTCACTCATAGACAGAGAGATGTTTAGCAAATGAAACAAACAAAAAGTGATCAATTCTCGATGTTGATCTCATTTTGTGGGAGTCCCATTCTCTTTACGATTATCTCATGCATTAGTCAGGCAAAGATAAATGTGTCTTGTAGCACGTCAAGTATGTAATATACCCCAGACACGGAGAATGCTTAGTGATGTTGGATTACAGCAACAATTACAGGAAAAAGAGGAAAACTCATTCAAAGGCTTTTGTCACTAATTTATGACATCTCAGTAAAGTTGGATAAGAAGGAGGAGACGTGGAGACAAGATGACAAAAAGAAAACTGCAATAAAAAACTTTTTAATTTTGCTCCTCATCTCCCTCCCTCTCCACCCTTCAATCACACAGACACACACACACACACACTCCCCCCCTGCAAAAGTTCAGGAAGTCTAAGCATCCCTACTTTCACACAGGATGAACACTGTTTCTGTCTCAACTCCTCAAACATGAAACGCAAATCGTATGTAAATGTCGTCTTTGATTCTGTTTAATGTATCCGGGGTACAAGGTGCAAAGAATAAAAGAGCCTTCTCCTCTGCCTGTAAAGCGTTGCAGCGCACCTTTACAGGACAGTGGACCCCCCGCTGTGAGGATAATAGGAAGAAATTGTTTTGCTATGAGATGAAGTGATAAAAGAAAAAGTATGATTTTTTTCAAAGACTTTGCCGCTCCTCTTCGACACCCTCCACGCATTCCTTCTGGGGGTGCATGAGAGAGAAATTGTCGAGCGCTAATTGAGTGATAGCTGATTGTTGAAGTGTTCATCTTTGATGTTTTTCTTTTTTTTTCTGTGGATGTAAATGAAACATCAAGAAAGTGGCAGATGTTTTTTGAGGGATTAGGATGAAGTTGGATTTTGAAGGAGGATAGTTTGCGTGTGTGTGTGTGTGTGTGTGTGTGTGTGTGTGTGTGTGATGAAGAGGCAGCAACAGACTGAGCACTATTACGCAGCATTGTACTTGGTCAAGTATTTTAGTCCAGTTGTTCAGGCCCTTCCAAAAGGTCGTGAGATAATTATGGGAAATACTCTTTTTTTTTTCTTTAGGCCTCTCATCTGAGAAGTTCAGAGGGTAAATCTCTGGACATCAGAAGCATGACGAGGAAGTTCTTTATCTAAGGGGTCACAATGTTCGGTTTTCAGTTATTTTAGAAGACCCACAACCAGACACAGACACAGGGGAGCAGTTAAAAAGAATTTATTGTGGAAGGTGCAGATGTAGTATGCGGTGATGGAGGCAGGGAGCAAGCAAATTGGGGACCAGTGGAGAGTGTCAGTGTCAGGCTGAGGCCGGGAACAGTCTGTGGTGGTGAGCTGAGCATAAGAGATACACATTAAAGGCACGAGGAAAAGCAACATGTATGATAAATTAAGTAACGAGGTACAGAGCGACCAAGAGAGAAATACCACTGTGACTGGCAGCAGGGGTGTAACTATACACAGTGGAGGCAGTGCAGCTGCACTGGGGCACCTGGGGCGGGTGGTGATAGAGACGGAGAACCCATCTCCGTCATGTTTGTTTGTTTGTTTTCTTTTGGTCAAATGGGCAGGGATTTCTATGCTTATTCTATAAACTCTAAAAACTATTAAATTAAAGAATAATTTATGGTCGCTACCAAGTAGATAGCTTGCTAGATAAATGGCTAGATAGATAGGTAATAGATAATTGAAGGTACACTAGCTAATAGTCTAGTTGGTGTGCTTCCAAATAGTAACTAGCATGCACTAGGGCGCATCATAATAGACCTTTTTCATGGCAGACATTTTGGCAAGAAATAGTAGGGTAAACACAGGTGTTCCCAATGATACTAATAAAGATTCAGTTCCATTCAAGTCAAATAGAGTCAACACGCTGCTGTTGTGCATGTTGGCTCACTGGAAAGGCTCTGCTGCAAGGTTCTGTGGTCCTGAGGTCTTTGATGAATTTTATTAATTACACCTGTGTTTACCTGCGATTTACTGTCAATATGGCTGCTGTAAAAAAGGTCGATAGCGTGCACTGGGGCCATTCATAACTACTTTATACCTCTGACTGGCAGAACAATCGAGTAGAACAGAAGCTGTGGTTAGAAGAGAGAGAGAACAAATGTGAATAAATATGGATTTTTATTTACAATAGGTCTATAATGAAAACTCATCTGAAACAAAAAGCGGACATCTTAAAAAAGGTAGAGCCTGGTCCTACCTACAAGAGCGAAAAAAACAAAGTGAACTTAAACGCCAAGCCAAAATATTCTATGTGCTACACCCTCCCTGTGATAAGGCAATATTTACACACACTTAATACCACACAGCACCAACGCTGCCAAACTGTCAACATCTCTCCTCAGGCTTTAACCGTCCAGGCCCTAATTACAAGTGGCCTCAGGTGCAATGGGGGTGGGACCTGGAGAGGGAGGAGACAGAACACACACACACCACACACACACACACACACACACACACACACACACACAGCATTAGGGCCTTAACAAAACACAGGAAAACATGAAGGGGAAAAACTAGGAGTCACAGCCGGACACACAAGCCAAAAAGGTTGCTCCCGCCATAAATACTACGGCCGCAGAGGGCTTTGTGACCTTTGGAGCACTTGGTGAAATAGCAAATGTACCTCCTTTCTGAAAGGACCGTTAATTTAATCTTAGCACTGTATGTTATAAAAGTATCATAACATCTTTTCATGTAAAATCTTAATCTGAAAAAATAAATATTAACTGTCAGAGCTGTCAGATTAATGTAGCAGAGTAAAACGGTAAAATATTTCCTTCTGAAATGCAGCAGATTAGAAGTGTAAAGTAACATAAAATGGAAATACAGTACAAGTACCTCAGAATTGAGTGTTGAGTATTGAGAATTAAGTACAGTATTTGTGTTTATTGGTTTACAGATGTACAGCATGACGGGCCTGCTGCTGCTCCACTCTCTGGCTGGTTGAGAAGAAACTGTCACGGCAGGATGGAGGCGGTTTAACACCTTCTTCCTGCTTATTGCCTGGTTAAAGCTACATTAGCTCAATATTGAAACACAGCGGCATGGGAAAATCAAATGGTCACACACAGATATAGTAACAACAAGCGTGATGTACGCTACGTTTCTTCTTCGCCTTCCAGGAGGTCGAGTACAACAGGTTCCCGTTCGGTCATTCACTGGCTTAACCAGACATCACAGTTGTTTTGTGGTCGACTCACGCAGCCTCCGGGCTGTTCTCCTTCAGACGGTGCAGAGGCTGCAGCAGGGTGCCACTGTGACGGCGCGGACCATGATGCGGGTGCTGGGGCTAATGGCAGCAACTCACCCAGTGGTGCCTCTGGGGCTGTTGCACATGCGTCGCCTGCAAAGGTGGTTCGCCAGCCTTCGCTTGGACCTCAGGAGACACAAGCGACGCCTAGTAACCGTTCCTCCCACAGTTGAGGACGACGTCTGTTTCTGGGGGTCTCACCAACATCTCTTGGTGGGGACCCCGATGTGGGGGAGGGGCTGCTTAGGGAGAGAGGTAGAAGGTACATTGACTTTTGTTCTTATTCTGTAATGGATGTGTCTATGTAGTGAAGTGTAATACTTGAGATGAGAAATATTTTTAGTAAAAGCCAAAAGAATTATTTAAAAAAAACATAGTCAAAGTACAAATAAATGCAGGAAAGTCCCAGGTTGGGGTTGAGACCAGGGTCATACATGACTTTCACCCAGGACACCACAGCTCTCGTCTCATGTGTAATCAAATGTCAGCTGTCTTTTCCTAAACCTAACCAAAGTAACCTAGACATGCCTCTGGAGGAGACACAAGGGGCGCGAGGTTTTGAGCATCGCCCACAGACACTTAAGAGAAGGCTTTGCACGTCCGCCACAGACTCTTGTGCGTCTGGATAAGACACAAGGGGCCGTGATAACCTAGGATGACAACGGGTTGCAGCTACACCCAGATTTCTGACTTGTGTGGTACTTGGTCAGTACGTGGGTACAGGTACGTGATCAGTAAGAGAGAGGCAAAGTAAGAACATATTAACAACTACATATACATACAACTACAGCATAATGGCCAAAAAAATTTCACAATGAAACCAATTTCAACATCATATTAACATAACAAACACGAACATTTTACAAAAGGCCTTGCAAAAGGCACTGGTATTTCCATTTTACCATCTGTAGTTTAGCACTGCTTGTTTCCGCACCAACAAAGGCTGCATGTGACTCGACTGGCAGGCCTGATCCAGCTGGGCTTGACAGCAGAGCACACATGAAAGAAAGGGATGGAGGGATGGAGTGGTGAGAGCAGGGAGAAAAGCGAGGGATGAACAGAAACACACACTGGGATCCTGCTGTTCACAGCAGCAGGTGCAAAGGCAGGGAAGGAGGGGGTTGAGAAGTGATGGAGGGGGGGCACAAGCGGTTTTGTGGAAAGGAGAAAGAGAGCATGTGAAGGGTGGGGTAACATATGGGTAGCATTCACTGAATCAAACTCAGTGCCTATAAGCCAGTGAGATAGAGTCCCTGCATGGGTTCCAATAAATGGAATCCCTGTTTGATTTTGCACTATCATGAGGCTTTTCATTACCATCCATTGAACTTAGGCGCTCTGATGACGCTCTGAACTGCGAGAGGCAGTAAAGCCAACAACAGCGGGAAGGCACACACTTAACTGTCTGTTGCCCCGCTGTGTGAAGGTAAAAAAGCGGAGACAGCAGTGGCTAACGATTGCCAAGACACATCAAGAATTACCTTTCGACCGGGTCGAAGATTGTGAGCGCAGCATTTTCAAATAGCACGCTAGAATTCTTTCATGCCACTTGAAATATGTGATCCATGTGGCCACAGCGGTGCCCTTTCTGCCTGCTTTCTCCTTTTTTGCTGGCTAAGGGTGTCACACCCAATTCTGCAAGCACGATATTCAATAATTTTGGAGAATATTTAGTCGTGAACCCTTAAAATTGTGTCAAGAGGGTTAGGGTTATTTTCACATGAATAGGCTGCAGATAAAATAACAACCTTTTCATTGGTTACTGTGTTATTATGCCATAAAATAGGATAACTAACTGACTGAACCAGTGCTAACATCTTCGTCTGCAATCCCCGGAGCTAGCAAAGATTTTTTTTTTTTTTAAACAACCCAGAGTTGGGGAGATATATTAAATTACAGTACATCAGTCTTGAGGAGAAGCATCTTTCTTGAAGACCGGGCGTTGACAGACAGCAAGAGAACAGGCAAGGGAGGATAGCTGAGGATCTTTGCCTTTGATGAGACATAACAATATCCAAATCCCCGACCGCCTCTTATTTAAGTTACTGAGGACTCTAAAAAAGGGAAGTTCTTCCAAAGTCGCTCAGAAGCTTGTGCGCTTTAGGTGAAGGGAGGGAATGGAGGGAGCAAGAAGTAGAAGGGTGGGGGAAAGAAGATAATGTTTATGCATTAGATTTTCAAAGCGCTTTTTTCTGCAAGGAAATTCAGATTCAAAGGTGTACTTCTTGCAGGAAGATCTAAAGGATTCTTTCTCCCTCTCCCTGTTATTGCATGAGTGACAAAGTCTCTCTGTAGCTTAGCCAGGACTTTGTATGCACATGATAACTGAGCGTGAGTAGGCCCTACATAGCTACAGTACACCCACCAAGGGAATTGAGTGATGTGTAAGTGTATATTTTATATATAATATTTTCTACGCTCAAACTACATATTTGACATCAAAGAGAGCGGTAGCACTAAAGTAACACCTCGGCTAGGCAATCAAATGCTACTGTTAACTCGAGTCAAGCACTCTGCCGCCCACAAGCAATGCCACTGTGCTCACAATGGAGTCTGAACTGTGTGCCCGCGCTTATCACTCCAAATTCAAACTCATCGGAGCAATATTAGCTGAGACTTTTTCTAAGTGGAAGTTTGAACTTGAAACTTCAGAGGCAGAGCACTTTGAAAGAGCTGAAGGAGCGGAGATGAGAGGATGTGTGTGTGTGCATGTGTGTGTGTGTGTGTGTGTGTGTGCACGCTTGCGTCGGATAGTTGCTGAGCACAGCACTCGTACATACGTGCGATTAAAAATTCAAATGAGCGCCTTTAGAATCGATGGAAGGCTTTGAGGCTCCGTAATGAGGCTGATGTATGAAGTTTAAACATTTGGAGCCGCTGGAAGTGCCACCGTGGAAAAAGAGACAGAGAAAGGGGAGGGAGGCAAAGAAAACGGGGAAGATTTGTGGCTTTGATGCAGGGATATCACCGTGGGGCACGGCTGGTTGGCTGGTGCTGCCTAGCACTGGGATCCGGAGCGCTTTCAGAATGTTTGCAACGCTCCCCAAGACACCATTTCCAGCAATCCCTCGCCAAAAGTCCAGGACAAACTGGGAGGAAGGAGGGATGGAAGCGGAAGAGGAGCAGAGAAATCACGGAGAGAAAGAAAAGTGGATGGAACCGGAGAAAGTGGTACAGAGTGGATAGGGAAAGGGGAGGGGGGGGGGGTTCAAAGAAGAGGGGAACAATGAGAGTGACAAAGAAATCCCTGCTATCAGTTCCCTGTATACACCCTTCAATCACACACCTACAGTGACACACACGTACGAACGCACATAATAGGACAAGTAGTGAGAGCGGGTTTGGTGTGAGGACCTGGGACAGAAGGGGAGAGGTATTAGTTCACATGTTACGGTCACGCACACACACACACACACACACACACACACACACGCACACACACACTGTTCTACTTCTATCTCTGGAAGCAGCGGGAGTCTAGTGCCACTTTGAACTTGCCTACCATTAAAAGCCTGACAGAGTTTTGAAGAGGCCTATTGAAAGGGAACCTGTGCATTTATGATGTAAATGTATTTTTTTTTCCCAATCCTTTATTCTACCCCATCTTTTTTTTTTCTTTTTTTTTTGACAGCCTTTGAAATTTGTCATATGCACATCCAATTTAACAGCCAGAAAAGACTTCTATGGACCCCTTTTTTTCTTTTTTCACAACCATTCATTTTCATGTCAACTTGAAAGAAATTGGCTGAATATTTTCGCTTGATTTTCTTTAATGTGATCATCACTGTTTCAGTCACTCGACATGTTGGAGTTACATTCTTTTAGTAAGGTAATTTTCTGTCAGATTTACTCTCATACCCAATTCTTCAAACGGGGTAAAACAAGCAATTTCTCAAAAGGACAATGTCTGCAGTCCTTGTGTATGGCCTTTTTCACTCACTTTAATCTGGCTGTTTAAACTTTTCCTTCAGTTTCTGGCACGTGTCCTTTAACTGCTTTGACTCCTGGGTCAAACACCATTTAAAAATAATTTTAACCAGAAACCAGATTAAGGTTTTTACTCAGTTAACAGCATGGTCTCTATTAAAAACTGTCAATCATTGGCAAGAAACGTTAAAATGACGGCAATGTGCGGATCATCTTAATGTCTCTGTTGTGGTATTTCTAGGATTTACCTTACAGATGTTACATTATAGATGTTGCTGCGCCTCATTAGTACATTCAGTGCCAATGTAGGAAGTAATGTGCCATTTATGTACAACCCCAATTCCAAAAACACGGGTAAAGCCTAAATAAAACATATAACTTACATAATAATTTGCTAATTTTTTTTTTTTTTACATAAAGACAGTATATTAAATGCATCAACTTCATTGATTTTTGTAAATGCTTATTTTTGTATATACTTATTCTGAATTTTATGCCAGCAACACATTTCAAACAAGTTGGGACAGGGGCAACAAAAGACTGGGAAAGTTGTGAAATGCTCAAAAACACCTGTTTGGAACATTCCACAGTTAAACAGGTTCATTGGTAACAGGTGATAGTGTCATGGTTGGGTATGAAAGGGGCATCCTCGAAAGGCTCAGTCCTTCAGAAGCAAGGATGGGGAGAGGTTCACCACTTTGTCAAACACTTCATAAAACCAGGGTCGGCAAACACAGTTCATTTGCAAATGATTGCATTATGCTTTTATTTATCATCCCAACTTTTTGGAATCAGGGTTGTAGTCAGAAACTAAAGGTGTGGAGGTCTTCACCTTTCAGTGAAATTCCCAGGTCGTCACATACCGATGTTTTGTCATGTGGCCATCGCTCATGAGGGGCCGACGCGCTAAGCCTTCACTGACGCACAACGGGCCCGTTAGCATCTCTGGGACCCGCAAGTCTTATCCTGACGCACAAGGTCTACGTTTATTAGGTTAAGTTTAGGCCTAAAACCTACTTGGTTAGGCATGGGCGCGGGAAGTGGGGTGCTGAGGGTGCTGGAGCACCCCCTACTGACAGGGGATAGAACACACAGTGTGTAAATAGTTAGTAGTATTTTTTGTTTGTTTGTTTGTTTTTGTTTGTTTTAATTTTACACAGCATATAATAAGGTGCCTGTCAGAATAAAAAATGTTTAAAATGTGTGAAATTAATTAATTCCTCCATCTGGCGTGACTACATCATCACGTCTAGGTCAAACAGTAAGGGTAGAGATTTGGTGGTAGCCGGAGGAGCTAAACAATGGCGCAGGAAAGGATTCTAGATTTTTTTCATTTCTAAAAGTCCCAAAACAACCAAATTAGAAAAGAAACAAGACGACGTGGTATCCAGTCGCTGTACAAGTGTGTCTGCTAACGTTACACCTGCTCAGTCTTCCTCCACCACACCAAGCTCCGCTGCTGGATGCACAGTTCAAGAGCCGTGTTGAAGGAAAGTGTGTAAGCGCATGCACATACAAAGTCGCGTGTACATTTATACTGCGCAGCACCCCTCAGCGAAAATATGTTCCCGCGCGCATGTGGTTAGGTTTAGGAAATGACTGGTGGCACTTGGTTTCAAACGAAAGCGAACTCCGGTCTCCTGGGAGAAAGTCATGTGTGTGACCCTCCACTCAACCCCGACCTCTATCCCTCCTGACACTTTCTCGCTTTGAAAAGTACGTCGCCCTACGTCATCTGTTCAAGTCATCTAAAACCGATGCGAATGGCTTTATATTGTCGGTACATTAAACCCTTGTGCGCCTGACGCCAAAGGGTATACCTTGTACATCTGGATGAGACGCAAGGGGCCGTAACGAAACGTCGATATGTGACGAGCTGGGGATGAGAACGGGCTGGAAGTTTTCAATTTTGAGTAAAAAGTATGACACCCATGTGATTCGTGTAGATCCTCATGTTTGTGATGGAAACTGTTTTGGGCTGCTGAGCTGCTGCACCCAAAGTGAGCTAGTTTTAGTTTTGTTTGGCCCTGCACCAACAGCAATCCTCAGGCTGCAGTCTGTGTTTTCTCGTATTTTATATGTGATGCTGATGGCGTATGATGCGCATCAGAACACAAGACCTGTTGTTTTCTGTGTAAACACACTGGCACTATCTTGACCTAGAAAAGCAGCAATTTGATCACATTTGATCCCAGAATTGACACATCCCAGCTACTCCAGTCATACTTCTTCTGTCTGTGCCATGAGTCCAATGAGAGCTACAGGTGTCAGTCAGTTTCTGTGCAATCCTCAAGTGCAGCAGACAGAAGGAGAGAAGTGGTTGAGGAGGGAAAAGTTTGAAGAAAGAGGCAGAGCCCAGAGCCCAAGGTGATGTCTTCAAAAGACTTGTTTTGTCAGTCAGTCAACGTGACATTTGAGAGGCCCGAACCAGAAAATATTTGGAATTTTTCTGAATAAATAACTGAAAAGACTTGTGTGTGTTTGGACTGGTTCAAAGCTTCCAGCTGGACACAGCAGTGGTTAGATGAGAGAGCACAGTTAAGACACGAGAGAGAAGGGGGGGGGGGGGCGGTTTGAGCTTGACGTGGGAGTGTTGAAGTGTGTTTGGGAGGGGGTCCGCGACAGCTGGAGGCCGACTGCGCTTCACTTGCTTTTCCACCTGTCAGTAACCTCCCCCCGCAGAACTAAACACAAGTTTTATATGAAGATATATGCAAAGACTCTCACACATACAGATTAGCCATGTTTCCATCAACATATTTTTAACATGCATCAAAGGTTGATGGAAAAAGCAAAACATTTTTGGAAGAACTTTTTAAAAAGTTTTTATGGTCCCTTTTGGCCTTTTTAGCAAAAGAGTTAATGGGGTTTGATGAGAGATGAAGCAAACATTTGGCTCACTTCTCGAACAGAAGATGTCCGCTGTCTGTGTCTTCCCACAAGATTCCCATTCCCAGATTAATTCCCACATTCCCTTATATGGCCAATGTGACTAGCTTTGGTTCTTCTTTACTGGTGGGCGGCAGAGCACCATCCAGTGGGCCCCGAAATAAAGCTCTTAATTACATAAGGCACAGGGCAGCTCAGAAAGGGTACAAGCTGCTTATGCCGTTAATAACGAGTTTCTTCTAGACTTCTAAATAGCTCTAACATCAACAACAACATACATGAATGCCTCACATCAGCCACAGACTGTCCCTCAATGTAATCAAACCCAAATTTAATGGATATGGTGATATACTGTCAATACAAAGCATTTTAGTCCTCACACAACCAACTCTGTGATCATACAACCGTCTTGATTACGTGGATGCTAACAAGACGTAGGAGTCTTTCAAATCTCTATCCCATGTGACATCATTCCAAGTGTAATGAGCCTCCGAAACTCCACAACTTCTTTTTTTTTTATCCTATATTCGGTGTTCCATCAGAAAACATCTACTCATGTACATTCTTTTGTTGTGCTGTCAGCCTGTTTAGAAATTAATTATGGTGATGTGCACTGAGGTGTCTGCTTTAGTTAACATTTTCAATTTTTATTCTGTTTCGTTGAGAGCCCAAGACATATTGAATCAAAGGTTTAGAACATTACGTGTAACTTCCAGAAAATAAAGAAATAAATGTGGAAATCACAAGTCTCACAAAATAACACCATCATCTCAGCCTGATGGATCCTTTACCTATCCTTACACAGCATCAATACATCATTACCATATACTTAATTTGTGCAACCAGTGCTGTGTATATGGTATACTAGTATGGTCTGGTGACAATCTCTAAACAAGTACTCTGACACTTTTAGACATAAGATACCTATTAGAGGTATTGTGTATCTTGCTTCACTGGGGGACCACCTATAGGTTGAGAAAGATACTTTGTGCCGTTTCCTTCACTTATTCACTCACACACACCCACACGCTGTGTTGTTGTGCCCATTCGTGGTGGCTGAGTCTTAATAAAACCTAATCCCTGCCGTGCATCCTCTCTCTGTTCCACAACTCCTGCTGCTCGCCTGTCTCAAGAGTGCCGTAATTTACTGTCACAGAACTCCTCAAACCGGCCACCACACCGTGCGCTGAGGGGTACGGGAGACTAGGTAACACAGATCAGTGTCAGAAAGAAGGAAAAACATTCCTACTTCCCCCTCTGGAAAAAAAAGAAAAAAAAGAAGAAAGTCTTAAAAAATAATGGAGGTGGGGAAAGAAACTGTTTTTCACAGACTCAAACACATACAGCAGTGCGCCCAGCTTTGTTTAGGTTTTCTCTTTTTTTTTTCCAGAGAAGAGAAAAGGAAGAGGGGGGGGGGGGAATTGCTAGGTGGTTGTCAACGGTTGAAGCTGCAGCCGCACCTGGCATCGTGCGACTGGGCTTTGATCACTTGTCGAGTGAAATTCCGCCACTGGATTAGAGTGAAGGAGGGGGCAACCGAGGATGGGGAGGAGTAGAAAGAGTGACAAAGGAGGAAAATGGAGAGAGGACTGTCTGAAACGTAGCCCTGCGTATTTCGTGCCTTTTAATGTTGCACGCTCTGCCCTGTTGAGCTGTAATTAAAATCAGCATGAATTGTAGAATCTGTCTGAAGACAACCTACTCAGGCCCGACTGACTGCACAAGCTTTGCATCTTTGGAACTGCATGCAGACTGATTAATGTCACCTTTTGCAAATGCAGAGCCTGACCATTTAAACACCTTCCGTTATGACTCACTTCATGGCAGTAAAGTTGTGCTCACCCACATACAGCATCGGAGGGGTTAGCAGCTAGTGCGGAAGCAAAGGCAAAAATATGAGGGTTTTGAAAAAAAGTGAGACAGAAAGGAATCAAATCCAGATACAAACATTCCCTTGAAAAGAATGTAAGAAGCCCACGGCAGAACATCTCCATGTGTGTGGAGTACACAAAGATATGTAACATTTCCACGTTACATTGTCTAAAAATGACTGGACCTTTGTTATATACTGTATGTTGTTGACTTGTGTAAGTACTACATATTATTGGAAACAAATGTTTCCAACAATGTTCAAACCAAGAGAAATGACCGTTATCTCATTCGGTCGCCTGTCGCTGAGACTTCCAGGAGAGAGTCAGAGAGCGAGGAAGGAAGTCGTTGAACGGGAATAAACGCAACGTGAATTAAACTGTCAAACATTCCCTCGTCCATGAACATTTCCGGCTGAGTCACGTCAGATAAATCTGTGGAAATTTCTGTGATCTCCACTAGAATCTTCAGTAAATATCTGGGTTTGAACAGTGTTTGAGTTTTAAAATGACTGGCATCCCACCGGCAGTGAGATGTAAAGGATAAGGCTCAGCATATTTTGTTTTTTTATCATTGAAAAAGCCAAAAATACCAAAAAATGTCAACACTTCTCGCCTTCCCTAACCTGCCTGTGGTCACAAGCCCACTGGTTCCTACTGCAGACGTAAATCTTTGGAAGCACACCACAAATGTCTTGTTCCAGTTTGGGTTTTTTTCCTCATTATTTCCTTAAACAGCTTGCCACTGTTTCTTGTTGCGAGGATTGTTCAAACAGGAGTAAATAGTGCATTTGTTGGGGAATGATACATTTAATTCTCTAGTCACTACTGCTGTGCAGAATGGATGTGACAGTGACAGTCACAGAACATGTAACCCAATGCAACAATATGACTCATTTATGTGTTTTGAACAGTTTCTGGACAACAATGGAGCTGTGAACAATCAAAAATGATTATTTCTGTATCAAATTAAAAACATTAAATTGAAATATTTTTGTTAATCTTATCAGGTCTGATCAGACTGCCATTACCAGCACTACCTTTAAGCCATCTGTCTAAAACTTCAAACATCTGTGCTCTTTAAAGTCTTTACATTTTTCCTTAAATAATAGGTGCTGTCCGCTCCCAGCTCCCTTCCCTGTGACCTCCTCATAAGACACATTGTGTTGTGTGACAGGTGAGGATCGCACACTGCAGCTCTGCTGTGTGAACGGAAAGCACCAGTTAAGACCCTCTTTCAATCATGCCAGGACGTCCAAGCTAAACTGTTAGCGATGCCGAGTTAACACCTAGCGTGGGAGCCATGACAGAGCGCCATTGCTTTGAATGGTGGGAGCGACCTTGAGTGAAGCACTAGGAATTCCCTCCACTTGACAGCTGGCTCTCAAGTACGCCCTTGACTTAGCATGTGCTAATGCTGTCAGAGATGTTTGGGAAGAGGACTGCTGGCATGCTAGTCTGCGCTATGTTTGCCACAAGGCTAAGCTGAGCTTTCCGTGGCATGTACAGGGAGGTGTTGACAGTAGTGCTACCAGTTGTTCAATCCTCCACTGGGGTGGTACTGGCAGATGAAAGGGACCAAAAGATTTCCCAGGTTGCCGTGGACAGCCACAGCAACTGGGTGAGTCAATGGTGGGAGGGGCAGTGGTCATGGCAGCTGCTTCGATGGCGATACCACCATGGGGGTCCACCGGCATAGGACATGCAAGATACACTATTACAGTCATATACCCACATAGACAGTCCTTTAGTCCTGGGGGTTTGTGTGCGGTATCACATCTTTGTCTCATAAAGTTAACTCACTAGCTGTCATTGAGATGATTTATGACAGAAATCAACTTAATCAGTAAACCACAGATTATATAAGCATACATTTAGAGCAGCTATTCTCAACCAGTGGGCCTCTGAGCATCAGCTAGTGGGCCGCAGAGGCAGTGGTACTGAAAATGGTACGATTTTTTTTGGTTTTCTTTTTTAATTTTCAAAGCTTTTTTTTTTAATATCTATAAATGTGCTCAAGAATTCCCGTAAATAAATAAAAAAACATCAAAGTGACATGTATACACTTATTTCAATGACCAGTTACATTTGAATGTCACCAGACAATCTTTTTCCAGCACTACTAGCTAACATTAAAAGCTCCAAAGTGTGTGCTGAGGTAAATATGACCCTGACAACAAAAAATGTATTTATTCATATTGGCAAATAGTGAAACTTTTCTCATTTATTTGGGAAAGTGGTCCTTGGAATTTTACATCAAAAGTGGGCCTTAAGTTGAAAAAGATTGAGAACCTCTGGCCTAGTTTATTTGCTCCAAACCAGTTGATGGCCTACTTCTCATTTTCTCTTTTTTTCTCTTTTGCCACATTTGAAAAGTTTGTTTCAAATTTGCTTGTCCCTTAGGTAGAAATACAGCTCTCGATTACACTAAAATATCTTTCTGGAAACATTTTAAGAGAAAAACAAGGCTATGAAGTAACAAACTTGTGGATCTGCACTGCCTAATTTTGCAGTTTGATCTGAATTTGCAGGACACAAAATGGCGGCAGACTCTAAACATTAACAAAAAACATTAAGATACGGTTTTGAAGACTTTTTAATTAAGAAATGGGCTATATAGTAACCAAAACTTGTTGCAGATAGCAAAGGGGCATTAATGAGATCAATTTCAAATCACTATTTTGAATATTCATGTTGATCTGGGGCCAAACAATATCAAAAACTCTCTGAAAGATTGGAAGAAAATCAAAATTTGAACTTTTCATTTACTAATATTGTAGATCAGAACACTTACAAACAACACTTACATCCTAAAGTCAAATATTAGCAGGGAAATGTGGGAAAGTTTTGCAGATGTCACCTTGAGTGACTTACACATGATCACCTTCGCAAGGACCAAGAGAGGCTCAACTCTGTCCTGCAGAGGTAGTATGTCATTCCTTCTGCCTCACGAGGAAGATAATTTGTTTTCCAGCATGACAGTGACCCTAAAGATGCACCAAAACATGCCAAGACTGATCGAGGGTCAATGAAGAGGAAGACCTCAAAATCCCTAAACATCTTTGGGGCTATTTGAAAAAAGAAATGGTAAAACCTTCAGCTTGTTTTCTGATTTTCTTTGTAAATCTGTTATTGAAATGAGACACTTCAACTTCAGCTCATGTGAATCTAACCTGGGACCTTTCTCACTCACCAAAATACACTTCTCTGGCTGCTCCAGCAGATGGCAGCAGCCGCACCCAATGAACCATGTAGACATGGCCCATTCAGCAGAGGTTGTTGGGTGTTGTTGTTGTTGTTGTTGTTGTTGTTGTTGTTGTTGTTGGATTTCTACTAAGATGAACAGGTTCTGAATGTTTAAAAAAAAAAGGTTGTTTTTGGCTGGGACACGAGTAAAATAAAAAAAAATCCTTAAATAAGGAAGACATCGTAAAGCTATGCTAGAATACAATATAAACACGTTGATTATTTTAATATAATGTATATGCAGTGAAAATAACAGGCCTTTAATACAGCAGACATTTTGACTTGTCACAGCAGCACAGGTGTTGCTAATTAGTTTAAACACTTGATCTGCTCTATTCATCTGTAGCAGTAAGCCATGACGGCGTGACAGCGAGTCAACGTACACAATTCAGTTCCTTAAAACGGAAGTAGCTAAATGGGAGTCAGCCATTATTCGTTTTATTATTTATACCTGAGCTTTTCCTGCTGTGACATGTCAAAATATGTTTAGTTGAAAACTCTTAACGTGTGTGTTGACCACAGCCCTGTCACCCTGCTCCAGCCCTCGCCTTAAGATTAGCCTCGTAAGTGTTTGCCTTTGGAGAGCATCTCAAATACGGCAAAGACCAACAGGCCTCACAGGGTGAATCCAGTGCTGAAATTCACGGCTGTATTGGGAAGGATCTTTTTTTTTTTATTGGGTGCTAGTTTTATGTTGTGGCTTTTTATTTGTCCCAACATTAGTTGGAGAATTTGTCTTGAATATATTACCTGTAATTATAGCATTAGTTAACATATCTATCCTGTCATATCAATGTATTGTCATCCTGCTTTTGAAACACTATATCTTAGCTCATATAAAAGTAGCCAGCAGTTCACCTTTATACTTTGGCTTTGCCATACAGTTAGCGGTATCTTTGAAAGTATTGCTGGTAAAAAAAAACAAAAAAAAACAGGCACCCACCTGATGTCTACATTGTTTCTGTGCCCATGGGAGAACTGCGTGTTCTTGTGTATGTGTACATGTGTTTATGTACTTGTTTTTGTGCATGCATGCATATGCAGTCATGCAGGGGGTGTGGTAACCTCTAAAAGCCCTCTCCACCTCGCCTTGGTTCCATGGGAACCTGTGCGCAGCTAATCCTCCTTTTGGCTGCAGAGGGCTTCTCCAAACAAATCATCCAGCTCTAAGATCCACTGCTCCTCAAGTGGGCTCCTGGCTCTCTTTGCCAAGCCTCACCAAAAAACCTCACTCCTTTCTTCTCTCTTTTTTTCATATGCTTCACATAAAACAGCTACCTACAGTGAGGCAAATCCCCTTGTCTCTGTCTCTTTTCTTCTAGGAGTAAGGGAAGGAGAAAGGAATGGGGTGTGGATAAGCCAGGCCAGCAGGAGATTGTCAAGTTGAAGAACTAAAGATGACCTGTTTTGGAAGACCGGGTGAGTCAGAATAATGGGCTTTGGTAAAGGGGTCATTGGAAAGTGAGGATAAAGGGGTGGATCTCAATACTTTGATGTGGCTCCTTATACTCTCTTTTATTGTGGATCAAGATCCACTCATCTGTTTACATTTCTGTTTCTCTTACAACATGGAGCTATATGTAACTGTGGAACTATGGTCATTATGTAACTGCCGTATTCATTCATGGCTATTTATTTTTTAAACCTCCTCTTGAGGGGCTGGAATTGGAATATTTATGCTGCATCGTACCCATAGATGAAGGCATATTTTTAAATTCGAGGTTTATACTAGAATACATTTACAGGCTTTAATGTAAAAAAAAACAAACGCATTATCTTTCCCATCTGTCCATTACAGCAGCACTCTAACACTGTCTAAGGCCGAAGATATACTTGCTTTTCAACCATGCGTTCGCGCAGACAACCGGCTGCGTCGTGAACGTAATTGTTCACATACTTGCCTATGAACTACACGTGTTACTGGAGGATTCCAGTAGAGGGCGCACCACAGAACTCAGAAGTAAACAATAAATATGGCGATACTTGACAGTGGCGAGTACAATTCTCTCGTGCAGCCGATGCGACAGATTAATGATGAGAAACACCGGCAGTATTTGATGATTTGCTCCGTCAGATTAGCCCACTTATTATTATGAGTACAGCAGAGCGGCTTGCCGTCACCCTCTGCTTTCTAGCAACAGCTTCGTTTTTCAACCATTCTCCGCCGAGCACGGACGTAGCTGTCTCGGACTTGTTTCCATTTATTTTTGCAGGTTTTCACGGCAACTAAAACACTCTCTTTTTGCTCCGGTCTCTTTAAAGCCCTCCTCTGAAAAGCCCACTATGCTCTGATTGGTCAGCTGGCCATGAACATAAAAAAGTGGTAAAAATGAAGTTAAACCAAGGATTTCTTACTTTTTCTTCTGGAAGTCCATACAAAGGGAATTTGCCCTCGCAGTTAAAAACACAGCGTCTCCTCAACATGATGATATCTCTAAAAAAAAACTCTTCCCGGTCGGGGGGGATGTGCCAAACTAGCCCTAAGTAGTGCATTATGCAAAGTGTGACATAGTGATGAAACAAAGTCACGGAAGTAAAGGCTAAACTACTGATGAGGCGATTCAGGCACTTCAGGGGCAGTGTTTTCTGTGGGAGTAAGGCGCTCCCTTTGCCATGGACTTCAGGCTTTTCAACTTTGCAGACCGTGCACATGCACAAAAAGACATGTAACACACTAAAGGTAAAGGAAAGCCCCATAATATGGTCTCTTTAAGTGTATTTCCAACACTATTTGAACTATTCCATTAAATCCTTTCAGTTCAAATCTTTAAATCAGACTACAATGCCAATACACTGAACAAAAGGTCACCAAAACATCTAAAAGTCTTTATTTTTTGTTATGTTTCAAAAGATAACTTAATTTGCTAATGTTCTATCGACTGTTGCGATGGATTAGTATTACATTATGTCAGTTTTTAGAAATAGATCCTTTAAAACTCATATAATCAAGCTGCAGTATGAGCAAAAGAGTTCCAGTCCGGAATAGGTGTTTAATTCTAATACTAATGTAAAAAAAATGCATTCGATTGTAATTCACATTAAGTACAAGTAAATGGTAAATGTGTTGCAGTTGATCCGCCTTGTGCTGTGACATAGATTCATACTTTCCGTGTCTGTCAGCCCAAGGACAGCACAGCTTGCATGCTGCTATAGTAAACAATGAAAAAGCTTTGATGACAAGTTTGATTAAACACACACTGCACAAATACCTTGTCCTTCCTCCAACCCCAGCACATGAAACACACTGTTTTCTTGTTCAAGGTTACTGTCTGTCAGTGAATTGATTAGCTTTGTACAATAGGGCCACAATGACGGAGACACTTTATTCAAGTCATTTTTTTGGGGGGGGGACAAAAAACATCTGGCAATCTTTAGCCTTAAATTAGCTGAACTCTGTGACACTCATCAAGACTGGAACACTGTTTCATGCTGTGGGAACTCCTTCATGGTAACATGCTATGGCTGCTGATATCTGTAGTATTAATGTCCAGGAAGAGGACTCTTGTCTACCAAAGTGATTTGTTCGATTAGAACAATATTTATACTTCATCAACTGCATTCACACGTTTTTTGCTTACTTTAAAAGGAGAGAAGACATATTAAAGTTGTATCCCTAAGAAAGAAAGGAAAAATTGACCACAAGATAGGGTCTTTTTGTGTGTGTGTGTGTGTGTGTGTATTTCCATTTATCTTTCCCATATTTCTTTAAACCAAATTAGTTTCTCACTGCTGACCAAGATCATGTACCGTACCGTAGTTGGTGAGGATGTATGTCCATGCAGTATCTGACATTTTTTGTACAAGTGGATTCTACATATTAACGTCAGGTCATTTGGGCGAGGAGAGTTCCAACAAACAACACAAAGGCTGATGAGAGCAAGTAATCTCAATTGAAGATATCCACACCTTTACATAACACAGCTGGTCCTGATGCAAGTGTGTATCAAAAGTATCAGGACTTTTTCCTCATCTTCAGGGGTTTTTGGCACTAATCAATAGAAGACTCCACCGCCAAAGTGTAAACAAATCTCTACAAATCAATCGCAAATACGAAAAACACAAAATAACTAAATGCACAAGCATTCACCTCCTTTTCGTAAATATTTAGTAGAGGCCACAACAGAGTTTCCACATTCTCCTCAGCAAAACTGCTCAAACTGTCACATTGCAGCGGGAGCTTTTATGTTTGGGGTCATTGTCTTGCTGAAAAATTAATCTTGCAGTTATTTTGCAGTCTGCAAGGATTTCCTCCAATATATCTTTGTATTTTTGCTGTATGTATTCATTTGATACCCTACCCTCACAAGCCCTCCTGGGCCAAAGCGGTATAGGAGCATCCATGCAGCACTTCCAGGCTTCACAGAGTACGTTTCTGACAGACCACAGCAAACACAGTGTTCTGTTGGTCCAGAAAACCAAATTTTGGTCCCATCAGATCATAGAAGGTTCTTCCAGGTTGTTTGATTCACACCTTCCTTTAGATGAGTTCTTTTCCCCGTTGCCACTAACAAAGCTGTAACTTGTGAAGCAGGTAAAATGCGTGTTAGTGTCTCCCAGCTCAGCCGTGAAGCCTTCACTCTAACAAATCACTTGAATCATATGAATGAATACATGACTTCTCTGCATTTATTTTGATTATTTTGAAGAAATTTCTTTTTACCGTTACATTAAAGAGGCTTTTTTTTGTGCATTCAAAAAAATTTAATTACATCCACTGGGATTCAGTGTGTGACAATAAAACATGAGAAAGTCCTTCAACATGAGAGACTACTTTACAGTAAATACCCTGTGGTTTAACAACTGTCACACTTGATGATCGCGCTTATAGCACTTAGATATACGGTAAAAATTGCAGTTGGGAGTTAAAATCAATGATGATCATCTCCAGAGATGCACACAAGGCTTCCTTTGTCGTGTAATGAAACTCTGCTCTCTGCCTGTGTGTGCTGCAAGTGGTTTAAATGATATAGGAAATAATGAACGACGACTTTAAACACTTGTTTTAAAAGCAGCACAGAAGCAAACTCTGTAAATTGACTGGATTCATCGTAGCTGTAGTGTCCCATCACAGTATACAAGTTCTCTTTTTTTTTTTTACGACACAAATTGTTCTCCATCAAAACAACTCTGTTTCAACACAAGAGGCCAGACGTCACAGGTGAACAGTCATGCAGGGTTTTATTTTGCCGTAATTTTTCAATTGACTGATTGTAAGTAAGCTCCACCCTGATCATTAAATTATTCTCATTGTTATTATTTTATTATTAAGTCTATAAACTGTCTTTGTGTAGTTTGCTTTAGTTGCATGTGAGGAATTAAATTAAATTCACAGCATGTTGTGGACAACTAACAACAGACTGTACATTTCTGATAAACTGCATTTCTCTCTTCTGTTCCTGTTTCCCTCAAGCTGCAAGCTGTTTCTTTCTCTCCTCCTCTCTCTGTCTCCCTCTCTGTCTAGTCTTCTCCTCTCTCTCTCTCTCTCTCTCTCTCTCTCTCTCTCCTCCTCCTCCTCTCTGCTGGATGCCCGGGAATCTCTCCCTCTCCTGGCTGTCCTGGCCTCATGCGGATGTTGGATCTATGGATCATCGCTAACCATTTTACTATATACATAAATCTATGTTTCTGTCATTAAAATTTGTATACATTCTGACTCCTTTCTGATTTTCTCTGTATGGTCTGTTCTTTTCCAGGTCACCGTGGTGAGGGGAGGTCGTGTGGTGCAGGACAGGTGCCACATGGCGACACATTAAGCTGCTCAGTCGTCCTCCTGATCCACATTTTTCACATTTATTGCATGATCTTCATGTACGAGAAATGTTGTCATTGTAATTTGTATATTCTGTGAATGTGATGGTCTGTTGTGTACGCACGGCATCTATTGCACGTCTGTCCGTCCTGGAAGAGGGATCCCTCCTCTGAGGTTTCGTCCATTTTTTCCCTGTTAAACAGGTTTTTCTGGGTAGTTTTTCCTCACTTAAATCGAGGGTCCAAGGACAGAAGATGGTTCGTACTCTGTACAGATTGTAAAGCCCACTGACGCATTGTGATATGTGATTCTGGGCTATATAAATAAACTAAACTTGACTTAACTAAACATTTTCGTATCAGGCTCCATGAGGCAACACACAGTAATGAGACTTTCAAGTTTATATGCAACACAGTCCACAAATACGTGAATAATTACTAAGAAATGAGTAAGAATGAAACTATAATACAAGAGCTGCCTAAAGAAAAATAAGTCTCACCTTGTATTCTGTTCTATGCTACATATAAATTCTGTTGATCATTGTCATGGCATGTAGATGCATTGTGATGCTATCTGTATTTGTGTTTGTCCACATAAGACTCAGCTACACTTCACTCTCTGCTTTCATAGTCTGACACTGTTTTATGTCGCAGTAGTACAGGTCTGTGTAAATGTCACCACACTAACTTCACTGCTATTCACGAGTTGCAAATAAAAATGCTATTTAAGTGACCAATAATAAAACATTTCTTTTTTTTATTTGCCCCCACTAAAACAGCCTTTACAATCACAGCATTACTGCACTGGGCGATTTGGCTTGCCAAAATAAAACTTTTTTTAGACGTTCCAAATATGGTGTTAAAATTCTCAGTAACACCTGAAATTCAATAAAACCGTGATTACAAGATTTTCAATTGATTAGCATTGAAAAGATTTTTCCCAATATAAATTATATCACATTTGTTCACCCTAATACTGTATTCATACAACCAACATGCTATTTGGGGGTGAAAAACATATATAATAAAATACAATGCATTTTATAGACAAACCCACCCGGCAGAGTACAAGTGTGTGTTAAATTTGCTAAAACTTAACCAGCTATAATGTTATGCTGCTAACATGATAATGAATCAGCAATAAAAACATATATTTATTATTATATTATACACTTTGGGGTTGCTACTTAAGATCCATCTTTCACCGCTGCATGTATAACACAAAATAATACAGTAAGTAATACACATAACTTATACTTTATGTGTGCAGTTCATTGACATTATGAAGAGTTTATGGGAGGAAATTGTATTCTTTGACTTGCGTTTGTGTGCATGACATGATGTTCACCCTGTGCTACTGTTTAACCAGTACAACCAGCAGCTTACAGCCTATCTATAGTCAATATTCTGGGAGCTCTGAAAGGTTCATACTGATACCACAGAGGGGCGCTACAAATGGAAATAGATGTGGGATGTTCCCAACAGCTGTTTTACATCAGCACCCTCTTGTGCCAAACAGCAAATATTCAGACTTGATCACAAAATCATTCTTGGCATTGTTTTCATTTTGGAGAAGCAATTAAAGATCAAAAGGAGAAGTTGTAACATTTCCAAAGAAACTGTTTCATCTTTAGTTTCTATTGGGGATTATTAGGATTAAGATTAAGATTATTATATTATATACATTATATGTGTTCACTGTACAACTGAGCCTTTACCACGGGGAATTGATTGGTTATGACTTTTATTAAGACGTTGGTAAATGAAGACGAACCCTTAACACACACATCACAGCCATGTTGGTGTAGTAGCGGGTTACCACTGTTTATCAGCCATCGTCTGTGTTTGTGGAGCATCTTCTCTCTTCTGTCAAAGCTGAAGTTTTTGAACTTGAGCTGTTTGACACGAGGGAATTGATGTATCCACCGTCTATTTATAACTCAGAGAGCAGGTGTGCCGATACACAGAGGCAAAGTGATTGGATAGGATGCTCAAAGGACACTTTGCTTGTGTAAATACACATACAAACGCAGAGAGCATGCTTGTTTCTGCCACAGGAAAACATGCATACACACAAACATACACACATACATTAATCCAAACCAGGAAACCTTTTAACAGTGTAGGTGCATGCATGCACGGCCATATACAAGATAAAGACCTTCCCATGCATGCATGCGTTCAGACAATAACAGATTTACAGCTTGCTGCTGGCACCCACACGGATATCCAAACAACACTCGTTTCCATCCAAGAAACACAAACACATTTCCAAGTGTTGTCAAATGTAAAGGCAGACATGCTCTTCACAATGTCAGCTTCCTCCTCTCCCCTGAGGGTAGAGCAGATCCACACCCACCACCAGATCCTCTGCAACACGTCACTCAAATGATCTGCAGCACTCAACAAATCAACAGATCTCGTCCTAACACAAGTGCTCCACAGACGGCTTCAAACATCATGTAAACAACTATTCACACAACGACCCGTGACCATATTTTATGCCTCCAACAGTGAGGTCAAGAAGAGGCAGGCAGGTGGTGGCAAAGCGAGTCAGGGGAACCTGTACCCACAGTAGTTTAGTGCCTGAGAAAAAGGAACAGCATTTCACGAGAATCAAAGGTGGGAGGAAGGTAGCTTTGCTTTGTTTGCATACGCTTTTTATTGTGGTCATTTGCAGCTACCTCCAGTGAGACTGAAAACACGGCTGCAGCCTCAAAAAGGAAGTAGGCGAGGTCTGTTGTGACACCGACAGTGTATATTCCAAGAGATACAATTTTGAAGTTTTACTCTGTATGTAAACAGGATGAAGCGCTGGTGAACAGAACCGAGAGAAAGCGTGTGTTTTTGATGAAACCTGACAGTTCAAGTGAAGATTTGTAGCAGAAGAAGTAGTGGAAGTTTCCATGGACTGTACTGGATTATTCTTCAGAACTCAACATTGCAGGCGGATAATTTGGGAACAATATTAGCTTGTGGACAGAGTTTTTGAATTACAGGATTTACCGAAAAATATCAAAAGGAACTGATACTGAAGTATTATTTGACACACCGCAAGGATAGCTTGTCTTATCGGATACTGGATCACTCACATTCACCATTGTGACAATGCCTGTGATTGTACTAGAGGCCAGAGATTTCACCAGTCCGCTCTTTTTGGTGCGGACTTGGGAAGTCTTGTCTGGCTGTACCACCTTCAGTCTCGTGGCCTCGCTGGGACCTTCAGAGTTGAATAAAGATCCATCTAACGTCGACCACCGCAACACATTCAACATCCTCTGCATGTTTACCTGGTGCTTCTTCTTCAGCCTTACACTCCTCATCCACATTCTAAGCGTCATCCAGTTCCACAGCCTCATCCCAATATCCTGGAAAAACCTGACTATGACGGTGGCAGTCTTAGGCGCACTGATGAGTCTGAGTGCCTCTGTTTTTTTCCCTTGGATCATCATGGACCATCAAAGTCCGTCGCTGAACTCTGTGGCGGCCGCTGTGGCCTCGGGTGTCACCTTCCTGGCCTACACCTCAGAGTCCTACGTTCTTTGCACCCAAGCCAATGAGCAAAGAGGCTACATGGGCAGCATACCGGGTCTCCTCAAGACACTCCAACTCTGGGGAGGCTGTCAGATGATACCCCTGATTGTGGAGGTGGTCTGTGGACTGCCTAGTGTAGTACAAATTTGGCAGTGCTGGGTCTCCGGCATGTCATACGGCGTGTGTGTCCTCATGTCTCTCGTCACACTGGTGGTAATTTTGGGTGACTTTGCTGGGCGATGTCCTCTACCTTTCGACAGGTTTTTGGCTGGCTTCAGTCTGATTGGGGTGTTGCTCTACATGGTGGCCACAGTGATCTGTTTTACCAAGATACTGCAGCTGAGAGACTTCGGACAAACATTCCCCAACAGAAGTGCAGAACTAGTCATCGTGGAAACAGTGGTTGCCAGTATCACACTGTTAGCTTATACCGTGGACCTGGCCTTCTCCATTAAACTGTTGTGTGACAGGAGTCACTCATGAAATAACACAAGTTTGGGGACAGGTTGATGTTGATACCTGCGAGGCATTTCTGCCTGTCGCACCTCCGTCGGTGCCTGGATACCAGCTGCACACCACTCATGAATAACACAATAAATGTATTGCATGTGAAGTTCTTCTTGTATAGCCCTGAGAAGTTTAGGAGAAAATGATGTCTTTGGCAAC
>JBBPCS010000927.1:0-28612 GCA_037974645.1 Hollardia meadi | reverse complement strand
TTCTGATCTGTTTGGTATCGAGTATCCAACTAGTATCATTTCAGTCTCAAGTATCGTTTTGGTATCGAGTATCGTGACACTAAACTGGGTATTGGTATCAAAGTCAAAATTTGGGTGTCCTGACAACATTATTGTTAAGTATAATGGCGGTCCAGCCATATACTAGGTTTCACCTAGTCTTGTTTTAAAGAGCTGTATGTCCCCTCGTGCCTTGTTTCTTGAAGCTTAGTGTAGTGTGGGACAGAAAGTCAATATCACAATTCCAACAAATTACATTGAATCAATGCATTGATTCATTGTGGGAGTTGTATTTGTGTGTGCTTTTTAGTTACATGACATTTCATGCGGTTTCATTCACCTCTAATGAAGCACTATAAATTAAAAAATGGTTCCAGCACGTTACCAAAGCTTTCTGTTTCCCAGTATGTTATCAAATTAAGATTTCATCAAAGATCTCCTTTGTCGTTTGGATCTCAGACTCACTTTTGGAACATGACAGGGTGTCAACGGTCTTAAACAATGCAGGTTTAGACATTTGCATTTGCTTTGTTTTAAACCTGATGTACAATACTGAGGCCTACAAAAACACGTCATGGAATACTGCATCATGTCAGAAAAAATATTTTCTTTAAGTATTTCTTCAACACAGGAAAACTGTGGACTTAGATAATGTTATATTCCTTTGGGAGGCAGGACAATTTAAAGCAAGTTTCTCCAGAATTTCCTAAAATGGAATCATTTGGATCAGACAGAGAAGAAGACCTGAAATACTGAACTATTTCTTTGTGCCGCTCTGGTGTCAGGAAAGGAAAATATTGTACCATCTTTCCTCTGTACTTTATTCTCATGTGGGTAATCCTTTCAAAGAGTTTAATATTTGCTTGTAGTATTTGCTTCAGTTCCCTCAACTGGGACACACTGGGATTTGTGTGTGCACTTGATGCTTCAGGTTAGGGTTAGAGGTTGCATTATGTCAACAAATGTCTTCACAAGTACAGAAGTAGTTTGTGTGAGAGAAACAGAATGTGCCTCGTTGTTTAAATATTTGTGATTGTGTTTATACTGAAGGATGCCAAAAAGAGGAGGGAGGAAAGCAACGCTGCAGATGTTAAAGATCTTCCCACTCTGACTGCATTTCACTGAATAAACATCAGAAACACGCGAGTTTCATCCTCAGACTGAAAACGGGGGTAAAATAACACTCAGATGCTCAGATGGTGTATGCAATAATCAACAGTCTCTCTTGTCCTGGAGGATTCACAGGGAACTAGACATCAGATTAAATTAAATTTGTCTCTGCCAGTTATACCTTAAAGGCATGATTTCATCCAAGGAACCATACAGGGTTGAATTTAACTGGGAAAACTGGCCCAATTTAAATATGTAAGGCGCTGATGGTATAGCATCATGATAAATTAGTATGTAATTTGCACAGTGGGCAAATTAAACTACAGTTGCACCTGAAGTAACAGTCTAAAAGGTGGTAATTTGGATAAGTGACATATTTCCGTTAATAAAATTAGAGTCAAATTAGAGTTGATAAGTGGAGAACAAGTGTGATTAATGAAACCAGGCTCACTTTTTAGCAGTACAACTCACTCTGAGCCCTCTATCTAAGCTCCCCTGAAGAGAACAGAGTTAACAGAATTTATTCTTGGTGCTCAGTCGATTCTGGATCTGTGACAGCGTTACATTCACGTCACCAGTAACTCCATTTCCCTTCACAGTGTTAAATATAGACGTATGGCCTCTGATAACCACAAACATCTACAGAGCTTAAGTTTTCACTCTGTCACTCCATTTTCCTGTCAGTTTATCTCTCTTACAAATATTTACACACTTCCTGTTACCGACTACACTCACTTGCACAATTATTTCATTTCCTGCCTCAGGCCTGTTTCATGTTTTATTGCCCTGATATTCACTATGATGAGTACATTTTCTACAATTTTGCATTTCAATCCATAGTTGCCTTTTGATTACCTCTGCCAAGGAGGTTATGTTTTCACCCGTGTTCGTTCGTTTGTTTGTTTGTTTGTTTGTCGCCAGGATTATTGCTCTAAACTAAAATACAGTAAGGCAGGTCCTCAGCAGCTTAGCTTATTAACTAATCTTGTGGCCCTTTTATGTAAAAGGCCCCTCTGCGGCAATCTAGTTTTATCACCTGTGATATTTAAATGTATATTGTTCTCACAGAGAACACATTGAGATCAACTTTTTTGTTTTATTTATTTTAAATTGAAGTGTCACAGCAGCAGAAACACAGATAAATACAAGTAAAAAATATTAGATACATAAATAGTAATACAAACACATTATGACCATCTACTGTAAAAAAAAAAAAAAATTTAGAAAAATAAAGGTACTAAATACTGTTTACGCCAACATTACAAGTAATTAATAAATTGTATTGACACAGAATCGCCACAAATAGGTCAGACAGAGAAAGTTGCAATAAATAAATAAAAAAATCATATTATTACATTATCACAAACTAGTAGTATTACAGGTAGTATTATGCTGGTTTGGGGTTTATAATTAAAACTGCAATATATAATATAATGTGCACTGGACTTCATGGGAACTACATAGGCTACACATTACACAGAGAGAGGAGGGAGGGGGGGGTTAATCTGGATCATGATCCCTAACGCAGCAATCCAGCCATGTGTCTGGGTGGGTCAGGTCAGGATGGTGGTGTTTGATTTCTCTACCTGAACCTGAAACACTTCTTTAACTTGTTCGACTTGTTTTCCAGGATGGTGATTGTTTTGCAGCAAGATTCCCACAGTAACTCTGTAGATTATCCACAGAGGGGCAGTGTTTCCTTTCGGAACCTCGTTGCTCATAGCAGACAGTGCTTCATTCAGACAAAAACAAATGTGATCATTTATGCTTTGTTAAGAGAGGAACAGCTGTTTTGTCAACTGATGTCACACTTGGAGAAGTGCTTTTTTTCCCTCCTATTTACAGTTTATGAGTTTGTCTGAATTACTGTATATGGCACGCCTGACATCAGCTTTTAGAATGCATTAAATTATACCAAAGATGAGACAAATTACTCCTCTTACTTACTCTTTGTGCTTTGCGTATAGAACCAACTTCATTGTATTTTGCCCAGAGCCCCAGAAACCAACCTGTATCTGTTCTGTAATAATATCCTTGATTGAACATAAATTTATTTAGAAATATGCAACATTTAGGTGCAATATGAACTGAATTTAGTTCAAAACTAGATTTTCGCACAGGCGCTCCTCTGCAGGGCCTCAATATTAGGTAAACCTGCATTTTTGGTCCCAATAATTTCAGTTTATGTTCTGCCATAGTGGCAAATATTGGCCACATACTAATTACCACATAGTGTTTCTAAGGTCTGTGGGTCCTCTGAAGATCGAGGCCCCTGTGGCAGTTTCCCTCTTTGACCAGTTGGGAATCTAGCATTGCACAACATAAATGCTGGGATAAGTTCTAATGACCCTCCTCAGAGATGCAAAATTTGAAGCTTAGTGTCGTGTGGGACAGAAAGTCAATATCACAATTCCAACAAATGACATTGAATCAATGCATTGATTCATTGTGGGAGTTGTATTTGTGTGTGCTTTTTAGTTACATGACATTTCATGAGGTTTCATTTGCCTTTAATGACAAGCACTTCCCCTCTTGGGAGTTTTTCTTTTTAAATGACATGGTTTTATGCGGGAACGTTTTTATTTAAATTTTATTTTAGAGAATAATTTTTCTCTCTTTTTAATCTGGATCTTTTTAAACAAGTAAATATTACAACTTTTTACTGTCTTTACTGTTTTATACAACCTTTGGGATAAATCATCAAATGTGTCCTCTTTTTTTTTCTTTCAGGGAGCTGTGCTGGAAACTAGCGGACACTTGACATTTTACTTTTCGAACCTTTGACTGAAAAGGATAGCATGTCACCGAGTTACAGTCCCTAAAGCGGCATATCTTCTGGCCTAATTGGGTTGGATGGCTCGGCCAGATATCGAGGTGGCATTTTGCCGGAGAATTCCCTCAGCTCCCAGATGATGAGCCCAGTGTGCCTTCGTTTATCAACGTCTGCCTGCTTTTGCTGAGTAGTTTGTTTTTGCCCTTCGCACAATATATCACCTGTCACATCTAATGGGACCCAGTATGCAGTACACAGGGCCCCAGCGTATCCCTTGGGTTTATCTTTGTTTCCATTTCCACCACTGCCATAGATAACTCCTTCAATAGCTGCAGCCCTCCACCTCAGCGGGTTCTGGAGAGCTCTCGTGCTGGCAGGAAAACAAATAGAGGCTTTTTGCAATAAACTTGGAGAGAAGTCCCATTAAAGTGCTTGTGGTTGGATTGAATTTGGATAATAACAATGGACCTGTGCAATAATTATACAAACAATTAACTTTTGTTCAAACAACTGTTTGATCTGGGTGGTTAAAATATGGACATTTTTGTCTGCCCAGATTAAATATAGTGGGATTGTTTTAATTATTGTTGTATGGGTACATTTAGCCCATTTGTTGTTAGTTTTGTATTATTTTAGGATTGATACATCATATTAATTCTCTAATGCATATATGTGTTATCACCCTATAGTTACCAATAGTCTTGTTCTCTAAGAGCAAAATGAGCCATAATGCTATGTTCTGACCCATCTTTTTACATATTGTTATGTGTAAATCAAGTCTGAATGTGTCCCGCTCTCTTGAAGCAAGAGAAGAAGCAGTAAAAGGTCCTATTGCTATTTCTAAATTGCTTCTTATACCCGTGGTTTCCAAACATTTTGCCTCATAACCCTTTAAAACTGATCACCATATACTCACCACAGTCATGGACATGAGCTGTGAACAGCTCAAATTAAGTATTTTTTTTCCCCTCTGAATTATTTGGTCGGAATTATTTTCACAGAGAATGTTTCAAAAGATTTTTTTTTAAAAGTCAGACAATATAAACAATTATACATATGAACTGATTTAAGTTTTTCAATGGCTGATGCCGATATTTAGAGAGCAGGGCAAAATATAATGTTGATATGTTGTTTTTCGTGTTTTTGTTTGTTTTAGTTTTTTGGCATATGACATGAGGCACCACAATACTCAAATTAACATTTATTTTACAATAATGAATTATTTACATGAACATATAACATAATGTCTATTTAATGCTTGCCAGTAATGGTTTTATATTATAGCTTTGCTGTTGTTTGGGGTGGGATGGAAACATGTTTAACATTTAGAAAAGATGGTGATGAGGAAATTTAGGCAAACCTTTAGGAGGGTGCATGAGAGTTAAGGTACACTAACTTTTTCACCATCTTCCAAGAACTGCCACAAAGCATATTTTTTTTGTTAATGTTGACAGACTCCTCTATAAACCAACAGTCAATCTAAACGATGAAACACATAAAAAATAATAACTTTGTTCACTTGTCTGCTCATATACGTAAGATTGGAGATTAGAAGCACTGGCACTCGTTAGCACGATTCTCAATGTTCCACAGCACCCACTGATGTCTGCTCATAGAATGGCGAAACTGACACAAGAGGGAGCACTAGGTGGCGCTGACAGGGCTGCTCACAGACATTTCTGTTTATCGGCCTCATGAGCACAAGCATCCGTTAATGCTGACTATTTCAAAATCCCAGATATCGGCCCGATATCGGCCGACTAACTAATTGGTCCATCACCATTATGAGGTGAAATGTTCTGGAAATGTGCATACATTCATATTTAAATAAGAGACCCTGGGAGGCAGAATAATTAAGTACCAAAAATCACATTTTTGGCCTTGGAATGGGTAAATCACCAGCTATTAGTTTAAACATTTTAATGGTTTTTGACCACCATATTATCCAACTAAAGTAGTTATGTCAATTTATATATGTGTGAATTTATAAGTGTTAAATGTATTTTTTCTCAGGGCTGAGGGTTAAATAAAATAACTGGCTTGTTTAGTAAAGTTTTACGAGATCTCGCACAGATCCCGGAAGTTACTGTTGCTGCCAAGCTAGACATCAGTATCAAGCTAGCTTCAGTAAAAGAAACAGCTCTCGACTGTACTTTCAAAGTAAAGTCTACATTAAACTACCATATTGTATTGTTAATTATATAAGACAGTTTGTATCAGTTTGTATTTTTCTGGTATGATTTTCCCAATATGATAATATAATACTGAATATGTAATATGGAAAAGTTTATGACGGCGCGTATCTCTTCACTTAACCGTATTATTCCCCAAACGGGCACATTGAATTTTATTTTGAAGCTAAAGTCACTACATTTCCGGTCTTTTTCCGTGTGTTTTGCTGACTTTACGCAGCTGTAAGTGGGACAAATGAAGTTCATTTTCCACAGCTGGTGATGGCGGATGTTGTTGATAAAGACACCATGAAGAATTACCACATAGCTTCTGAGAAAATTAACCCAGAGGCCAGTCGTTATCCTTACTGTATTGTGTGGACACCTATCCCCGTGTTATCGTGAGTCATCGCCGACCAGTGTGCAAGTCGGCTTTTGAGCAAAACCTCGGGATATGAGACGAAGTGCCAGCTTTATTAGCTTAGCTAGCTAGCAGACGTACAGTGCCATCCTGTTGCAGAATTTTCTTCAATAAATATGTTGTATTTGTGTGGCCTTGCTGTTAGTATGAGTCAGCGTCACGAATATAAATTCAGGAAGTTTAAATTTAAAGTAGAAATTAATTTTGTTGCCTATATAATTGGGCGAAAATGTAGAAATCCAGTTAACACCAAGTAAACAAACTGGCAACCCAAACAACACGAAAACGGTGTTATTTGCTGAAAAATTAAAAGTTAAAGCTTAATATGCTTAAAGTCAGCCTTCTTAAAGTACAGATTTATTTGGTGTGAAAAGTTGCAGTGTGCTTATCATAACAGTGCCAAAATACTATTTCATATTGTTTTAAAACGGTTTCCAAGTTAGGTATGGAAATCATATTGTTGCTTTTATTTTTGAGGGATGTTCCTAGAACAGTGGTTGAATGCTAATATGTGTGTATTTGTACAGTAAGGTGTTGGTGGTGGGGGCTGTAAATATAACCACAACTTATGCAATTATTGCTTATGATTTTTATTATCTATTATCTTCCATCCATAAAGTGCTGACAGTTGTGTATCTCAGTATTAATTCAAAAACATTTTTAAAAATTAAATAAAAAGCATTGTCCCTGGTACATCATCTGGTGTGTGTGTATTTGTGTCAAAAATCTAAATATTTGAGGACTTAAAGTCAAGAGAAGTGGACAGGAAGACTGTAACACAGTTATTTTACATGTGTAATTTAGCCCTACCTCCACTTTGGCTTTGTCTGTCCTGTGTGGACCTGGTCACAAAAGTATCTGGGTATGTGTCAATCTGTCTGAAGCCCATCACAAAAATACTGTTTTTGTGTTTTAATATTAACTCTGCATGTTTTTTTTCCTCAGATGGCTCCTTCCATTCATCGGCCACATGGGAATCTGCACTTCCACAGGTGTCATCCGGGACTTTGCTGGACCTTACTTTGTCTCAGTGAGTAACAGCTGTGGTCATATGAGGGCACAGAAGTCGCCTTTGAGAGGATAATAATCTTTTTGTGAGATTACTTGAAATGTCAAGTAAAACAATGAGTACGACTTTAAAGTGTTGACTTTTAGTTTTACGCATTAGTCCCACTTCTTCAGCTTTAAAGTAGACTCTGAAAAGTTCCTAAGTCACAGATGATGGCAGTGAGAGAGAGTGTTGCCAGGTTTAACTGGCAGCCGGTGTTGTGTTTTATTTATTGTAGTCCTCTGTGTTGGCACCCTGGCTGTGATCCCATTGACATGAATGAGGGGGCTGCGTTTTTTCCATGCAGTGTTGTTGAATGTTTTTTTAAATGACTGCAATTGCGGCTCGATAATAATTAATTTGGACCTAGACACAATAATTCAGTTTTACTCATATTCCCCGGTGAAAGATGCAAACATTGCACCTTTGCAGGAAAAACAAACATAGCCAGTGTGGTTTCTTCGTGCAGCTGTTACACAGAGCTTTGAAGTTTATCTGATTTGACAGCAACAACACACAACCACAGAGTGACACAAGATCCCCTAAAGCGTGATGTGTGAGAACCAAATGTGATACGACCCCAAAGT
Organism: Hollardia meadi; assembly: GCA_037974645.1. NCBI lineage: Eukaryota > Metazoa > Chordata > Actinopteri > Tetraodontiformes > Triacanthodidae > Hollardia > Hollardia meadi. Next base: position 20,484 of record JBBPCS010000927.1, on the reverse strand, counting down.
ATGACGGACCACATGTAGTCATGCTTTCCAGAGACACTTTCAGGCTTCTAATGCCTAACTATGTAACAATTTCTTCCATTTTACCCCCAAAGCAACTTAGGGTAATTATACACACAGTGTTGTGAAGATTCCCAAGTCATTCCAGATTATCATAATCATTTTGTTCCCAACAAATGACTAAACCTGCTGATGGAGATGCGTTTGTAGTGGGGCATAAGGGGCTCAAATTCAGCTCAGTTATGGAGGGGAAAAAAAGAACCAGATCATCCAGATAGTTGTGCAGCAGCATGTTGTTGGACTCATTTGGCCATTGAACACAAACAAAGTTGATGGTGAATACAGACAAACAGGATGTGAAGCACATTTCCTACATTCCCCCATCTAAACTGCATTTTCTAGTTTAGCCCTAAAAGTGTGTCAGTGGACATGTGATTGTTCATCACATCATGAGAGACAGTTTGTTTTTTAGTGAGAAAATCTTCCACAGGGGCCATTTCTGTTTACATTTTTGCACAAATTGGACCTAATGATGGTGTCTACATTTGCACTTCGTATTAGAGTACTAAAAAAGAAAGAAGATACAAAGAGCCCAGGTGAATTAAAGAGACATGAGTGCAAACATGATCACTGAATCTGTTTTGAACAGCAATAAATAGCAATAAACTTTTCTCTTTTTGCAGGAAGACAACATGGCTTTTGGAAGACCAACAAAGTAAGTAAATGAAGAGATGATCTTGTTGTGATTACACACATTTGTTAGTGAACATGTTGCTTCAGAGAAATAGAACCAGCCAAACCTGTTTCCTTACATTTGTTCTACACAACAGTCTTCGTTTTTCTCCCTGACTGAAGGTACTGGATGCTTGATGTTGGCAAAGTCTACACCAGCGGCTCCAATGCGTGGGACACAGCAGTACATGATGCTTCAGAGGAGTACAAGCACAGGATGGTAAATAAGTGGTCTTGTGGATGTGTCTTTTATTTACTTTACACGTGAAAATAGTCATTATTTGTACCCTTTGTCCTCCTCAAAGCACAACCTCTGCTGTGACAACTGTCACTCCCACGTTGCCATGGCTCTGAATCTGATGCGATATGAAAACAGCACCTCATGGAACATGGTCAACCTCTGCCTCCTCGCTCTGATCCATGGGAAACATGTCAGGTAAGAAGGGGTGACATGTCCAGCCGGTGGAGACACTGCTGTCTGGGGTTAGACTGATTTATGGCACAGAGCAGAAAATGAAAGTTCCCGCTACGCAAAGGTGGCATCACGACGGTGGTTATCAACTTTCCTTGTTAACCCAGACTCTGTGCGCGTTCCTATAGAAAGGAGCGTTCTTGCTACATTTAACTCTTCTTCTGCACAAAATGGACCAATCATGTGCTGCCTACTTCAGTCAAGAGGAACAGAGTGTTATAATGGAGAATGTTATAATCAACCGAGTTGTTTCAAATGAGGCAAGAGAGGAGTGCTGGCAGAAAATAATTGATCATTCTTAAGTTAATATTTACCCCTAAATGCACTCGTAATGCCCCTTTTATTTCTAACTGCACACTCTGAAGCTCTTAAACTTGATACAGCATATTTAAACAAACTGCATTGAGGTCTGACACTGTCCCATAATGAAGGGTACGTGGAAATCACTTTGGTCAAATCAAAGTGAAATTAATTTTATTAATTGAATATTATCTGTGATAATGATGATAGAGATTTTAATTGATGCTCTATTAGCTGACATTCCAGCAGTGTAAAACAGACTTGGCAGCAAATCAGAACCAAGCATAAAAACATAATCCATAGTGGGCTATAGTTGCTTTGCATTCATCACTCTTTTAATGTATGGATGATATGCTGTGTAAACTTTAAGTGTGAATATTCATTGAAGCAAACAGAGAAACAGATTTTCTGCATCACACTGAATGTCTGCAGGTTCCCATGGCAAAACGTACTCAATGCAATGCACACAGTTTGTGCTGCTGCAATTAACACGGCTTCGATTGGTGCCATTATTAATATACGACTCAGCAAGTTTGCATATATATTGTATTCCCTCAGCTGAGAATCCATATCGCATGTGAAAGAAAAAGATTTAGTGAAAGAGCAGCCCCGTTTAGAGCCGATTGTAATATGAAACTCTGAACTTTCTTTTAGGAAATCCACCGCACAGATGTAAAAGATTAAACAAGCATTGATTTCAAAAACATAATAGATGGCAGCTCTACATGTCTTTGAGTCCTACGGCTGGATTTAACATGATAATACATGACAGACTTGCAGCATTAAGCCCCTGCTGAAACATAAAGAAACATTTTGAATCGTTTTTCATGGAGAACAAAATCACTGGTCAGCCATATTTTGGCGTTAGTACAGAAAATGGGCAATTTGCATCTTCTGTCCAAACATATCTGCATTTTTACCCTACTATCTACAGCTGCTCTTTTCCAGGCCAGCGTAAAAAGTAGGGCTGAATTTTGTGAATGAGGTTCCTCACCGGGGTCCCAGGGGCTCAGGCAAGATTTCACTGGTGTGCCTTGAACCTGTTGTGTGGCAGGACACGAGAGAGAGAGCGAGAGAGAGAGAGCCCTGATTCTTGGGATGTATTAAAGTGTATATAGGACATTCCTCCAGAAGGCCTTTGTATGCTGGTGTTTCAGGGATGGACTACACATTCCAGTAGCTGTCTGGTGATTGTTGGAATGTAAGAGGTTGATCAGACAAGACTATTGTCTGCAGTCACTTCCCTGCGCAGCCACAAACTTGTACAAAGGCGACTCTATCAGCGTAAAGCATGCATTCACATGGACAAAACACCCAAACTCTGCTAACATGCTAAAGAGCTGTCTTGAAATCAGCTGCACAGATTCAGATAAGATTCTACAGACTGAACAGAAGAGAGACGAGATGAAGAGAGCTTTCTAAGGGTTGTGTGATGTTTGCAAACTGAGTGTGCAGTTTCTTGAAGGAAACATGTAATGACGCCAAAATGTGGCTGACAAATCCTGATGTAAGATTGGACCAGGAGCCGGCACAGTAGCCCTGACACTTTCTAATTTAATGTAACATCACCTCCTAGTGTCGACACATTTATGCACTGAGAACCTCAATTTCTCGCCACATTTCAGCATCCCAGTCTGTCTTGTACGTTGCACAGACCGTTGTTGATCCTGATGAAATGTTTTCCTTCCAGTATTGTAACTCTATTCATAGCAGCTACTTGTTTCTCAGCAGTGGTAAGTTGCTTTTAACATAAAACAAGTTACATTTCGTCTATACTGAAATGGTTGTCATGGTTGCAGCAAGTGCAGGGTTATTAATGATTGGCGCCCTGTCTTCAGCAGGACATTATCAGGACTGTGGGTGGGTGGAAATCATTGAAAAATGACATTACCTTCTGTTTCTTTCTTGCACGTCACCACCTCCATGCTCTTCTCCTCATTTTTCCGTGTCTCCTCTGTCTGATCCAGCTGTGCAGGCTTTCTGAAGACCTGGCTGCCTTTCCTGATGCTGGCGGGAATCATCCTTACAGTGGCCCTGGCCCTCAACCTGCGGTGACCTGGGAGGCAGGCTGGGGACACAGCGGGAAACCCCTGCAGGTCGGACGGGTTTGACCTTTTAGACAACAAGGGGTGCATCACACGGTGTCGAGCAAATGGAACAGAGGAGATAAAGACTTTTCTCCTCCAAGAGGTTGATTGTTGAACAGGAACGTCCAACACATGTACACCAAAACATTTGTGGAGAGCAGGCAGCCTGTCGCTGTCTGTGGTGAAGCTGAAGTGTCATCAGGGCACAAATAAATTTATAGTGAGTCATTAGTTTTGGGAAAAGTGACTGTACAGCCACACCACCTCCACAGCTACCAGAATCACACTTAATGGATTATGATTATTGAAAGCCTAACAGCAGGTTTAAGCCATCGCCACCTGCAATGTGTAGACGTCGTGTATTAATAGTTGAGTAGAGGTACGCCCATTGTTGAATTCTCTGAGGAAAACACATCCATGCCTTGCTTTCCGATTTTTATGACCTTACTTTGTAATGGATTGGGAATGTAATCCCATGCGTCTGTGCTTCCAGAATGCCATTTTGATACTGGGAGCACAAACATGTTATGTCAATTAGATGCCTTTCTAGGGAATTTATTGCATTTCATGCTTGATCTAATGTAGCTCTTTTACAGTACTGCAACTTAAAGTATACATGCCAGAGCAGTTTGTATTTTTCTGCATTTTCTTACTTGTATTCAGTAGGATCTCAAAAGTCTGTGTCTTCTAAAAACAAATATTTTCTCAGAGATATTACGTACATGCTTTACAGGTATCGCCTCACGGTACTACTTTTAATAGGTTTACGATAAATGTCTTCATACCTCTAACTACGGATCATCAGTGCATCGATTGTAGCAACCTCAATGAATGTGGAAGATAGGAAAGCTTCTTTTGGTTTTCTCTACTTGTGCCAAATATAGGAGACTGGGAGACCAACTCAAACTGTGTCATTTAATATCCAACTCTTTCTTTAGTGGACCAGCTCATTGTAGACTCCAAAGTTAGTTTGTTGAAAAGCATGTTGACGTCAGACTTTAAACCTGGTGTGATGTTTTTGTTCTGTTTTGTTTTTCCATTACTAATTTTGACTTTATGGGAAGAAGCAAGAGTCAGTGCCTAACGATGACCTCTCTCACAGATCACTTCTATATTTTCAGTTTTTGGAATTCTTTTTGCCGAATTAAAAAAAAACAAAAAAACGTTAATTCCACATGATGGTTGGCACTCCAAATCCGTTGCCATGGCTGTCATGAGCAAATTCAAATCCCCTCATTGTTTCCAATCAAACAGGAAAAAAAAGTGAGGAAAAAAAGTGTTGATCCCTCTCTTTGTCCCTGTGCTGCCAGAACCAGCAGGTAGCCAGGATCCTCAGGTTTTTCACACTCACCGACCCCTGCTGAATATCCCCACTTTCCCCTCAGCGTCCGACCAGCGTCGCTCCTGCTGTTTTCCACCTCTGCAGATCAGATTCCAAGGTCATTGTGAGATGTCAGCGCTTTGATATATAGAGGCCAACATCCTGCAATAATCCAAAGGAGATGCCATTAAAGTGCGAGCTTATAAATTAAAATCAGTTTTACTTTCTGTATTAAGATTTTAACACCAGGGGCTGCCACTTTTCTAGACTTTGTGCTCCTCGTTGGGCCTCTGTTGAAAGCAGATATTCTGTGGCCTCGTGTGTATTCCACCCATGTTGCCTGTAAATATTAAAACACACATTATACTGTACACCAGGTGCTCTATATCAATTGCAAACTTGATCGCTCACTCTACAGATTTATCATTTCAATAATTTACGGTATCATTTTTATTCTCTTTACACCACTCCTGCATATCATCTCTGCTCGGCAATGAAGCAGATTTGTGCCTGAAAGAGTGTGTGATCTTGTGTGTGTATGTGTAGCGATTGGAGAGAGCATGTGATTGCATGCGAGCATGTGTGTATTGCATGCATGCAAGAATACAAGCGTTTGAGAAAGAGAAGTTGATGTTTGACTCATAAGCCAAGTTTCCACCGCAGGGACTTTTCCCAGGGACTAGGAACCTTTGGTGGAACTGTTTTTCCACAACAGGGTCTAAAGTTCTGAAGTTCTGGGTACATTGTTCTACCGATAGTCTATGTATAACCGAGCTAGATACTGGACCTATTTAGTCCAGTGAGAATTGCTCGCCTGGCGCAGACGCCAAAAATGTTTTCTTAACTTACAGGTTTACTTCCTGGTTATGCGGCCCACTGAATATGCGCAGTAGTGTTTCTCCTGCTGGCCCATAGACTTTTCATTGTGATGACAGAGATTTTTAAATCCCTCATCTTCTCCCTAGAGAAAAAAAAATAACAGAGAAGTCATAATTGACCTTGTTTACAGTTCCAGGTGTCCTGTCAACAGTTTTGTCAACAGCGGCGCTGTCATATCCAGGTCTTTGAGAGTGGGGCTTGCAGGACATTTCTGATTGATCGAGCACTCGCAGCTGCAGACCAGTTTGTTTTTTGTTCGTTGTGTTTCGACACGTCAGCATGGAGAAAGAGAGAGAAGTTTTAGAAAAAGTAGTTCCTGGGACTGAAAGTTCATTGGGTGGAAGCGTGGCTATACTGCGGCTTCTAGATTATTAATCAGCTGCATTTCATTGCAGCCAAATGCCTAGTTATGGATTTGTATATTTATTACTCCATATATTCCTCTTAATCTTTAATATGAGTGCTAACCCTTGGTAGTGGTAACCCTTAGCTAGAATAATTAATAAATTAGATTGTAACTGGCCTGTATATGATGTCATGCAATAGCCTGTACTGTACCATGTTTAGCTACAGATTCTGCAGATTAGAGCTGCAGTCATTTTCTAAAAGCATTGAAACGAGTAAACGGAAAGAAATGGAGAATCTGCCCTCAATTTGAACAGTGGATCCTGTCAAAGCACATTGTCTGGACAACATTTTAAACCTTTTTACTGTGACACTTTTTGCCACTTTTCATTGTAAATACAACTTATGCCCCAAAGTCTCAAATATTTATATTTTAAGTTATTGGGAAATTAAGATTTTGAACTTTGGATGCACGCAAGCAGCTACCAGTCCTGCATTCACTGTGATGTTACTAAAAGTAGCACGTGTTTAAAAAAAAAAACTAAATGTGGAAATATGCTCAGTATGCCTAAACTACAGTGACATTTTACATCTCTGTCCAAACTTAATGAATGTGAAAAATGAATGAAAACTCATAGAAACAAGCAGAAAAGTGAAAATGTATTTGGGGCCCTGTCATTTTGCTAAATGTTGGAAAATGGGCGACAAACTGCTCGAATATGTAACTTGTTGTCTTTGGTGAAACAGCTCATTCATGTCGTGTTGAGCTTTAAGAGGTAATGGATGAATGGTCCTTTGAGATCAGGGGATGAAGCTCAAACCGTTTTTTACATATAAGTATGTCTCGGTCAGTCTTTGGCTTCCACTGCAGTAATCAGTGGAGATGATTTTGAATGGTTTTAGATGTTGCCTGCTGCGGTGCCTTGTTGTATCCAAGAGCCAGGTCCAGGAATGTGGAGACCTGTGGTCCCAGCGATTCAGTCCCTCGACAAAAGAGAGTTGGGATGCCATTATTAGTGCCACTATCCATATATATATATATACTTACACCAGTCTGCATTTTCAAAACCCTCTTGTGTTTCTCTAATCCCCAAAATATCTTTTATGCTGCAGATAATATAGCCCACAGGGAATTTTAAGTCTCTTGCAAGCGACTGTGTGAACTCTGATTGTGTTTATGACTAACAGTTATAATATCAATAAAGACGTCTATTATTGTAGAAATTTTGTGGGAGTTTTTTTAAAAATTGTTTTTATTATTTCCATCATTGAATTATGGAAAGTGTGTTTCATGGGGGCTGTCAGCAGGAGGGATGATGTTAGGACTTCAAGGCTCTCTGAGCCATGAAAAGCAAAGTCCTCCACGAGTTTCTATAAATACACTCAGAAGTGATTCCTGTAATGATCATTAGAATCCGTCAGAATAAACATTAAAGAAGGGAAGCCTCACAGCTTTGATAGTCTCCTAACAAGTGGCTAAAAGTCCCACAATGGCTGTTCTCCTGCAGAGCATCATGATATTCAAGAAAGGGGGGATCAAAGGCTTTGGCCCCCAAACACCCCTCCCCCACATTTACCATACCACCTGGGTGGGTGGGAATGACCAGGGACATCAACATCTCTGATACGAGAAGAAAATGATTCCTGCCAAGATGGAGAAACAAATATTCCACTCTGCCCTGATGAGAAGCAGAGGGGCAACTTTACAGGAGAGCCCAAACAAAAAGACCCCCTACTTCATTCTCACTTTGTTTAATACATTTAATCTTGAATATTAAAACTTCAGAAACTGTGGATGACAGAAGAACAATAATTTGACATTTATTTCAAAAATAATAATATTGAGTGCAGTTAACGCCCTTTTGACCTCACAGTTCAGAGTTAGGTCTTTAGGTTTTTAATTAATGGATTGGTTTAGAATTCACAATCAACGCCCCTCTGGTTCTCACCCCAACATCCAGGCTATTATTTGATCTGCAATACAGTGATAAAAGTTCCATATCCACATTTAGGGTAGGGGTCTCCGGGTATTGGCCGACGTCAGTGACGCATGTGATTATATTTGGCTGCACCGTGATGAATAGTAAATGTCGTGAAGAGAAAAGAGATGAGAGCTTCACCCATCTCTCCTGCCATCAGCGTCTCCCCGAGAGGAAGAACCGGACAGGAGAGAAGCCCCTCCCCGCAGATCATCACACGAGACGATGTCCTTTTAACTTCATTGTTGCAGAAGGAGCGACGCCCCGCTTTTCCACAGCTAAGGATCAAACACCCCCTCTGATCAGCGCGACCCCCAGATTTGTTCTCATGGAAATCAGACCCTGCCTCCCGGCCACACTTTCTGCAGAGATGCAAAGTTGAAGCGCATTCCCAGCCGGGACAACAGATGATAAGGACGTCTCGGAGGAGCTGATCGTTTCGTTTAATCCATTTTTTCTTCTGTGCGTTTCGTTTTTTCGTTCCTGCGCGCCGCTCTCTGACCGCTCACTTTTCTTCCCAACATGCTGGATTTGGCGCAGCGCATCCTGTTTTGCGCGCTGCTCGGCTCCGTTTACGCGTCGTGCCCTCCGCGCTGCGAGTGCTCAGAGGCGGCTCACACCGTGAAATGCGTCTCCAGAGACCTGCGGAGTATCCCGAATGGGATCCCCGGATACACCCGGAATCTGTTCATAACTGGGAATCAAATCAGTCGGATCGGTGCGGAGTCTTTTAAAGGGCTGGATAATGTGACCAACCTGTCTCTGAGCAATAACAGGTAAGACTCTCCTCGTGACTCCTGTGTCTCTTTATTGTCATTATCGTAAAGCAATCCACACATATCATGGGCCATTCAAAGCAAATTATTAATTTACGATAGTTTGAAGTTCGTTTCGATGGTAAAATACTGTTTTTGAGTCATCAGTTGGTTCTTATTGTTCCTGATTTCAGGATTTTGGTTTTATGACACTTGAAATTAGGCATTGTATTCAAATGACCTCCACATTCCATTTTATTTAAAAATAAATCATGTGGGTTTTTTAAAATTTATTTCTGGAAACGTTAGTTCTTGCCACTTTTTTGCTCTTGTATGTGATTGGAAAGTGAAAATTTCATGGATCTCCCTCAAATCCAGAATTTCCGAGGTGGAATCCCATGCCTTCGCTGGACTCCGCAGCCTTCGCTCTCTGGACCTGAGCAACAACCAGCTGGCAGTCATTCACCCCGAGGCCTTCACCGTGCAGCACCAGTCTCTGCGGGAGCTCAACTTGAGCCGAGCCCTCTACAACCACTCGTCTGTGATGGACCTGGCCACCTCTCTCCGCTGGAGCTCCCTGGGGACCCTGAGAGGACTGGACCTTTCCAACAACGGCCTCATCTATTTACCCTCACGCATCTTCTCCCACCTGACCAGCCTGCAGCGGCTCCAGCTTTCCAACAATTCCCTGGTGGCCATCCACAACTCCACCTTCTCGGGTCTGGAGTACCTGGAGGAGCTCGACCTGACCCTCAATGCCCTCAAGACGGTGCCCGAGGAGGGCCTGGAAGAGCTGGACTCCCTGCCCAGCACTGTCCTTCTGCTGGGGGAAAACCCTTTCACGTGCAAGTGTGGAATCGAACCTTTTGCTCTGTGGCTCAACAGATCACAGGAACGCATTAGAGACGCTGAGGGCCTTGTGTGCGCCTTCCCAGCCAGCATGAGGAACACATCCCTGCTCGCCGTGGGCACGTTGACTCTGGGGTGCCACCAGAGGAATGCAGGGGCTGACCTTGCTTTGCAGACCTCTTATGTCTTCTTGGGTATAGTCCTGGGTTTCATAGGCCTCATCTTCCTTTTTGTACTTTATCTCAACCGTAAGGGCATCAAGAAGCGGATCTACGACATGCGGGACGCCTGCAGGGAGGTGTGGGAGGGCTACCACTACCGTTTTGAGATTGACTCTGGCCCCAGGTTATCACAGGTCTCCACAAGCTGTGACATGTGAGCGGACAATCACCCCTGGTATTTTTTCTAATGAAACAGACTCTTTTCTAATGCATTTATCAGTAGCGAAGTGTAAAAATTGTACAGATTTCCCTGTAAATATCTACGTACAGTACAGTTAATCTTTCTGCCTTGTTGATTTGAGCATGCACTGCCCATCTTTCCTCATTACACAGCTCTTTTACTGCAGACTTTCTTGGATTTGTTTGGTTTGCAGACTCAAATGAACATGGATGTTGTAAATATTCTTGCCTGCTCCATGTGCCCACACAAAAAGCAACAGCAAGTGCCTGAAGTCAGCTGGGTATTGTTTCCGAGTGATCTGAACTGAACTCATGTTCTACACAGCACTTTCATTGTTCTCCGTCAGATCTTCATATTTAGCTGTGTGCAAAAACAACAAAAAGCTGCAATAAAATCCTGACACTACAGAAACAGACCTCTGGGAATTTAAAGCACAATCACCCCTTCGAACCACTTCACGCCCTTTGGTTCCCTCGGTCCTTCAGCCCCAGGGTGCCAGAGAGGAATTAAAGCCTCCAAAGCTGTTCCAAAGCTCTCCTAAAACCACCTCTTTGTTCCTCTTTGGCTTTTGGATTGGAAGGAGGGGGCAATTCAGTGCAGACCAGCGGAAATCTCTTAGCCCCCTCATTTTTTTTACTTCATTTTTTTTTTTTACATTAAACGTTGCTTTGTTTCAACTACTTGAGTTTTATTGTCAAAATGATGAGAACCAGTCCCGGGCTGAGGCCGCTGAAAGCAATCTCCCTCCCTCCTTTAAGACAACAGCCACTCTGGAGGCTCTTTGAAGGAAAAGTCTGGCTCTCCACGTTTTTCTGTTTAGGGGATTTTTTTTTTTTTTTCAATGATAAGATACAGATGATTCTGAAACACCAGCTATATTGTTTCATTCAACAGTTTGCTTTGACCAGCTTAGAGGGGAGCCTAATGAAAAGAAAGAATATGTTCTTATCCCTTTGCGTTTCCTCTATCTTTTATGCTTTTACAATTGAGATTATGCTCTTCTTTTTAGTGGAAGTTCAAGAGCAATTCCTCAAATAACACTCAAATCCAGAGTATGTGTATGTCCATACATTTCTCAGTCAAATCCCAAGCCTCACATTTAACATGCATGTTTAAACTGAATCAAAATATAACCTGCACGTAGCCCAAACAAAACATTATAGTCTTCTTCTTTTTTTCAAATGTCACGTGTCCTCCCCGTCTTTCTAAGTGTCTGCATGACAAAAGCAACTCTCTGTGGCCTTTTGATGCTACAAAGTGAGACAAAAACAGACGGAGAGATAGAGGAGGAGCTGCCATTCCTCAAAGTCCCAAATTGCTAGCTATCTGGGAATTTGGTCAGAAAGGAGGCCTGGAGTTAACTGCAACAGCCTTCTATTGTTTGAAGCCAAAGTAGCATCTTCACTCCCATCAAGATGTTCTCCGAACTCCTCTGACAGCGATCCAGAAATGTGTAGAACAGGGAGCCATTTTACTGCATGTGTAATGACAAAATAAAGCTTTAAACAGTCATGATGTCTGTACACTCATTTAGTAATCATGTGCATTATGACACAGCAGAAATGAATGTATTCATAATGTTAGGAAACTGGAGGTATCATCTCTCTGAGCTGCAGCACCACATTAAGCCGGGAATTTACTCACTGAGGGGAAAACAATCGAGGCTCGTACACACAAAGGTTTGCTCGGATAGCGAGGCGACTGAAATCAGCTTTGTTTCCCAGCGCTGAAAGATGCCTTGTGATACTCATTCTCGTTCCGTCCGACGGCCATTATGCTGCCGAATAATAGGATTCACTCATGATGGCAAAGTTGAGCGCTCTGATCCAGCTATTGTTAAAGTGTCATCATTCTTAATAATTGCCTGTGGGAGAAAATCCCAGAAATTTTCATTTGCTATTAGACAACGTGTCACAGATAGGGCACCACGCCGGCCACAGGTTACTGGTGTCAGCTGAAAGAAGAAAGATTATCCCCTGAATGTGATCACTTTCACTTTTACTCATTAAAGTGTTGATTAGGAGCCGTGCCTTTTTTCCTTTTCTTTTTTTTGTGTTTTTATGAGTCTGCCTGTTTGGTCTGTTTGCTATAAGCTGTGCAAGATTGTCTCAGCAGGAATGCAATGAAAAGAGAGGAACCCTACAAATACGTCCAGACGTTCTTCATTACTCCCAGTGCAAAAGAAAGGCTTGTTAAAAACAGAAAAATTGCTCCAATTACAGTGTTCTTTCAGACTGTGTGTTATACATATCCGATTAAAAGACCATGTCTTTGTTTCAGCATTGCCTGCCATGTCTTGTATTCCCACAAGCCAGTTGTTACACCACTTGGGTTTATTTTGGGGAAGCAGTTTTAAAAACTTAACAGCTTTATGTTGCTGCGTGTGCAGCATGTGGTTTTGGCTATTGCAAAAGGCAAAATGCACATTTAAAGTAATTCTTTTCAGTTTTGAGTGTTCCTCTGGAGCACAGCAGGCTTCGCCTCCTGTCTCTGGGAACATCTTGGCGCCATTACATGGGTTTAATGGCCATGATAGGGAATATGCCTTAAAAGTGAACACCACATCTGTGAGGAATTGAACATGTTAAAAGGAGACCACAATAGTCAGCAGCATGACGACAGAGACAAAGTGGCATCTACCCGCCTCCACTGGCATGGTATGACATACACAGCTGTCTATCTCAACTAAGAACACGTCATCATTTACATCACTAAATACTGCACAGTCATCGGATACATTCTGCTTTACATTTGGTTCCCCACTTTTAAAACCAAACCATGCACAGGACAGTGAAAGTCTAGTCAGCCTTATCTTCCATTTCCGTCTTTAACAATGAACTCAGATGTGAGATCAATGAATTAATTCACCCAGCTTCCTGTATGTCCCCTATCCATCATGTCCAACCAGTCTGGTCAGTGAAGGTGGCGACTAAACCTCAGAAGTGGTTCCAGTGGGGTACTCCCCATTGTTCTGCTGCTCACTTGATCAATGTTGCTAAGTGTGTTTGCCCCTGCTCGCCATTAAAGCCAACTGGACCCCCATTTATCACTTTCATAAAGGTTGGAGCCGACAAGCACTTAAACACACATGTAGCCTAGCACAGTGTGTGTACCCAGTCACGCTTGAATTGTAGTATTTGTTAAAAATGTATTCAGTCTCTTCTTTCTGATTTCACTATTGGTCTAAAAGTAAGTCAGAATTTAAAATTCATTTAGAAATAAGAACTCTTGGTGTTAGTGTACTTATTCAGTCAAAATTGTAGCTAGTTAGCTAATAGTTAGCCTTGAAGGCTTCTCTTCCAGAAAGGTTATTATAACACATCTTAAATGTTGTGAAAGGGTGTATTTTAAACCTAAACCATGATGTTTTCTCAAATGTAACCAAGTATTGTTGCCTAAACCTTACCAAAGTGCGAAAAAGCAAGCAAAAATGTTAAATTATTATTGTCAAAAAGAAAAATAACAGAGCCTGCTAAGAGATACAAACCCCAGACTCTTGGGTGAAAGCCCTGGGTATGACCGGGTATGACCCACTCAGCTAACTGACTTTTTATAACACAAACTTTCTGACAGAATATGCTTTCTGTCAGAAAGCTTTATAGGCTTTTATCTGCCGATGGCACTCCGTACATCGCTCTATCTCAACATAGGCTACATTATTTTGTTTCAAGTCATGTGGCATATAGAGTGCAGAGGTGACAGGAGGAGGAGGAGGAGGAGGAGGAGGAGGAGGAGGACTACTGTAAGTTCTGACAATCTGGTCACATGCCTTTACCACAACTGGAGCTAAGAAAAAAAACAGTCAGCATCAGTGCCAAGCATCATGGTGTTATGAATGTGCTTACTTTCTCCTGTATATACTGAAGTGCATTTGAACAGTGGTCCACTACATTTATTTGCTAACTTTAGTTACTAATTAGCCTACTTTACACATTAAATAAATTTATTTCATCTGCAATTGGATCTATAGCCCACTGCACAAGTTGACTCCGCACAATGCCAGCCCTAAAATGTTAGTCAACAGCCGCCAAATAGCTTCAGTATCATTATAGTTAAAATTTCCTTCAACAAAGAATGAGAAGAATTCAAACTTTTAATTCAACATTAATAAAACTCAGGGTAGGATTTCATTTGTGTTTAATCGTATAATAATATATCTATCAGTTCCAGTTGGGTTTACTCACCAGAGAGTTTGTACAACATGTCAGAATGGGATTCTTTATGCTCTTCAAATTTAAACAAAAACCTCTTGATGCACGACCGCAATGGGCCCCCAGAATCGTGGAAAATGAGAAACAAATGCTCTCAACAAAGTCCTGTCTCGTATGAAAGACAGGCTCATGTAAATCACTCCACCACAACAATGCAGCTTCCCTCTGAAGCCTTCATGACTGTGTCTCCATTGATCTCAGAATTGACGACAACTGTAAACGGAGCAACAGCATGGCTCTGCCAGGGTTTATAGCCTCCCACCACCCCTGCGACTCCCCCTCCTCTGGGCCTCAGAGCAGAGAGCGTCCCGAAGCTTTGCTGTTGGCTCCGCTGTCCTCCAGCTGGCCACGAATCCCGTCTCTTGAGCCATGTGGCTTGTCAGAAGTTTTGCTTTGTTGTTCTTGTGGTTGTTTATAGGAGGATGAAAGTAGGGACTTTTCAATTAGAGAGACATATTTCTCTGTGTCCCATCCTGTCTAATTCTCGCAAATCTGAATGAGCCCCTAAAGCTGAGGCTTACATCAACGTAAAACTCCTCGACGTTCCTGCACAGAGAACACCACAGTGTGAAGATGAATGATTCACTGTGATTCATTAAAGCGTCTCTCCTCTGGTCCTCTCAGAGAAAAGGAATAAGGCCCGTGTTGCTGGTTGATTATAAATGGCCTTGACCCGTTTTAAAGAAAGGATGAGATACTCACAACTCCTGCACTACTTCATCATCTGCTTCATGCATCAATGAGTCCAGTTGGAATTGAGCAGAGAGCCGGGCAAATACAATAGTCCAGCTGGGAACTGGAGTCATTTGGAGACGCTTGGGATTAAACCCTGCTTCAGTAGATCCACAATGGTTCATGTTCAATGACTTCATTTATTGCTGGCTATACAGTAGACATATACAGTTATATTTTATGGGAATATTAAAGTGGAAATAGAAAATGTTTTTGCTTAAACTTATAATTATTAAATAAATATTGATTGCAGAGTGTGATGGCCTTAGAAAAATGTCACCCTCCGCGTTTGTATGGATGCCACTCTTTCACAATGCTATTCACTCTTTTCCCAGGAATATCGAAGGCTTGATTTAGGTCACAATGGAAGCACATCTGCCGTTGCACAACCAAAACAGGAACAGAAATTGTTGTCCCCAGGTAACAGTGGAATAACTAGCATATATGGAAAGATTGGTAAAGGCAAAGAAGGTGAAGAAGTGATAGAAACCGAGGTAAAACAAGAGTGAACGGACAGGCACTCACTCGGTGGTAGGAGTGCTGGCGTTGTGTCGAAGTCTGTTACCTCATTGATATGTGTTTCCACTTACCACCAGGACTTGAGGGGGTTCAAAACATGACTAGGTTGGCATTCTTTCAACTAGATCAGGAAGTGACCAATTTCCTACTTAACCGTGTTTTACTCCAGTTTTTAGTTCGAATTGGGATTCTTACAGGTTGTTGCTTTGCACAGTAGCCAGGCCGCTACTTGCTAGCAGTAACCATGTTGCTACCGCTACCGCTAACTAACGCTAGTAGCCAGAAAACAAACCAGGAGCTGTAAGGAAGCCGGAAACAAAAGAAACAAACTAGATTGTTTTTTCTGGCTTGTGACAGCGGCACCAACAATAATCCCACTTGGAGAGTGGTTGTGGTAATTGGAGATTTAAAGCTGCAGCTTTCGATTTTCGATTTTTTTATATGAACATTGGATCAAATGCGTGTAATTTCACTATCAACCAACCAACAGGTTGTAATACAGAGCATTTTAGCATCTTTCAGCTCATTGTTTTGATTTTCTGGACCACAGATTTTGTGTTTTGGTCCGGTCTCACCTCTCCCATCAGCCTTGAGTCTAGCCACAGCCGGCAGCTGTTTTCAGCAAAAAAGGTCAAACGTTTTACCTCCAGATAAAGTGGTTTACATAAACTGTTTGTTGTAGTGATGTAGCCGAGTTCCCAGATCTCAGTATGTTATCTTGAGCAAAACTACTATGATGAGACCAAAGCTTCACTGGAGTGGTCCTTTAACTTCAGCTTCAGAATAATGTTAGCTGTAAACTGAAGTGGAAAGAGTCTCTGATGATAAATCCTCGAGCTGCTTGTGGAATGTGTTGGGTGTGAATTCTCCATAGGTAGTTTGACCTCTCGCCTTCCTGGAGGGAGGAGACTTGAGCTCATTACTATTACTGTCATTATTTCAAATGCTGGACCAGATGCCGGAGCGGGAGGGGGCCCAGCGCACCCAACCGAGACCTGAGGAACCTGATTGGTCAGAAGGAGAAGAACGGTTTGGAGGCCAAAGGGGAGATTCTTCCGAAGATGAGACACCATCTGCTGACTGTCTCACTCTGATTTTACATCATCTCGCCAGGCCTACATGTTGAGGAGAGGACACTGCTCACTTTGGGTGTAGGTTAATCCCACCAGCACCGCTTGTTACATTTTGCTTGATAAAAAATAACCGCTTAATGTAGAATCAGCATCAGATATTATGTGAGTCCGTCCTAACAAAATGAATTAATGCCAAGCCGGGAAACCTGCATTGTTATCTTAGTTGTGTTTTGTAAATACATTTCTTTCATTTAAATTAGTTATGAAACATGGAATTCTGAAGAGGGGAGTTACAGTCCTTCCTTTGAGGACTGCTAACCCTAGAAATGTTATGTTAATAATGTTTTCAGCAACCAAATTTCATAAGGATTATAGATTTTTCTTGGTCACCTTCTATTTTTACACTAACAAATATGTGCCAAGTGAAAGGTGTCGCTCATAGTGATGAACCTTCATATAAATGTCACCTGACACACTCTTCAACTCATCAACTTTTAATGAGGCAGTTCTCCCCAAAATCAAAAATCATATTTTTCCTCTTTCCTGTAGTGCTGCATCTAGATAGTTTTGGTGTGAGTTGAGTTTTGGAGATTTCTGCCTTCTCTCAAAAATAATGGCACTTTGCTTGTGGTGCACAAAGTGCCAAGAAAATACATGTTAAAAACTCTATAGCAATGTGTTTTTCCAGAACTCATGACCCACAGAACACGGTTTCCTGTACGAACTATTTTCTTTTTATTGAACTACAACATGTCGCAGAGCAGAAGGAAACTACTCATGGATGAGAGGCTGTTGCTCGTGACAGGGCGGGATGTAAATATTAACGGTGTCCTCCTCAGGTGAGTTGTAACGTTAGCTATCTTAGCTAGCTTAGTTAGCTAGCCTCTCATCCATGAGTAGATGCACACTTCTTTCTGCACGGTGATACAGACAGAAAATAGTTCTTGCGTGAAACTGCTCACAACAAGGTCTGTGGATTATCTTGAGTAACCAGGTCATGATTTCTGGAAAGAGACATTGCTGTTGAATTTTACAAATGTAATTTTGCGAAGGGAAGGGAAGTCAGGAAGTATTAAGAGAAGAACTAACACATCATTGGTTTTGGTCTTTCCAAGGGATCATGAAAATTATCAAAAGTACTTTGTGTACGCCTCTGCAAATTCCATTCCTTAAAAAAAAAGAAAGTAACCCCTGAGTTTGGGATATTTTGTCACAGATATGTACTGTAGCTGTGTAGTTTTTCAAATAATAGCAACATTAGCAACTGAATTATAGGCTTGTCATGTATGAAAAGCTGAAACAGAAAGAACTAGAATTACCGCCTCGCGATTGTATGCCTCCATCCACCAGTGAAGTTGTAGTTTCCATCCATGTCTGTCCAGTTGATATACAGTGTGTATTGACTGATAGAGAGCTTGGTCACATGGTGCAACGACAATCACCTGAAGCTCAATATCAACAAACATCAAACTAAAATGGTTCATTTCAATGACCAGTTGCATTTGAATATCACCACGCCAATCACCAGGTAGAGACAAAATGTGTTTTACCACCGTTAGCGAGCTAATGTTCCTTCAGATGCAGGCACACAAAATGGTTTTGAAAGGACCACAAGCCGTTGTGACTGTCACAGCATCAAAGCCAAGGAACGAACTGAAAGGAACGTTTAATGCTACGCTGTGTGTTAGCCTCTCACCCATCCCACCACAACTTAATCTCATTATTTACCACAAGCAAGCCCACGTGTCTGCCGGAGGATTAGCATATTTATTTAGGTCATTACAGCTGACAGTGGCATAACACTTATTCACAGTTTATTTTCCCCATTTTTTGTCATGTCATTTTTTGGGAAGGTGGTCCGCTGAAATTCTTTAACAATCAGAAGGGGGTCTTAAGTTACAAAAGCTGAGAGCCCCTGGCTTAGATTACTGTGTAGCCTACTGAGACTTCTTAAAACGTTCTGCACAGCTCTGCACATAAATTAGATGATGATGGTGTGTGCCCCTTCTGTGGTCCTGCACATAAACAGATACAAATCTATGTTGATGAGCCTGACACAGTGTGACCTTTACACTGAGTCACTGAAGGCTGCAGCGTGCTTTCCTCTTGTCCACAGGTCTGCAGATCAAACATTTCCTTTGTCAGAGCAGCACTCTGTTCCATGGAGATCAACATTAAGGCAGAAAATGTGCACTTACGAGACATGACGCAGGCAGATTTTGAAATAAAATGAGAGCGATCATCCACAAGGAGAAAAGAGTTGCCTACTTTGATGAATAGATCTCATCTTACAGTTTGAGTTACGTCACCCTTCCATGTTTTGTGTAGGGTTTTTTTTTTTTTAAGCCTGCCTCCTGTAATGTCGTCAGGAATGTTTTAGCTTTTGGAGGACTTTCACTTACTTTTGTTTCTTGCTCATATGAATGTTGATAAGCGTAATGGAAAGAATTTAGAAAGGAGGAAACTGTTCCTAAGAAAATTCCTCTGCGCTATTTCCTTTGACAGGAAATTGTGTCTTTGATCTAAGCCACCACACTCATCTGGTCATCGCATGTGAGGTGTCACTCCTTCCTAAAGAGGAGAGGAGGAAATTTGTTATTGCCGCTCTGGCTCGTACACTGGCTCAAACAATCAAGTGTCTAAAAGATTAAAAATAAGATTGTACATTTTAATTATAGCTGCTGCGCAGCAGTGAGTCGGGACCGGGCATTTTGAGGAGGAAGAGGAGAAAGATGATAGAAGGAAGTGGATAAAGACAAATGAGAAACACAGGAGGATCCATCAGCAGAAATATCCGGATGAAAATAATCACTAAACCCTGAAGTCAAGTCTTTAATTCACACAGCACAATGCCTGATTTTCATTCTGCATCACCTGAACTTGAACTCTCGACCTTAGACACCAACAGCACATCGTGATCATGTTGAGCTACACAGAAATTATGAAGTGGCCTCACACATGACAAATACATGATGGCCTGTCAGCAGAACAGTCCAGATCAGAATAATTTAAAACTTATTAAATAAAAACTTCTTTGAAATCATGTGTCTTTAATCCAGTGTTTCTCAGAGCTCAGTTAGATCAGGACTTGTCCTCAGTGTCTACGTTTGTGAGTTCGAGCCCCGGGTGAAGCATTATGAACATCTTGTTCTTTGTGCGTCATCAATCCAGATAACGAGCCATTCATTTGAATCAGGTGTGTGGTCAGAGAAACAACTAAAACATGCAGGGCAGGGGGTCCTCAGCACAAAGAACAAGATGTTCATACTGCATCACCCAGGTTTTGAACTCACTATCTTTGACACTGAGAACAAGTCCTGATCTCACTGAGCGACATGCAGAGTGAAAAGGCAGATTTTAAACTAGTGTAAAAATTTCACAAATCAAGAGAAAATTCTGAGAATTTGTGTACTTCATCTACACAACAAAGAGATGACAAATATTGACTGCTCTATACGTGAGAAATTGCCTAATTCTCATTGACTGCAAATGTTTACATGAGGATAGAATTCAAAATGTTGTCAAATTCATCTTTTTAGATAAAATTCTGAAATTTACCACACTTCATCTACCATGATAGCAAAATCTTTCAATTATTTTTCAAGAAGATTGGAGATTTATTCAGCGAGAATTTGCAGTATCTGTTTACAGTCAAACATTTTAATGTGCTGTGGGCTCAATTTTCGATTTTTCAAAAATCTGGCTTGATCATTTGGACAGTCTGAAGATGCTATGTAGCAAGTCTTGCATCAATTTGAACAAAAACTGTAGGAGGAGATAGGTTTAAAGAGTTTTACAGTTTTTGAGAAAAACAGAGTGATGGACTTCATA
>JBBPCS010000926.1:5062-27323 GCA_037974645.1 Hollardia meadi | reverse complement strand
GTGTGTGTGTGTGTGTGTGTGTGTGTGTGTGTGTGTGTGTGTGTGTGTGTGTGTGTGTGTGTGTGTGTGAGACTGACTAGCAGCAGGAATGAACAAAACAAGCCGTGTGAATATCAAAAAATGTGATCTTTATTCAACATCTCCACACATATTTCAAATATACATATTTACATCTTTTGTACAATGAATATATCTCTTGTGTGTAACCCGTCTGGACTTATAATAGCCTCTAGGTTGTGTCACAAATACATAATTCACAGTGCAATATGAAGTTTGTGCACCCGTGTCAGTTTACTCTACATGTCACATGAATGCGTGACTCACTCTACATGTATGAACCAGAAACAAAACCATAAATCTCTTTAATTACTTTTACGTGAGGAATAGTTTAGATTGTCGCAAGTCTGCTCCCATCTGGCATCTCAAACAGATGAAAAAAAAAAAAAAATTTAAGAACTGCAACAGACATTTTATTAGACTACCGCGTGACCCAAAATTATAATGCACAGCGCTTCTCAGATTTAGTACCATTGTCAAAATAATTGTGCCAGAATGAAATAGCTGGCTGCAGACCCACAGTAGCTTTTAAGGCTAAACGTCACTGAAGTGCTGCATCCGCCTGTCAAAATCCAAGATAAAATATATTATAGATGGTGGTACATCATGTCACTAAATATGATGACTTGTCTCCATGGATCCACAGCTTTCAACGGCAAAAAAATAAAATAAAATAAATAAAAAGGAAAAGAAAAAACGTACTATTAAAGAGGTGAAACAGTCAGTACAGATTCTTCCAGCCAAGGTCAGGACCATTCTCCACAGACACTCTGAAGTGTTGAGTCATCATCAGACAACCAACATCAAATATCGCCTGGCTGCGACTGATTCAGAGCCATTCAGTTTATGAAACACAGTGATACGGGCACAACACAGCACAGCTCAGCTTTGTTAAAGCAACATAATGTTCCACAACAGAAATTAACAAAAGATGTTCAACTGCTAAACTGAGAAAGTTTTCATCTCTCTGTAATGTGTTTCTTTCTGATTTGATGGTTCCTTGACTGGATATTTGACATATTTCTTAAGGAATTCAAACGTTTATGAATTTAGAGATAATTGTTGCGATGATGAGAGATGTTGCATCAGTCTGAAGTACCATTGGAATTCTGTGTATTTTTACTTTTTCCACTGAAATCCTACTGTAGCGTGCCTCCAGGCCTACGACTTTCCTAACAATCTCTGTTGCTGCGAAGGCATGTGACCAAGTCTTGAAAACCAGAGTTACATCCAGCATTTTATTATAAAATAGAAGCATTAGTGTTAGGCTTAGCTTTGCTAATTGCACTCACAGCATTTCAGAAGAGCCGTACAAACTGATCACAGTCGAATTTCGAATTTTCAAGGTCACAATCTGTTAATAGACATGTTGTGTTCGGCTTCAGCGTTTATCTAATTCAGCTGTGAGCATGTTTTTTAAAAAAGGTTTTAGCTTCAATAGTAAAAAAAATGAGAAAAGTGCTGCTTATTGAGTGTGTGTGTGACAAACTCTCCCTACTTTTCTGTGAGTCTTACATCAGCAACACCATGCTTTTCTCAACCTTCTGCGCATGGTGTGAGATTTGTAAATGCTCTCCATTTGCTGAGATGTTGCCAGATTGGTAGCGAAACACCTTCGTAGCGTCCCCACTGAGGGTGACACATCAGTCTTCTGCTAACCATCTTTCTCGCTCTGCCTGCTGCAAGACGTTGTCAAGCTTGTACTAGGCCTTCCTCGAGCTGGTCAGTGAGTCAGCCGGTGATGCCTCCAGCCTTGTCAGAGAGTGAAAGGAACAACATCCCCGCTCACCTCACGCTCAGGATTCATTTAATACCTTCTGAAGCCTTGTGAGTCCAGGCTGAGAGCAAACATTGGTGTCTACTGTTTGTCATGGCTTAATTTTCTGTGATATATTCATAGTAGCCTGCAGAGATTTTAATCTGGCAAATTCTGAGTCCTTGTTATTTCTTTTAGCACCAAATAATTTCAAATAATGAACATATAGAAACACAATGAATGGTCATTGTGAACAATGCCCTTAGCAGGTTACACATACGTATACAACAACACCAAAAAAAAAAAAAAAAAATACAGTACAGTAAGTTTTTGTAGAAAGCTTGAGGGTGTATGTACACTCAACAGTACACAAATGGGATTCTAAAAAGTGCCAATGTAAAAAACAAACAAACAATGAGTCCCTCGTAGCAGTTTTTGTTTTGGTCCCTCAGCCAGACTCAGCTGAGTTGAATCTGTCAGCAGAACAGATCATCATCCTCCTCCACGTCAAAGGATGGCACCATCTGTTCTGCCGAGCTCACTTCCTGTTCACCCAGCGCCACTTCCTGCGATGATGGCGGCTGGTGGAACCACGGGTGAGCGAACAGCTCAGTTGCGGTAAGCCTCTCCCAGGGTTCTTTCCTCAGCAGGCTCTGGAGCAGACACTTGGCCTTAGGCGACAAGCCCTCTGGCAAACAGCACTGGCCTCTGCGGATTTTGGAAAACAGAGTGGCTGGGTCTGGGTCGTGGAAGGGGTAGCGGCCAACCAGCATGGTGTACAGCATGACCCCCAGGCTCCACATGTCGGCCATCTTGCCAGAGTAAGGCGCAGAACTGCTGAGGATCTCTGGACTGACGTAGGCAGGGCAGCCGTGGGTGTCTGACATGGAATCGTCTTTGGGGTCTTCTAGGATGCGACAGTCCTCAAGGCTTTCTAGTCTCACCTGTGTCCTGTAGAGAAAAGGCCCAAAAAAAAAAAGTCAGGACATTTCAAAGGACCTCTAAGAGCTTCGACAATACTGAAAAATGTTTTGAAGATTCCTTTCTCGTAGCTGCATGTCTACACACAGCAGAATGCTGATAAAGATGCGATGGCAGTGATATAATTTGTTATCTTGCATAGAAATCAACTTTACAAATTGTGAAACCTAGAACTTAATGTTCATCCACTCATCCAAATCTGCATTTTACAAGTAAAATATTTTATGCAGAATGGCATGTTGCTGTTGGAAACAACCTTCTCAAGAGTTCCCATGTACAACAACATTTAAAGCACATGCCACTCCTTGATCTCGTGCACCGCTGAGTGTGTGTGTCTTAAAGAGGGAGTCTGTGTCTAATAGTTGTTTTGTTTAACATTGTCAAACATTTCAGATGTTAAATGTAAGTCACTGATTGCATCATGGAAATACATGCGTCCTTCCTTTGGCCTCACAGTAAGCTGCACAGCGGACAGACAGATGGACACACATGCACGCACACACACGAGTGAATTTGCTCTGACCTAAGTGCACAACGAGTCCCATTTGAGAAGCAGAGATGCCTGAGCAAATTCCCAATGACTTCCCGGCACACACATGGCCACATAAACACACATATAAATATACAACTCCAGCACCCTCCTCCTCCTCTACTCTCACACACAATACTATATTTAGACATGTTAATGACAGGACGTACGTTTAGTCCAGTATTAGAGCAGCTAAGATTGTGAGAGTGTATATTTGTAGATGAGTCATTTACCACTTAAACGCTCTTACAGAGTGATGGATGGGACAAAGACAAAAACATTTTTTAAACGGCAGAAGAATATCACTAAAGAATTTCAGGAGTTGTTACGTTATACAGCAGCAGACGTGCTATGTTTACAATTAAAAAAACAATTTGTGCCGCTTCAGATTTGTTCCACAGGCTAACACAGATTTGATCAAATCAGATATGCATAAGAAGTGTGCTGTTTGAGCTCGCGTTCAGAGGGTCGACTCTGTGAGGCACTTCAGTTGTCAGACGGAGGGGCTGGAGAGAGAAAGAGAGAGAAATAGAAGACGAAAAGAGAGGCAGCCAGGACGACCAAGATAGATAGCAACAGATATTTTAACACCAAGATAGTGGAGGAGGTAAAGTCAGGAGAAGAGAACGAGAGATGGAGACAGAAAAGGAAGCAGAACAGAGAGGTAGAGGGGTGGAGAGAGTGACTCATCCTTCTGTTGAGAGTACATATCTTCTCTCCTCCCCCCTCTCTCTCTCTCTCTCTCTCTCTCTCTCTCCAGCCGAGGCTATCTGCACCTGGGTCCCACACTTGCGGCGCCAGCCATCCCATAATTTCCCTCAAATGGCTGTTGCCACATCAGTGACGCACAGGAAGGCTGGCCCAGCAGTGAAGCTCTGCATGCTTCATAGTGCTAGTCACCTTTCCTAAACTGGCTTTTCCAATTGCACTGTGTGTGTGTGTGTGTGTGTGTGTGTGTGTGAGATTGTTGTGACTTTCTCTGTCTCTGGCTGGACTGCTGCATTGTTGGCCGGCACATTGCCTCACAGCGTGATTGCTGGGGTTTGAATGATGCCTGATTGTGATTTTTGAGGAATGTAAGACAGAGTAAATGAGGTCATGCAGAATTGCGACATTTCAGGGAGACTTATGATGAAAAGTCTGTCTGTGATTGGACAGAGGCAGCAATCTCAGGCTGTTCAAAACGCCAGATTTTCTGCACATGAAAAGCCAGATTCCATGATGTCATACAGCCATCTAATGCTATCAGCAAAATCTGCAGCTTTGTTCTTACAGTCACATCACAGTTGCATCATATATAGAGGTAGAATAGTGTGTCGCCAGGAAAAGTTTAAAGAGAGGTCAGTGTTAAAAAAGAACATGTCATCCCACGACTCCAGGGTCAAGTGGGTTTTGTGGGTCATTCCACCAGCATTAATGTAGCAATGCTGTCACTCAGCTAACAAAATACTGACTTCCAGACAAAAAGGCATTTGAGCTTATAAAAGGCCACAGCTTTGAAGCTCTAAATGTGTAATCAACACATACAAACATGCATGCATGTGTGGACACACACACAAAGAAAAAAAAAAAAGAAGCTATGCAGTCTCCCCCCTCCTCTCTCCCTCTGCACATATACACTATGACTCATCGCTCTGCCGCTGTATAGCTATCAGAGGGACACAACCAACTTCAACTTCTCTCACTGGCTGTCTGCTCTCATTCATCCAGCGTGACCCTGCAAACCCAGAGGTCATGGCTGGAGAATGTTACTGTTGAAATGTCTCCATGAAAAAGAGCCTTTGGAAAGCCGGATAGGGGGGGCATCAGCAGGCGCTTACAGGAAGAGAGTGACGCAAGGGCAAAGAGGCGACAAATAGTTTTGTAAGAAGGGATTTTGTGTGTCTTCCTGAACAGAATGCAGTACTCAGAAATGCAGACATTCAGGCATGTGTGTGTATGTGCAAGTGTGGGTGTGTGTGTGTGGGAGCCAGTTCAGAGCACATCGCTTTGAACTACTCCCTCATGGATGAAAGTGTATTTGAATGAATCCTTGTTGGAGGCATCAGTTATTCTGCGGCATAGGTATGATGTAATTTATTAATAAATAATGAGGAATAAATGCATTCTAAGATATAGACCGCAGAAGGAGGATGACTGTCTCATTCAGCAGCCTCGTCTAGCAGCTATGCCAAACTCCCTCCTACTATATTCACACAGGCAGGAACACACAGACACGCGCGCGCGCACACACACACACACACAAAACAAACACACAACACGCATACAAAGAGACACATCAAGAGAGTGAGAAAGGGAGACAGACAGAGGGCGAAAATCTGGGAAGCAATACAGTCTGCCTCCACAAGTACAGAACCTCCTACTCTATCTGTGCCCACTTCCATATCTGCACACATGGCCTGTGTGTATCAGCTGCTGCCATATTTGCTCTGTGCCTTCATTGGCATGTCCCACTACACTGCGTGCTTTTCAAGTTTGACAGCATCCACATAAAGTTAACTGATACTATTAGAGTTGGATGAAACTGAGAATTGGCTCAAAGGACTGTGATTCTGAACAGGTGCAAACAATGGGAGAGATTTTAAATCTGTTTCCTTGAACGTGCACTTCTCACCTTTTCTCATCAGCGAAGACAAACTTGCGCAGTTTGAGGTCACCCAGCACGATGCCGGCATGATGGCAGTGTGCCACAGCCAGAGCCACCTGACGGAAGAGCCTGCAGGCGTGCTCCTCATCCAGCCTGCGACAGCTCTTGACAAAGGTGTGCATGTCCCCAAAGTCCTTGTCTAGGAACACATAGGCCTTGCGTTCGCCAAGGATGATGTCCCTGATGCTGGCAACATTCTTGTGGGCTGGTAGGATGCCGTAGGGTCTGATCTTTTCCTGGTACACCCCCATATCAAAGACCTGAGAGAGAGGAGAAAGAAGAATATGAGGGACAAGGATGCAGGATGGAAATTAGGGAGTGAGTGAGAGAGGGGGAGGATGCAATGGGTCAGTGTGTTCTTAATGATCATCTGAGGAAACAACCATGCAAATTTGGCAGCGAGTTAAAAGGAGGATATACTTTGATTGTAGCTCAAAACATTGCTTTTGCATGAGCATGACAAATGAATCACCAAAGTATGAAGCGATTAACTCTATTAATCAACAAAGCCAAACGCCTACAGGTCTGTCATGCAAAATAAACACATGGATGTGGAACAGTGGAGGGCCCTGTTGTTATCACAGCAGATCCTTATCGAAATAGTCCCCCTTTGTCTCATGTGTTTGCATTTTTGTGTGTCACAGCGTGGCGTATTGCAGTGACGTATATGCAAATGAGCCGAGCACATTGTGAAGCCATATCGTGCCACGGATAGGTGGACTTGAATCGTCTGTTTCCACAACATAGCACGGGCTATGGGCTTGCCTAAGCTTTCATGCACGCGTAAGCAGATGTAAAATAATCATAGAGCGTTGTGTGTGATTTTAAAATCAAGAGGCGACACTGCTGCTGTTGCGCAAAGTGTGCCACATTTCGCGTGAGAAGGACAATGGATGAAAAAGTCGGCTAAATACTGATGACACGTCAGACAGGCTATTGAGCAACGCGGTGTCTTGAAACACCGTTCATTCAAAGAAATTGCACAATGACGAGCGATTGCGCATACCTTGCACAGTAGCTCATCGCCAGTGTCGGTGTTCATCGCGCTGTGCACGCTCTCCCGGTCCGCCAGAGGTAGAAGCATAAACGGTCCTATCCTGGATGGCCCCACGTGGGTCGCCGGGACAGGGTTTGACACGGGGCTGACCGGGGACCCGGGAGATGTGCCGAGGAGTCCCTGTGCGTCCCCTGCCTCGGCGCTCAGCCTGGCGCATTTGGCCGGTGGCTGATCGTCAGAGTCCAGCCGCTTGTGCGCGACTCTCCTAGTGCGGATGCAGGGTGCCGGGCTGCTCCACTGCAAGTTCATCCTGGCAGACTGATTCATCGTGAGAGCAAAAAAACAACAACAAAAAAACCGAGACCCTTGACTTGTTTAGGATGTGCCCTTTGATGGTTAAAATAAACTAGAAACTGCGCGCTCCATTTCTCCGTGCAAGACTCATTAGGTGTTGAGATATATAAATTAAACTTCGGCGGATTCAGTGACGGCGTTTCTTCGGTAATAAATCCAACCACGTCCTCCTGGAGAGCGAATGCCCGTGGCTCTGATGTCTGTGTACTTTTTAGTGAGAAAATTCCAATCCCTCAAAGTCAAGACTGGGAGAGAGATAGAGAAAGAAATACAGAGAGAGAGAGAGGGGGGGAGAGAGAGAGAAAGGGAGAGAGAGACCGCCTCACACCCAGAGAGGCAGAGACTGAGTGAGTGAGCTCCAGTGATGTTGAGATCAGAGCTCACACACTCCGCCCGACCAGTCCAACCTCCTGGTGACACAACCATTGAGCAATCCTGTAACGGCACCGACTCCAGCCTCAGCTCGGCTCTGATGAAACTGCCTGCTGCTTTTACAGAAGACTACGTAAGCATATGGTGCAAACATTAACGTTATTTTCCTCGTGTTTGTCATAGTGTCATGAATTCCTGCTCCTAGATTTTACAAAAATAAATAAATAAATAACTGACCATGTGAGAGGAATGAAGAAATCAGCTGCCACTTATCATGGCTGCCTCATCAAGCATGCACATGTTTTAGACAATAATTAACAATCTTTAAAACTCTCTCTCTGACTCAGCTGCTTAATGTTCAGCACTTATTGCCATTTATTACCAGCAACAATCTCTCCGCAGACCTCCTGTGCAGCACCTGAAGTGTTTACTCTCCAAATGTTGTGCCTCAAGTGTGAACTATGCCAACACAAAGCTCCAGTGTACGAGCCTTAACTCTAGCTTTAACATCACCACGATATTTTCCCATGCAGAGTCTGTTTGTTATGTGGATATGACTCACCCCCATAAAGCCTTAGTGGTGCTGGGCTATAAGCATTCACATAAAATATGCCAGCGCCGCTCTGTAAACAACATCATAGCAGTCAGGCTCCCAGAGAGAGACACAGGGCTGAAACTACTTGTATACCCAATTACCACAAACAAGCCAATACTGTGCAATCGGTGTGAAAATAATGCAATATTCCGGAAAAAAGTATAATCAGTGAACTATGGACTGTTGCTTAATGTAATGAAATTGAAGGGTAAAGTACAGTATATAGTCACTTTGAAAAACCTTCCTGAGATGATGAGTGTTGTGATCAGTTGATGGTTTGAGGTAATTGTGCACGCTTGTGTGTGTTTGTTGCACTCACACACACACGGCCATGTGTGCGTTGCGCAAGAGTTCTTTTTTTTCCTCAGCACTTTTTATGTCGAACAAGCATGGTGGCTCCAGTTGAGACATTAGTGAGTGTTCACTAAAACTCAGAGCACCAGCTGGCCTGTGTGTGTGTGTGTGTGTGTGCGTGTATTGCCCCTTTTTTGCACAAGCCCTCCTGCCAAACAGAAGTATGCCGTTCTGACCCATTTCTTTTTGAATTTGCAACACGGTTCCTTCCGCAAGAGGTCACACACTCGACCAACTCGCAGCAGCCGATTCAGCTTGACTCAAAAAGGTCATGTGAACCTGTCTCTACAGGCCATCCAAACTGAGCTGCAGATTCCATAGAAATGATAGCCTGTTATTTTTAGGCCTTCGCATTCTTTCTTTGTGCAGTGGTCGTCCTGTGAATAAGGTGACTCACCGACTGATTGATGTGTGTGTGTGTCCCTGTGAGCTAGTGTGTTTGTCATGCTGTAGAGCAGGTTTCCTCTCTCTTTCTTTTTAAGAAGCTCTAAAAAGCAGGATGAACAGTCACTGTGGGAATGGGCAGCAGAGCTACGGAAGGCCTAAAGGTTTATTGTTATCTGACAATAGTCCGGAGATGGTGTGTCAGCGCATCAAAGTGATGATGCATGTTTGTCCCTTGATTATGTGAACTGAATTATCTCTGTTGGCTGTGATAAACACAACATGCTTGTGTGTATGTGCAGTCTGACAATTTGTTCCAATGTAATGAAGTTGGAATCATGGTCACAAGGTCACACCATACCATATGGCTGTACTTTAGTCTTATGCAATATAGTTTTTTGATACTGAACTGCATGTTGTAGCATTATATTGCTGGCCAATCAGTGTGTACCACATTGTGTATGTGGGTGTGTGTTGTGTGTGTGTGTAATCGGTGCTTGTGTAGGAGTGTGGCTGCATCCCCATGCCAGTGCCAATGCCAAGCCAGCCAGAGGAGAAAACAGTATGCAGGGCATGCTCTCCCTTGTTATAATTAGCTGAGTCACTCACCACCAGCAGCGGTAAAGAGAGGCTGGGAATTGATCTGCTGAGAATAGTTCAATCTGATCTGGCTGACAGCCAGCTGTTAATTATTCTTCATTTGAGCTGCTCTGGACACAGCTGTAGACTCGAGACTAGAACTTGAGTGAGGCGTACAGACTTGACTGCTCACCTTTAGTCTTGATCAGTTTTGAAATAATAAAACGCCAGTGATATAACCACAGATTACCACAGGCTTTCTTCACAAATCTGTCATTCTGGAGAGGATATTGGATAATTTGATAATAGATGGATAATGTGATAATACATGCCTGATGATGAGATGAACCAAACAGCAAATAAAAAATGGTCCATTTCCCCACAAATATATACTACTAGCTCTTCCAGTTGGTACTATAGAAAGTTGTTTGCTGAAGATGGATTCCTTTCAATATAGGCTAGAAGAAGTAGTATTTTACTTTTGGTTTTGAGCAACAGTGATGAAATGTTGACAGTATACTTTGTATACGCAGTACAAGTACAGCTGTTAAATTCTATTTGTGTGAGTAATAGGTCACCGTGGGAAACGCAACATGAATGATGAATCTGTTCGATTCAAGTGTCCCAGTAATGATGCATTTACAGAAAGAATGAGAAGGACAAGAAAACTTCCTGGTACTTCGACTTAGAAGCCATTCACACACTATTCCAAGACAGTTACGCCCACTGCTAACCCAAGTCACACCAGCGAGATGGTCAATGTTATTCATTTCAACTGTCAGTGGTTTTAATGTTGTGGCAGATCGGTATGTATATCATGATTAAGTCTTGACAAAAAGTCTTTGGCGCTCATCACTTTACAGGGAGTCCAGACACTAGTGGATGATGATTTTCTGAGGCTGATGAGGCTGAAGAAATGATGAAGCCGATCAATCTGTGAAGACTTGGTGGTGATGATGAGGTGCTGTTAGAGAGAGAATCGTATTTTAAAAAGACAGCAGCAAGATGATAAGCTAACGATGTAGGTGTGTCGCTGTGGTATTGGATAGATTAGACCAGCTGGGGAGAACAACTGATATCTCAATTGACAGTCCCAGACAATGACGCAGAGGAAATTATGAGTGAACATGAGAAGAGTGAATGGCAGGATGGTTTGAGAAATAATCTTCTGGTTTAAGCATGCAAGGAATTTCCGCTAGAGCTTCATTTGTCAGAAATTCCTGATATCTCTGACTCGGAATTACAACAACGAGCCTGACGTAAACGATTTTCTCATCTCAGCATGCACTAATGCCAGCATTAATTTTATTACTTACACCTGCACTTTTTTGTGACCTATTACATTTGCACTGGGACCCAAAAAGCTTATAACAGTATTCTGTTAAATATACTAACCGGTGCTGGCTAAGTTAAGGTAGTTATTATTATTAAATCATATTGATTAATTATCGTCCTGAAGATATATACTGGAAGATCTATGTTAGCCAAAATTTATGTACAGTGTACCTCAGACATTTCATCTCTGCAAGGACACAAGCTCAGTATTTCCTTAACTGGTGTGCAAACTGTCGGAATTAGAGCTAACTTTGACTCCATTTCTGAGCATCTGAAAGGATCCGATTAGGATAGAAGGAAGTAAGGATACTGTATGCAACAGCGTTCTTTTTATAAGTTCGTCATCTTCCTGTGTGGGTTTTATACTGACTGATACCAATTTCTCTTTTATGAATTGTGTTAAGTAAAACTTGTTTTCTGCAAATGTCTGGTTGTCTGCCATTACCATTGTGTCTTTGGACAGCTGGCAATTTGCTATGAATGTAGAATTAGATTGCAGGAGATAGCAGTGGGCCACTGGATATTCAAGTATATGTTAGCAATAAAAAAAAAATTACATTTCTTCTCTGTCAGGGTATAAATTCTGCCGTCACAACAAAACTAAGTCTGCTGTACATCTTGACATAAGCTCCTAGACACTGTGTACTCTATGAACTCATGTGTTGAGGTCTCAACCAAAATTAGTCATCAGCCTGCTATAACCAACTTTACTGAATATGTTCTATATTTTCACAACCCTGGCTGACCTCAAGGACAATCAATCAGACCAGGGGCTGAGATGCAGGATTGTTTCATGTGGATGGACTCCAGAGTGTAGTCTGGCCAAAAACTGTCTGTCTGCCATTGGTAGTTATCCCAAGCTGTCCATCACTATTTCTTTGATCTGTTTGGTTGAGTCACACTTGGTTATATTAGAGACTGGGTTCCTGGCAAGTCAAATGATTTGTGCAATTCAAAACCCACTTTAATACATACTTTGAATTTTCACAATATGCTGCGCTCAGATTTTACAGCATATGACCGCTAATTATTCTTACACGAGAACTCCTACATGGTTCCCCATTGATTAAAAACATTTGTTCTCACACAGGGGAGTTGCCATGTTTGCACATATTCAGCACAAAAACTTCCCTAAAGGTCTTCTGAGAAGTTGGAAAACTTTAGCTGAAAGTAAAATTCTGCATCTACAGTCGACATTGTGTGAAGTGGCGGTCCTGTCATTGCAGTTTTTTGTAGAAAGTGGCTGTAATTTTCACCCAAGAAAGAGTATTTAAAGCTGAGACTCAAAATGTTTTGAAATGAAAGTGAAATGTCATGAACCCTGATTATAAAACAATTGCCTGTGGGTGGAGAATCTCTCTTTATTATCCTAAGAATAATACATTTCTTCACAGGAAAATGTTGCTTATTCTTTTTGTTGACAGAGAAGTGTTTGATCATATTGAAAGTGCCACTGCTGTTAGACGTCATTTTTTCAGTAATGATATATTCATGATCAGATTACCTGTTAGGTTGATGACCCTTTTGCTTCATACTGAAAACAATGAGGTGAAACTTCCCAAGCACAACACTAGATTCTCCATCATCTAGATTGACCCTTTAATGATGCAGCAAGCAATTCTGGAGAAATTATTTGGATTATTTGGAAATTGGATTGCCTTTTAAAAATATATATATTGATTTTAGGAATCAAGTTTTCCTACAAAGATCAAATCAAACCTGGGTTGTACAATTTTATCAAACTATTCCAATCTGAAAACCATAATTAGTGGAGAGATAGAACTAAGGGGAAAACAACCATTACATTCGTTTTTAGACCCTTTTGTCTAAGAGGAATTACAATAAATGTATTAAAATCCAATAACACGAGCTAGATGCCATCAAAATCCCAAAACTCCCAAATAAACCACTAGAAGCTTGTATAGATAGGTGGTGCAAGAGCTTAGGTTGGTTTTACATGGGGTGTTGAGGTGTAGCCTGAAGAAGGTTTTCTTCCTTTGGCAGGAGATGGACATCTGCTGTCTGAGGTTTAGTGAAGAGTTTATTCCAACACTGTGGGACCACAACAGAAAAGAGCTTTGACCAGATGAGCGACTGCAATGTACATGGAGTGACGGCACAGCCAATTGTCTGTAGGCAGAGGTGTACAATGGTTGCACCAGGGTGTGGGGCTTCACCCTGGTTTAGAGGTAGGAAAGAGCAGCTCCCTTCACTGCCCTGTAGGTTAGCACCAGTCTCAAACTGGATGTAAGCTGCAACGGGCCAGTGGAGTCAACATTAGCAGGAGAGGGTGAAGTATTGAGTATTGTATTGATACTAGAGCTGCTAAGTAATGTTTTCAGCATTGATACAACATCAATAGGATCTGTACTTCAAACAAACACAAATGGATCCATCTTACATTAGATTACATTTTTGGCTCAGTGCATGCTTTGGTATCGGTATTCATATTGGTGATTCTGGCCTTGGTAATGAATTGTGCTTTGCAAACCTAACATAAAGAATGGTGTTGGTCCACCAACAACAGAACAATCCTTAGTATAGATTCTACAAATCTATGGATCAGTCTTCCAAAGGATATTCCCTCATTTAGTGATTTGATTACAGTGGGGAAGAGTGCTGTCTCATATACTCATTTACAGCTATTGACTGTAAAGGCATATGATTCAGATCATTTTCATACTCATCAAACCATACAGTGTCCTTTTTCCACTTATGAAACTGTTTTTTCCCTTTAACTTCATGTCCTAAAATAACATAATTATGACACAACCAGTTATGTAACCCAGACTCTATTCATACCAAAAACACATGAATTAACTGAAATGGCCAGTTTGATGAGTTATTCCTACAACGATAAGCAGTTTGTGTGTGTGTGTTTATCTGTCCCACTATAGCGCTCCACACCACATTCCTCCAATCCCCTTTAAACTTGCCCTCTCAAAAGAGTTCAGAGTTCCTTTGCATATTTTGTTTGTTATCTGTCTTTGTTATCATTTCATTTCATTTTTAATGTTAAATAAATACTCAGATGTTTTACTTCTTACGTTCTAATAACTCCAGTCTTTTATTTTGAATTACCAGAACTACTTATCCACTGACCGTAACGCACAAAGCGACAATCTACTGAAGAGTTATACTTTTGCATCATGTCTAAAAAGAAGCACAAATCACTGACGGCAAAATATGATGTCACCAGATGCAAGATATTGACCCACAGTAGCAAATCTCCAGTGAAGTCAGGCAAGAATTCTTAAGTGCTAATTTGCAGTTTGGCATTAGGCTGATACCAGGGTGCCAACTTTGGATGGAGTGAGATTTTGATGCCATGGGCTTAATCACGCATATGTATACATCATACACTTAATCATGTGCACATATTTGTACCCAGTTCACCATTAGGGTTTGAAAAATGCACCATACACACGCGGTGGGAGAGGGAGCGTAGGTCTAAGATTTAAGGATATGGACTGACTTCACAACCCCGGGACTTACACCGAGGGAAATCTCACAACTTAATGGTATTACACAAACACTGCACATTCGTAAGTTGTCTTAAAGTGCCTAGGAATATGTTCCAAGCTCTCATATAAAGTGGACTAAAAATGACTGAGAAACCATCTTTTCAAGGCCACTTTAAAGATGCTCTCTGGTTAGTTTAACTTTAGACTTAAGAAGACTATCGCATTGTACTGCAGTAGAATAAGTTCATTCTACCCATTAAACTCAAAGCTAAATAGGATGTAACACCATTTCACTGGAAAGGTCATCCATGTACCTGGTATCCACCTCAAACCTTCATCAGCAGAATTTCACTTGAAAAGATCAGCTCACTTCCCCTCATTACATTACGAAAATCGTTTCAAAACTCTGTCTTTATCTGTCACACATCAACACATGATTTCACTGAAATAGTTCGCCTTACACTCAGAGCTCCACTCCAGGATGACTCAAGGGGTTTCCTGCTGCTAATGGGAAGTGGATGGCAATTGTGTTCGCATGTGTGTGTGTTGGCATGTGTGTGTGTGTGTGTGTGCTGTGGCCACAACACTCACACGTCACTATCGCACTGTCACCAGCTCATCAGTGAGGTTACACAAGCTGTCTCCGCTCAGCCAGGCCGAGCCCATGATGTCACCGTCAGTGGAATGAGAAACGCAGATTGAGAAAAGGAAACAAGAAGTGATTGTTATTTATTGTTCAGCTGAGAAAAAAGAGGAAGATTTTATCATTGATGACCTCTTACTGTTTTTAGACGGTGGGAAAGTAGAGGAGGTTTCAGATTAAAGTGTGAATGATGAGTCCAGTTGCTTTGAGGGATGAAGCTGTGAAAGATTCTGAATTATCCACAAAAAATAAAAAGCAAGACTGAGTTGGCAGCCACCCAAGCATTAGCTAGTAGTGCTTTGAGCTAAATGCTAATGCATGCTCAGTCACGATGCTAACATGCAAATGTGTTGACCATCTTCACCGTTATATTTTAGAATGTTAGCATGCCAACACTTGCTAATTAGCATTGAATGCATAATGATGTAAATCTCATTAGTTTTGCATTTACAGAACTACTACTTTTCACCTAATGATGCCATAAATGAAAAGTTAAGGATTTAACAATGTTCAAATGTACAATTTTTCTGAGTGGAACACGAAGATCTAAAATTTAGCGGTAATAATCAGTAGTTTACTTGGAATCAAAAATGCCAACCTCGTGGTGGCGCTAGAGGAAAAGTCAGGTCAGGGTCTTTCGGTTACATCATCTGGCAACCACGAATATGTGTAAAATATCTGTAAAAAAAAATCTAATTTTCAGATCTATATGTAGTGTGGTGGACCCACTGACTGACATTCTCTATAGAGCCATGCGGTTAGCATTGTGAAAAATGCAGTTTTTAACAGTTTTTCTTGCTTGTTGTATCAGTTCTTTCTCTTCTTAATGTTGTGTCTGACACAATTTCCCCCAGTGTCACTTGCTTGATTTATTTGAACCGCACCGTTAAAAGTATACTTTTTCAAACAGCACCTTAGAGGATGGCACATCAAAGTGTCATCCAACATTAATCATCTGTGCTGCTTGATGAAAGATTAGCTACAGTTGCTGTTCAAAAGGGGTGTCTGCTTTTGACATACCTACACTAAATTCAATTCTGAAGTTAGCAGATCCTCAGTTCCTCCTCATTTCAATAAGCAAGAACACAAAGCACATCTTCCAGCCAAAACATAAGAGGTTGGATCATTATTAATGAAACATCTGGTGATAGCGTTAGACAGATCTACAGAGAAAAAAAACTCTTTATTTGTTATCAATCCCCTCTACAAGTCTTGTAACCCTCAACTTCTTTCCAGAATGAGTCAAGCTGTCATAAATTTATTAAAGTGTATGAACACAAGAGAGAGAAGAGCTTTGCGTTTGGTAAAAGCAATTAATTGCAGGATAATACCCCATGTAACAGGATTTCAATGACTGCTCCGCTCCAAAAGGAGATTTATTTTCATAATCCCATGATGAAAGGGATGACCAATTATTTCCCATGCATTGGAACTCACTGCCTGAACCAGGGCTAGGCCAGCGGGAGAAAGAGGAAGCGAGGAGCAGGAGGTAAGGAAAGTGTTTGTGTACACATACACACTTACTATTCAGCCAGCAACAACAAACTGTCACTCTTCACAAATTACCTAACGCAGAGCTTTTAATGATATGATTGCACTACAACAGACGGGAGAAAGATGAAAGCCAGGCATTGCTCCATTAACTGCAGACTCTGTTGCTTCTGAAAATTAGGCCCTGCGTTTCTTGGCGTTTCATCAGTTTTGAAGGATGTTGAAAATGCGGGTTAATATTCATGAAGTTTGTGTTTCAACGGTAGAATGTCATCATAAAGGAGTACACATGATGTTATTGAAACAGGCACGTAAATCTTTCAAAGGAATTCATTCATCGAGATTTGTCCCTGGTGAATCGTGATGGTCCAATTTCCTAATGAACGGGAGATTGTATACCAGAATGTGGCAGACTATTTCACAAAAACATTACGAACTGTAGAAAAACTTGATCCAGAACTTGTTCAAATATTTGAAGATGTTTTGCAAGACATATTTTCCTGTGGTCTGTTTGAACAGTGCATCATTTATCTGTACACTTCTCCCTAGATCTACAAGAAGTTCACTCAAGTTAAATTGTTTGTATCGACGTACGTAGTTTTGGTGTAATTTGTGAAGGATTTGAGATCTCTATTGCAGAGGCTTCTGTCACTACCCCAGTACAATGGATATAAAAGGATTTTTCTTTGTGGTGTTCAAAGCAGTGAAAACATTTGGAAACAGTTATGTGTGTCCAGGTTACACATGATAATCTGTAGACTTTACTGTGAAGATTTTTCAGTATTCTTCCATTGGATGTAAAGACTTCATTTTATTGGGGTGTATAGTGTGTCAGTTTGCTAAGTAAATGATTAAACAGCATCTAAAACCCCCTCCACCCATACCTTTCTGATAACTGAAATGGAGGGGCTGCATCCAGAGTATGAATTATACAATGACATTCGGGGGGGCTCAGCTTTCTTCAGGGCATAAAGGGAACCCAGTACAAGTACAAGAATTCTTACAATCCTCACAGTATCTTGCTTGTTTAACATAATATCTGCAGTCTGTAGATGCTGATAAATCAGATCCATTACACCAGCTCATGGGGCAAGTACCACAAAACAACTTTTGTAGTCAGGGGTCACCAGCTAAGTATTCTAGAGCAAAACTGTCAACAAGTCAGACCCACATACATACAGTAGAGCATAATTTCCACTCAAACACAGACCCACACAATGCTGTACCAGAACGAAAGAAACTATTAACATGCCAAAGAGGTAGGCACATGTGTTAACCATACAGCATCTAGGCCTGTGCCTGACTAACATTAAAGGCATAGACCACTCAATAATCTAAATTTGTCAGCTATTATCTTACTTTTTCTATTTTCTTACATTGAAAATAGTCTAATAGAAAAAACAAATCAACATTCCACATCATCTCATTCAACATTTCACACTGTAGATCTTGAACTGGTACCGATACCTAAATGACTGGACAAGATAGGACACAGTCTATATGCTCAAAAGCTTAAGCTAGAGTGACTATCTTTTCCATTAATTCAGAGGTGAGAAACATACGGCTCCTATGGAAAAGATGCTGTAGAATATGGATTTATTTTTTCTATTAGACTATTTTCAAGGTAAGAAAACAGCTGACAAAGTTAGATCTTTGGGTGGTCTATGCCTTTAAGTAAAACCTAGACTAATGTTTCAATGTTCAAAGTAGCCTCTCATTGCTCATGACTGAGCACCAGTGTTAGCTAACATAAGATAATATATGACATTTTATATTGGTAATGAAATGCCAACATTGGAAATGAAAAGGTGGGCTTCAGCTAGTTTGCCTTACTTATCCTAGGCTAGCTAATGTTAGCTAAGGCAAACGTTAGCTTTAGCTAGCTAGTGTTAGTTAGTTAAACTGTAAGGCAAAAGTTAGAAACTAGCTAACGTTAGCATTCATCCGTAGACACTTGACACAATCTAATTCAGAACCTCTGAAAGTAAGAAAGTAAAGACCCCCCTGAAATGTTGTTTTTACCTCTTTTCGGGAAGTCTAAGTCTTAAGTTGGGGGGTCAGACCCCCCCAATACCCCCGTAATTCGAACCATGGCTGCATCTAACTCTTCTGAAACCAACAACAACATTCAAACCCATTTCACACAGTGACTGGACAAGTGTGCAGAGGTGAGGAACAATGGGGGATTTGAATATCTCACTGTAGTACAAACAGGTGCAATGTTACAAATGCTGAGCGATTGTCCTAAAGTGTGCATTGTTGTCTCCATATTTAAACAATTGTGTCAAACTCTTCCCTTTCACCTTGCCTTTGAGTGTGGGCTTTCAGAACAACTGTAAATGCTTTTGCCTTGAGCCTGGTCTCATTCCCAGCATGTCAAATACTTTTTTTTCCTAAACTTAACCCAAGTGTCCTTTCTTGTTAAGCAAGTGTTTTGTGGCAGGAAGCGCATGGCACATTGCTCACACGGTGCTGGCCAACTGCACGCAAACTGACAGGCAAAAGATCCAAACCCATTTGTTGTCCGTAGGAAGTGGCTGATGTAGTTGATAAACTAAACAGTGCAAGGTGGACATGAGTTTATGTGAATAGTCGCGTGATGTGGCCATGCACTGATAGATGTTAAATGGAAGGCTTTGCCTGTTTCACATAGACGCTTGTATGGGACGCCAAAGAGAGGTGACAAAATGGTGGTATTTAAAGCTGTGGTATGAGAATGGGACAACATGCCATACAAACTAGTATTAAACATAACCAGACGTTAAAGTGGATATAAAGAACTTTCCTCCCCTCTGCGTTTTCAAGTGTTATTTTTGGCACAATAATACCACTTGGTTTACAAGCTTCCTTGGTGCTTTAAATTGAGCCAGATTTCTGTGAAACCCGGTGGCAGCATGAATAGGCAGAGTGAAAGCAGGGACCCAATCTAAATGTGGACGGTGTCATTTTTCTTTAGCCATTACACTCTGCAATATATATTTACTTCACAATGAGTTAAAGCAAAAAGGTTTTCTATTGACTGTAGTGAGAATTCTCATTGACAAATATCTCAAATCTGCATGGATTAATATGTGCAGGGCAAAGTGGGAGAAATGGCACCATTTCCCATCACTTCCTGTTTTGTAAGGTGCATGAGGGTTGAAAGTCAGTCAGTCTTGAATCAGTCTTGAAGTATAACAATGGGCTCCCTGGTGGTTCCTGGGCTTGCAGAAATGAAATGTTCACATTCACTGAAGGCTGTCTAGGAAGCTGCCATCATTATGCACGTCATCAGTATATAGATCTTTACTGTAGATCTCTGCCTCCAGGTCCAAAATCCACAGAGATTACAGTCATGCACAATTTTGTTGAATGGTGATTCATTGCACCAAATTTAGTCCAGTCAGTCAGACCTGCAGGAGACAGGTTTTGTCTTCAGTGTTACATTCGGGTGAGCGCTGAGTCAGTGTGACAGGAGCACTATGGGTGCGTGACAGCCGAGTGAACAGCACATCCTGCAGTGTGCGTTTAGGGACAGACAGCTGCTGTTTCTTCATGTACCTCATCCAGTGTTATGGGTGCTGTTGATGTGATCCCTCCACAGGGCGAGAGTGTGTGTGTTGATGTGAAAGAGCTTGTGCTGACTGACAGTTTGTGTGTATTTGTGTGTGTGTAGGGTGTGGACGGAGGTAATTAAGGTGTCAGGAAACATGCATTATTAATTGTAACACGACGTAATAATGGTGAGGCAGCGTGATCCGTCATGCCCGGTCGCTTTAACAGCCCTGGGGTGTGTGCGTGTGTGTTTCTCATGTTTTTATGCAAGTTTGTTCCTCTTGCAATACAGAAATACAGTACGTACTGTGGATGCATGTGTCTGCGACTGTTGTGTTGTAGAGAATTAAAAAAAATGAGAATGAAACAAAAAAGCAACAATGCATGTATGACCTATTTCAGCACGAGTGCTTTGGATAGTATATGTACAATTGCTGGTACTATCTTGCTTTTGTTTCATGAGGTCATTTTTGCCATTCAAACTGCAACAAAAGCATGTTGAAAAGACAGTTGGTGAGTGTAGTCGTGACAAGGCAATCAAACAAACGAGGACGAAAATTTTCTATTTGTGGCTCAGTGGGCTGAAGAGAAGCCATGCTTGTTTGTGCTAGTGTTGAGACAGGGCTTAGGTGTTAGGCAAGTTACCAGGCTGTGACTCAATGTTTAGTTTTGATTTTCTCAGTGTTTAGTGTTATGTCATTTTCCCTAAGGGAAATTCTAAAGGGGTTAGGCTTATCCCATCCAGGTTGAGCGATGGTATAATAAATGAACAAAGGACTTCTAAGGAATAAGGGAAAGTTGTTTTCAGGTATTGTAGACCAAACCAAAATCCACAGGAAAAAAATGTGCAAGAATGAGGTTTTAAATTAGCAATAAATTAAAGCAAAAGTGCTTTTCAGGAACACCTACTGTACTAACTGCAAATAAATGCAAGAACATTTACATGTTTTGCTTGCAGATGAAAACAGACATACACATTACTGCAAGATTAAATTCTGCATGTCAGTGGCATTGTTAATCATACATTACACAATAAATTAATAATTGTTAAGTTGTGTTATTAGTCTTGATGGGCCATATCTGTCAAATCTGTCAATGAATATCAGCAAGGTATTGCCTGCAGCAAATACATCATCTATAATTTTCCTTATCACAACAACTTACTAGGCTTGTCTTTCTACAGTTGAAAAATAAAAAAAAACCAACAGTAAATTGATTCTACATCTAACTTTGTGTGGTCTGTGACAGCAATGAAATATGTTTCATACAAAAATCTTCTAAACAGCGTTGCAATAATGCTGAAGCAATTAAACTCTTTCTGGTACAGTTAACTGGTAAGACAAGGTTATGAAAGCCATGCCTCAGTGGTCTAGGTCTAGGCAGGGTTCTTGGCACTTCATAAATTCAAGAGCACTACAAGAAATCTTGAAGTGTTTTTCCACCCTCAGGCATGTTCTATTTTCTGTGGCCTGTACTGTTGTGAGCTTCTTGGACATGTTTTTATTCTGTACCGCGCCTGGCTGTGCATCTGAGAGAACGGCTAAAACCTGCATGGAGGCTTGCCTGGAAAAGATGGGTGAAATATTCACAATGTGGAGAGAAGGAGGAGGAGGGAACTGCTCTCTTTAGGGATTTTTCACCTCACCAGTAGCGTTCTGAGGGCTACTAGTCGATCTAACAATTTCAAAATGTCAGGAGAATCCAGTCAATGTTTGAGACATGGCAACAACTCTACCTCCAAACCAAATAAATTGTTTTCCAGCTGTTATGACTTCAGAACGTGAAAGAGGAAACTATACACATGTATAATTTTTTTTACACCAAAATTAGCATATATATGCAAGATTTTAAAATGCAGGTAAACCCGCTAAAAATAGGTGATTGACTCCTTTCCCATTGCCAGTAGTAGTAGTTTGCCTTTCTGTTTTTTTTCCCTTCCGTGTCATGTTCAATGTCACAAATGCGCCGAACA
This sequence comes from Hollardia meadi, assembly GCA_037974645.1. Classification (NCBI taxonomy): domain Eukaryota; kingdom Metazoa; phylum Chordata; class Actinopteri; order Tetraodontiformes; family Triacanthodidae; genus Hollardia; species Hollardia meadi. The sequence goes on along the minus strand of JBBPCS010000926.1, from coordinate 5,279 downwards.
GTAGAAAGCAGCAAATCATACCTCATCAAACTGCATACAGAAAATGTTAAAACTTGTTTTTAAAGTCTTAATCAATAACATATTTAAGTAGACACATTGCTTTTCCCAGTGCTGATGATGGAAGCAGCTAATGAGTGAGCCATCTTGCTTCCTGTTCCTGTTCCCACTTAACCAGTCCATTTAGCCTCTTTGTCCCACTATAACCAGTCTATTTAGC
>JBBPCS010000925.1:9333-68324 GCA_037974645.1 Hollardia meadi | reverse complement strand
ACAAATGACATGAAAATAAATCTTTTGGCTGACTCTGGAGCAATATTTATTAAAGTGCACTGTCAAAATAGAGAATTAAATAATTTTTGATAAGCATATAGATTCTTGTTTTTAATGCAGGTGATATTTCCAACAATACACATATTTAGTAAAAGCCTGTATACGTCTGCTTGGATTTGAAAGTGTGGATCAGCCGAATTAGAGTGGTAGTAGAGCTGGTACCCACACAGTGACTCTCTCTGGAGGACATAAACATGCTGTTAGTGACTGTCAAAGCTCCACCTGCTTCCTCGTCCCTCCAGCAGAGATACGGAGAGTCTGACAGTAGCCGCTCATGGCTGGTTAGCTCTGACTACCAGCTCTATGTTGCTATCCACGCTACACTGAACAGTGGTCAGTCAGTCCCCTGGACCTGCATGTGAGCGTTCTTGTAGAATTAAAAGGGTGCAGTCACCCTTTGGTGTTGTTACTCTCCCTCTTCTTCTCTGCCTTTTCTGGAACATTGCTGTGTTTTCTTCCTTATTGTCAGGAGTTTTTATCATGTTACTCAGGTCCTGGTACAAGTATGAACAAAACCCACTCGCAACATTACATTACTAGTGGTCAGAAACTTAATATAAAGTATTAAATTTATGCAATATATGATGCCCCCCATGTTAATGATCCATAAACCTCAGTTTACTGCTCATTATAGACTATTAAGTATCTATTATATATGAAGAAGTAAACAAGTGTTTTCAACAGCCTAGATAACGACTGTAAAGTCAAACATGACCACGTTAACGTGTTGATATGATCAACCATCACATCGCAAAACTAAGTGCTCCATGTCAAGGTTGAACTTGATAGTGTAATCTAACTTTCACTTTTGATTTACCTTTGAAAAAAGTGTGTATAGTTATTTATAGCACTGGTGTGGTTGCCGCATGCACTCTTTGCACTCTTCTGCACAGCTGTGAGTGACGGTATCTGCAGCTACGTTATGGAGAGAATTGATTTTATGATTTTATAATGTTGTGTTGTGTCTATGTTTTTGTCTGTTGTCTTAGCTCATTGGGATCTTCCTGTCCTGCTGCTTGTCTCGATACATAACCAACAACCAGTATGAGATGGTCTAACGGTGACCTTCCACAGGTGAGAGTTTTTATTGACCAAGTTATCAAATATTGGGGAGGTGAACCAAGTCATGTTTTGCACAAATTGAAACTGCAGCAGCTATTTAATGATCCAATGTTCAAATGCAAATACAAATTAGCTGCTTTTAATGCCAGGCGTCTGAAAACCTGTCTGATATGTTTTCGGTGTGTCTTTGCAGGTTCCTGACGGGCAGCTCTTAAATGGGAATCGAGTTGAAAGATTCTCCTGTGATTTTTAATATTGTGTTTGTGTTAGCTGATGTCATTTTAGAAAGGGAAAATACGCCCACTGCTTCTTTTTATTCACCTGTGACAAACGAGCAGAAGGGAATAATGCTAAAGGGATGATATCTGCAGTCTAATTTGACCAAAAATAAAAAGGGACCTGGACATTTCGGAGAACTATCGTTACTCCTGGAATTTAATTCACAATTTTCATTAAGCCTAGAGGTCTTTATATAGATGTTGTCACGTGCATTTGAGTTAATTAACTCTAACCTATTGTCAGCATTTGCATTTCTTGTGTGTTTTGTATGATATAGCTGCCTTATTTTGTATTTTTGCTAAACTTAGTATGTAGCTGAGCAGATAAAAAATCTAGATAATAAGCTGATAAATGTTAAACTTCTCTGCAACACTTGGGTGAATTTCTGTGTGTGAAACCAATGTAAGCCTGAGAGACTGACACGAGGTCGCCACCCTGAAATCAAACATGTATGATGTGGAGTAAAGACTTTACTCTGTAGGCCAGTATTGTTGAAAGCCAGCGTTCATGCGAGCTAATTACAGTCGTCCAAGCCAACTTCGCCATCACAGTTTTCAGTGTTGTTTTTCTTTTGTGAATGCATGTGAAATACTTGAGGAAAAAAAATAAAAATAAAGATTAAAGTATCTGTGACAGTGCTGCATGCTCGGGGGATTTTGCACGCAGCTCCGGATGCGTCTGTGCCACATCTGTTCGCTTCTACATTCATTATGAAAAGATGCAAGGAAAATTATTCTGACGTAAGCAGATAATTTGGCAGACTCGGTTATTCGGGGCCTTGTGAGGGATCGATAAAAATAAAAAAAAATACAAGATGTGAGAGGCATTTAGTTTTTCAATATGCAGCTTTTAACTTTTAATTTCACAGCATAATATTTAAGGATCTGACGGTTTTTATTCAAATTTCGATGCCTTAGTGCGGCGCTTGGTGTTAATTCATTTTGACGGTGAGGTTTGGCTCTTCTGTCAGATATTGTTTATTGTTTACTTAAAAATTTAAAAGAAATTATGTTTAAACTAATCAAACAGTTACAGTCTCACATGTTCAGTCACATTTTTTAAGGCGGACTTTAAGACAAATATTGGAGCAGAATATTTAAACTAGAATTCACATATCCAGCCCCACAGTCACAGTATTTATCAACACATTGTGCAGCTTTAATTGTTATATTGATATGAAATGAAAGGCTTTGAAATGAGAGTGTACCAGAGTCCTGTAGACTGTAACGCTGATGCGTTTGGGGGTTTTATGATGCTCATTTGCAACTATGAAGTAAGGTTTTCTGTTTAGATCTTGCATCAGTAATCTTTGAAATCAAGATTTCTGTTACAATCAGTCATTTAATTATTGATAGAAACTTCCATGGCCTGTAAACATGGCATTGGGGGGACTCTTCAAGATGTATTTGCCTTTTAATACCACCATAAATTTTACATAGGCAACACATACATAGGCATGTCCATGCTCATAAAACAATATCGAGACGATCAAGGATTAATTAACTCGTAACTCCTCCAGGCCTAAAGGAGATGCTCATTTGCTCGTGTCAGATGAAGTTGCCAAAACGTTGCGCACTGAATGTTGCATAATGTAGTGTAGTGCCAGATGTGGAAAACTTAATTTGAGTAAGGGGCACGTGAATTTTTTTATTTCTGACTTTTTTTTCCTCAGAATTCCTCAGATAATTCAGAATTTTAATCTCTGGATTCTGACCTTAATCTCAGAATTTTGAGAAATCAGAACTAAAATAATTTTTTCACACGTGCCCCTAACTCAAATACATTTTTCACACTTGGCCCGAATCCCCTTCCGTACAGCATTTTATATGTACAGAGATAATTCTGTAGGACAGTGAGTGGTGTTCAATGTGTTGATGGGGTCACTGTGTAGATCCTCATCCAACCACCAGGTGGCACTGCTGTGTAGCATAATAAACAGGCAGATGTCGATACAGTGACAGGAGGTAAACTACACACCTGACAAAACCTGCAGCTGCACTAACTTGCATCAGTGTTGCCTTCGGGCAGCAAACGGTCTGGAAAAATAAGAAGTAAATGGGGTTGTAAATGCAGCCAATTTCAGACAGGCCTTGACAAATTCACTTTGACTGGCAGCTGTGATCCGATGTTCTATTGGTCCGTTTTGGATCAGATGCTCCGAGAGTCCGCCCACACCTCCATGCTGGCCAATTGGCTCGGTAGACAAATACAAGGTGGGCGGACTCTTCTGCTTTTTTTTTTTTTTTCCTCCACCCCAACCGGCTTGTCCGTTTATAAAAGGCAGGGTTCAGCTGCCAGGCAGTCGGGGGAAATTTTCACTGTTCTTCCCGTCGGGTGGTGTGCAGAGCCTGAGCAAACTTGGTTTATCTAAGCGGTACGCCAAGAAAACTTCTCCTCGGGTTACCTCCTGATTCAGGTCAGTCTACATCCTTTTAATGGAGGCCTCTGAGGGAATAACCTACTGTGTGTGTTGGTGGGGGGATTTTAATATCAGGAAGTCAAGGTCATATTGATATGATTCGGGCATTACAATGCGGTAAAATAGATTTTCATGTCGTATTCGACTTGTTTTTTTATTGCGCTGGAATTCCGATTATTCTTCCTTAATCAGAAACAAGTTGCCTCCGTTTCATCCTAGTTCCTGCAGCCTAGTTGTAATTTAGTTTGTGTAAAACCTGGTTTTGGTTTTATTTATTTCAGCCATCTTCCTGCATCCTCATGCTAGCCCTCTCTCTTGCAGATTAGTCATCTCTAAACCATCAAACGGCTCTGCCTTAACAACCACCACCTGTCAGCTCTCGGCCCGCAAAAATGATGCAGATCAGCAACGACTCGGCCAGCAACAAGCACTCTCTCCTCAACGTTATGCACCGCTTCATAGCAGCCGCCAACAACATGGACGAGACCATCATGGTGCCGAGCCTGCTGCGAGACGTGCCGCTGGAGGAGCAGGCGGCCGGCGAGGTGGAACCCAACAACAACAACAACGAGCCGCCGTGTCCCAACAAGCAGAGGGACATGTACGAGCACTACCTGCTCCTCAAGTCCATCAGGAACGACATGGAGTGGGGTCTGCTGAAGAGGGAGATGAGCAGCGGCGCCAGCTTCTTGGAGATGGCGGTGAAGCAGGAGGAGGAGAAGAAGCCCGTCACCGGGGACCTGCTCCTGGAAGACAACTCTGACCTGGAGAATCAGTTTCATTATCACCTCAGGGGACTGTTTGGAGTTCTGTCCAAGCTCACGCTGCAAGCCGACCACCTCACCAACAGATACAAGAGGGAAATCGGAGGTGGAAACTTCCTCAGATAGAAGCTGCCATGTGTTGTTTTTTATTTTATTTTAATTTTCTTTCTCTTTCTCCCTCTGAATGCTTGACTTGCACAATGGGATGTGTTGAGAAGGGCACCATCTCTTCCTAATAGATCTCAGTGGACAGTGAACTGACCAGAGTAACCACTTTGTGACTTCTCTCACGCCTGAGTAGCTATACACTCCAACCCCCCCTCCCCTCCCCCCTCCCCTCACCAAACACACCTGAAACCGGTGACACCTGCACTTGTCGTTGACACTGTGTGCCTGGTGGAGGTTTATTGAATCTACACCCAAATGAAGCACAGCTCTGGTTTATGCAGAAACTTGCACTTTTTTTTTTTTTGTCTATTCATTTTTTTAGTTTGAGCACCAATTTGGCACCAGATTGTGAATAAAAGATTCCTGACAGTAGGAGAAATTGAATGCTGGTTATTCTGTCCCTCCTTTTATATTATAATTGACTTTAACGCTGAGCTGAAGGGCTCTCACCTGCAGAGGTTATACTTTTTTTTTTTTCTCCACTTGATATTACGGTAACATGACGTGCCTTGACTGTTTTTATACCCTCGTGCCCTGTTCAGTCACCTCCCCAATGCTTCGTCAATGTTAATGATGAAATGAATCATTTGTTTGTCCTTGTATATTTCAAAACCAGTTTTATATTGAAGCAGAAATGTGGAAAAACTGAAATAAATAATTGGAAACCTGATGTTGGCTTCCTTTGTCACTGTAAACAGGAAATGGTGTTCATGCCTCTTCCTCTTAGCGGCTCGGTAAGAGCAATTGTTGTTGTTTTTTTTGTTTTTCTAATGCATTCCAGTTGTGTAAGTGACTAAAGCTGCGCAGGAAGGCATTTTTGCATGCAGTAGCACTGTTTCTTATGTAATTTGGTGTTTAGAGACTTGCTGAAGATCTACTCTAAGGTAGAAGATATAAAACTGTAGTGCAGCCAAAGAGATCAGGGCTCTCGAGCAGAATTCTAACTTCCTCATTGCTGTTTTATGCAAACAAACACTTGTACTCATAGGCAAATCACCTGAATGTTTTCATAGGACTTCAGTAGAACAGCTGGTTTGCTCCTTCAGGTGCATTAAGGCTACTAATTTTTACAATACCATACATTGCAATTCAAAGGTAACGATTGAGTTTTAATAAGTTTCTTCAGAAAATGGTTCTTACTAATTTAATTCTCAAAACACAAAGTTATGCCAACAGTGAACATACTGCATTTCCTCACAGAGCAGCTCGCTTTTTAAAAAAAGACAAACTGCTGTAACGTTTAAATACGCAATGTGCCTATACTGTCACAAACATTACGTGTCGAACCCCATCAGCCCACAGCCTGTTTGTGGTCATTTCCCATCTCAAAGTAATTTTGCTGACATTTACACTAATCAGCTCAAATGGTGGGAATAATGGCTGGAAGAGGGCTATAAATGCTGTAAAGAGTATTGACTCCATCAGAAGTAATAAGACTTTATTTGTGAGACAATAAACCTAAATAAATGGTGCACTGGTGGCACAAAGAACACAATCTTTGAAGCCTCTAGGAAATGTCAAGGATATCAATTAGGTATAGGCTGATTATAAGAACTGATATTCAGCATTTTTCTCTAAATGTGTATCGTTATTGGTGTCCTTGATTTTTAATCTGTATCCGTATTGGCCCCGTCATAAATCCCTAATATCAATCACATTTCTGCAGCTTTGGCAAATGAAACATGAAATTGATATATGTGGTGCTCAAACTGGTTGCCCCCACCAGCTGCCACATCTATCCATCACTGAGTGATCTCCTTAGCAACAGTTCCACCAAGACCAGCCAATACGGTGGGAAGACACCCCCCACACCACCCCACCCCAGGGGCACAGCAGTGATTAAAAGATTGTAATGTAATAAAGGGCATGCAGAAAGCGAGTGAAGGATAAACATGGTCAGACAAACTGGTGTTCCTCAGACAGCAGCAGCGAGGACGCCAGGGATGAGAGTTTGCATAAAAAGTGCTGCGTGAGCCTCTGTGGTGCAAGGCTGCAGTCCTCTTTTTCCACTCACAATAGGCCATACAAATGGCAGCAAATCAAAATGGCTGTGCTGGTCAGTCTGCCTGAGCCCACTCTGATAAACTGGGCCAACCAAACTGGTGACAGCTGGCCAGACAGCGCATGTGAGTAGACATGGGGTTTCCATTCTTTCAAGATTTTAAACCAATCAAACTGAAACCTACAAAACACAGCAATCAAATCTACATATTAACTTGTCATTTAATTTATTATTGAGGCCTAAATTAAAGCATCTTCAGTATTTTGGAATAATCTGCTCAGTCACTCTTTTTGGTGTCAGCAGAACTGCCCCAAGATCATTGCAGGGCAAACCGAAGAGCTTGTGGTGGTCTTTCACGGGTGCTCTATACACCAGTGAACAAGGGAATGGCCATTGAAATGGTAGAATCTTACAATTACCTGGTTTTTCACCTGAATAATAAACTGGACTGGACTGACAATACAAATATAAGAAAGGCCAGGGCAGACTCTACCTTCTGAGGAGAGTCAGGTCTTTTGGAGTGCAGGGGATACTCCTGATGACCTTTACTGACTCTGGTGGCATCATCCATCATCTATGGAGTGGTGCTGCTGGGGCAGCAGCAACTCAGTTTGCTGACAGAAAAGAGACTTAACAAACTGGTGAAGAAGGTCACCTCTGTCCTGGGACACCACGTCAAACCATGGAGGTGGTGGGAGAAAGGAGGATAATGGGTAAGCAATCATCCACGGTGAAGAACATGCCCACCCCATGCAGGACACTTTGACAGCGCTGCACAGCTCCTTCAGGAACCAGTTGCTTCTCATCTCATCTCACCTCACCTCACCTCATCTCACCTAATCTCATCTCTTCTTATCTTATCTTGAGTTTGATACTGCTGCTTAGCTTAGTATAAACATTAGTTTCCTTTAACACGAGGAACTGTCTCAACTTTTGGTGATATTCTTTTGGTCTTATGTTATATGTTATGAAAGCAACTTGTACTTGACAATAAATTATTTGCTTCGAGATATATTTCTTGCAGAAAATGGGTGATATCTCCAGAAATGTATGCTTTAAAACAAAATCTCAAAGGGCTTGAACCATAATATTCTGTAACGCAGCACTGACTGCCCGCAAGCCCAAGTCTTGGGAAACCTGAGAGGAAATGGGTGCAACCACTCAATACACTGCAGATGTGAAATGACTCCAGAGTTTGTGCTGTTTCATCACGCACGGCCGTTTCAAGAGAAGAGTCTTTCAAAGTCCATGTTCTGAAATTGTAAATTTGATTTTATGTGCAACAACAAAATCTGGTTACGCAAGACAGTTATGGCTTTATAAAAACCAGAATCATGATGTAAGCAGTCTGATATTTTTGTAAGGGTTGTGGGTGTTGCTAGGGGTTTTGGGTTCAGTGCAGCATGACTGACAGATCATGGGACATGAGAGACATTTGGTGTTGAAAGGCCTCTTGAAACCGTGTGGTTGGCAGATCTTTGCCCTCCCCGGCCTGCCAACATGAGGCTGCGTGATCACAGACTTGGCAGACAATGGCAGGATCTGCTGTGTCTTCTCTGGCAGTGCCAGTGCCATGTCTGTTGCTTAATCAGAATCAGAATCAGCATACTTTATTGATCCCCGAGGGGAAATTGCTCACGTTACAGATGCACCCATTCAAGAATAGAAAAATATAAGCATAGAAATTAAGAAGATAGAAAATCAGTATATAAAAATATATATATAAAAAAAACAATATTGTGATTCTAAATAAAGATTTGATGTCTACAAACATGAGCGATATAAAGTATTCCTGGCTGCCACACCTATAACTTGTTTTCTCTTATCACCTGGTTATTCTGCACCTTTCTCTGGTAACAGCACTGCTCCCTGAGTAAACCCCTGGGTGTATTCACTGTATTGTTTGCTTTAATATCCAGGCACGTTTCCATATATCAGACCATTCCACACCTCACAATTTACCTCCAGTTTATGTGTAATAATCCTTTTAATTAACCATAATCATGATCTTTTACAAACCTTAACCAAGTAACATGTTAAAAAAAAAACCGAAAACATTATTGAATCATTTTTGCAGAATTTCCTGATATCAACCTTGTTTTGTACCTTGAGTAAATACATTCCACCAACTAAACTTGAAGGGACCCTCCAGTTGGTGTCTAACATGCTCCCAGAGTAACTGTTGCTTGCGATTAAAACAGGTTTGTTGTTGTGTAATGTAATGTGTGCGGCCCACGTGTGTTGCTATGGCATCACAGTGGTGTAAAATTGTCTCATGTGAAAGACAGTGAAGCCACGGCTCCGATTTACAATATGCTGCCTTGTGCTGCAGAAGTAATGAGAACCAGCACGCTCACTGATGTCATTAACATTTCTGTGTATTCAACGTCAACCTAACGGTAAAAGAGCAGCATTGTTGCAGAAAACATCCTTGAAAGAAACATCTTCTGAAAGTCATTTCTGTGCAGATTATACCCGTAACTTATGACGTCTCTCCAGTTATGCATGGTTTAATATACTAGAGAGTAACGTAAGCAAATTCTGATTTGTGACTTAAAGACTATACTAAGAATATAGTTGATGGAAAGCATGTACAACATACAACTAGAAACAGACCAAACACATATTAGAAAGTGAAAAACTGTGCTTGTTTTTCACTCTGTGTGCATTTGTAGTCATTTTTACATAATACTTACAAAATAAAACGGGCTGATGTTCTCAGACTGTTCCTACATTATTATTTTAACATTTGAACAAAGACTCTGTATTGACCCTTGATTATGCCACAAAAGATTACAACCCGAAATCCTGTGCGTTTAGTCTTAGTGCCTTGTTTTAGATGAAAGCTGCTGTCCAGTCTTTCAGCCTCATATCAGCTTCAGCTCTTTTGTCTAGTCAGCATGGAGACTCAGATGTGAAGCTGGGAACACCGTGTTCTCTTTTAGGCAGAGGTGTTCCCACTGAACCCCGACAGCAAAGAGTCCCCGCCACCCCTCCCTGCTTTTCCGCTCGACTTGATAAGACCTGGGCCAGACTGATAGCTCTCTCTGTTTTAGGGAAATTAATCAATCTGGTTACAAAGGGCTGCCACGCTTGAGAAACTTACTGGGAGGAGAGAATACGGAATTCATTTAGAGCACATTATTTTATTTTTTCGCAAAAGAAAACTGTACTCTGCACACCACTCGGCTAACATGCCACTCTGCCATCGCTGGTGAATGTCACAGCACGATCAGCATGTGTGTACTCCGTGCAGAACATAGGGAGGAATGTACGAGGTTATGTAAGAAGCGGGTGGGTGTGGAGTCCAGCTGGAGCAGTTTACAGCCTGACACAGAGTGTCTCTGAGAGAGAACAATCCCCTCAGCCCCCCTTCTCTGCTGCTCACACACTTATAACTCTTTCCCTATATGTGCTGCTTATATAGGTCAATGCAACCTCCTGTCATGCATGCACATAATCAGGATCATAATCATAATCAGTGTATTTTCCGAAGATGATCTCTGTGAGCCTTTTGCAGTTGTGGTAGAGGGACTCAGAGCTTTTACTTTTAGAATTATTAACACCTAAATATACTTAAAGAATTAAAAGTACTCTAAGCGGAATGTCCCGTTTCAGAATAAAGTACATTAGATTATTGGATTAGAATTATTCAGGAATTCATGTGGACATTACATTAATGCTGCAGCGGGTGAAGGTGGGGCTCGTTTTAACACTGCTAGCATGTCAAGTTTCCCCAAGATCAGGTCTAATCTTACTGTAACTGGTAACTAAAAGTATCAGATAAATGTAGTGAAGTACAATATTTCTCTCTGAAATGCAGTGGAATATAGTGTAAAGTAGCATAAAATAGAAATACTCAACTAAAGTACTGCAAAATTGTACTTGAGTAAATTAAGTTTTCATCACTGTATATACTATATAATGCATAATCTTTTTGAAGTTTTTTTTGTATGTTTTGTTTGTATTTTATTCTGCAATGTTGCTGTAACTGTAGCTGAAAAATATACAGAAGTACTTCCATAAGTATTTAAAAATACTTATGTATTTCACTTAATGTACAATACATTAAAATACACAAATTATCTTATGTATACTTTCAGTAGAAGACGTAGGTGTTGTAATGGAAATAAATGTACTTAGTTGTTTTCCACCACTGGCTTTATGTCTGTAAGGCGTTGCTCAGGTGCTCACTTTATTATCAGGCAGGTATACATGATAACTCTCAGCAGCTCAGATCCCCTGCTCTCAGTGACACGGTCAGTGGATACCACAGAGAGATAGAGAGAAGAGTTCTCCGCAGGTCATTGCCTGTGTCTGTGCTGCCTTTAATCTAATCTGCAAGACAAGGAGGTAGACAATAACCTGGCTGTGTGCGTGAGCATGCTCACTAACATGAAGCGCTCAGTCAGTAGAGCTATTGGAAACCCATACAATCCACAGAAAACACAGTGATCAGATTCCCAACATTGGGTGTGTTTGTTTGCAGCATGAAGCTCAAGCTTTTAACAAAAAAGCTTTTGTGGGTTTTTTTTCTTTTTCTCTAAAATGTGATGTGAGACAAAGAACAGAAAAGTGCTTTGTGATGGTGTGTTGAACATTTGTTTAATTCATTTACTCACCTTTATGTAACTACAAATAAAAAGTGAAAGGCTTTACAAATTTAACTGAAGGTTTTCATGCCTTGGCGAGTGCAGTGGCAGTGGAGCCACGGTCTCGAGTTCCCGCCCATACACCTGCCTGCCCAATCGCGAGCAGGGCTCAGCTGTCAATCATGACATTTCACCCCGTTTTCATAGCATTAAATAACTAATTAAAACCAAACTGATCAGAAAAATGAACACTTGAACATCCATCAGCATGATAAGAACTACCTAAAATGACAGAAACCATCTTTGGGAAAAATCTATTTAAGGTGGACTTTGAGTTTTTAGTTTGGCCCATGTCCTACTTGATATTATTGAGGGGGAGGAGTTTATGACATGTACTACAGCCCACCACCGGGGGGCGATCTAGATGTTTTGGCTTCACTTTTGAGGAGCTCTCGTGTCCATCTTTATATACAGTCAGTGGTTGTGACGTGCAGGGCAGGCTAGCTGTTGGCTACACAGGCAACACTCACTCTTAAGCCTTTTTACACCAAAATTAGTACATATATGCTGTTTTTTTGACAAGGTAGTACTTCAAGTACTTCACCTTTAACTACATCTTAAATACCACAATATTCATCATACAACTGACGATTCATCTGCTTTCAGTGCTTGAATGTCAGCCAATATTTTAGTTGCTTTCATGGCTGAGATATCGACTGACGTTTCATCTCTTACACTTCAGCTGACACTTTAACTGCTTTCAGCTCTAACTCATCACTGTGTTTCAATACTCATCTACAAACAGGCAACTCCACTTCTTAACTGGAATTGAAATTTCAAATGCTTTTAGCGAGTACACTTCAACTGACTTTAACTGCTTTCAGCTCTAACTTGTCGGTTATACCTCAGCTCCTTTCAGTGCTTCAGCTTCAACTGACACTTCGACGTTAACTGCAAATCCCATACAATACTTAAAATGCAACTGACGATTCGTCTGCTTTCAGAGCTTTTCTTGACTTCGACACCTCAGATTACCTCTAAAACATCAGCTGACGGTTAAAGTTCGCAAAAATGAAAGAAAGCTGTCAGTTCTGACATTTGAACTGACATCACAGCACCTAACAGCTCCAACTTAAACTGCAACTTATTTCACATTCAAAAACTTAACATTTTAAGACATTTAAATCTCTTTACACGCTCTGCACCTGCAATTTTCAGTGTCTTCGGCCTTTTCTAGTTTACTTCACCTCCATGCAGCTAAAAGGACAAGCTATTTAATGTCTCGGTGACTACGTTTCTTATGTACGTGCAGGCTGACATAAGTGTTGGCTGCCTACAGGTGCTAACTCAGATGTTTGGGCAGGGTCAACCTCCTTGCAAAATAGCTTGAGGCATTGCATGATGGTGCTATTTTCCCCTTGGGTTATATATAGAGCTGTAGGGGTGAAACCATAGAGCCAAAGATAACAAAGGATTAAACACCACCCGATGCCTTCAGATTAACATGAACAAAGAACACTACACAGAGTGTTATTTCAATGCTGTGCTGTTGCTTCTTTGATTTATCAATATGTTTCAATGCAGAGCCACTGACAGACACACAGCAGACTCCTGCAGACATTTCTGGTGGTGGAGAGAAAACACATTGATCTAAATCCTGCTGATCATAACAAGCGAGTACTGTGCAGTCTCATGGGTAAAAGGCGAGTTTGATCTGTCTCAGGCACTAAAACATTCCCCAAACATCTAAAGGACAATTCAGGCAGATTTATTCTTGCACGTTTAAGATTCTGATCAGCAGTCGAAAGAGCAGAACAGCAAGCTGTTTTCAATGGAGACTGAGAGAAAAGGAAGTATCTAGGCTGAGCTTTAGATGCAAGTTAAGTGAGCGGGACTTCCTGCTTCCATGGTTTTTTTTAAGAGCTGTTATGTAACCGGTGCTTCGAGCCGTTAACTGAGACAACAGCTATTCTCAGTTAACCCAAAAGGCATTTAGAGGAACTTCTTGACTACCCGAGGGGCATTTAAAGGAACTGATTTCCAAATAATATACAGATGAGCACAAAATAATCATCAACAACCTGAAAAGACTTTTTAAAGCATGTTGGCAGTATTGCTTGGATTGGATTTAAAAGACAGGATTTAGTTTTATTGAAAGATTTGGTAAACAGAAAAGGTTTCTGTTGTTCCGTAGTGTTCATTTAAACATATTGGGAGTTTGTGTTAAATGAAATACAACTGCCACCCATCCCCCACACTTAATTTGATGTATACATAATGTGCTGTTGTACAAAACCTTGCTTTCCCTTATGTCCCTTTGTGTGTCTATGTAGACAATGCCATACTCCAGTCCTCCCTTCCTCTTTCCATGTCAGTCTGTCAGTAGGTCTTGTGCCGACTTGCCCTTGTTTTCATCCAATCAGATGCTACTGCCCTACAACCCAGGGAGCCAATGAGGGGCGAGACATGGCAGGGGCTTGTTGAAGGGGCTGCCGGGGAGAGCTCAACTGCATGTATGATGTAACTAATCTTGATTTACGGGACAGTCAAAATTCCCCTCTGAAACATGATCCTTGGAACAGCTTGAACCATCTAGATATGTTTACCACCAAGTTTACTCACAAAAACAATCAACTTTAACCCTTTAACACCAAATCCTAAAGCATTTAAAAAAAATAATAATTTAGAATCCATTCTACATCTAGCTTATTTAAGTTATACTATAAACAGCCTGAAATCTGGCAGCGGCCCCATGCTATCGCTTCTGGAAGATGAACTGGAGTAACCTCATGGGGACTGCACAGGTTACACTGCAGTTAGGACCATCTGTACCATGGGGCCCTGCGAGGGGCTCCGACTGGTATGTTATGCCTCAGTCAGTACAATGAAACTTGTTTTACAGTCACACTGAGACATCAAACAGAGACCCATATGCTCCCAGGCAAACGTTGAATTACACAATATTATAGCGGCTCGGATATTATCGATGGCACAAGGTGAAATATGCTTCTTCTTTGATCTATAAATACAACAGATCAGTAATGGCACTTTTAGGCCAATTGTAAGCATTTACATTGCTTTATTTAGAGCCTTTCTTATATATAACTAATGCTGCTGCATAAACAGATGTTTGTTAGTTTGTTGTAATAGGTAAGAATGTTAAATTCAGAGAAATTAACATGATCATTGTAACTGGATGTCAATTGTTTTGTGTTTTTAGCCTGAAAAAAGAAATGAGGACAGACAGAACATAACGATGTCGATGCTCCTTTGATCCTCAGAAACAGCTACTGACACTTAGGTTGCTCTCACATGGGCTTGTAGTTGAGCTATCTAGGTAGTTTCAAGTGGGTTTTTTTCAGATAACAAAATAATATAATGTTACATGAAATAGTCATGCCTGTGAGGTCACAAGTAAGTCATGAACTGAAGCTCACTGAGATCAAACACAAGAGAAACAGGCAGCAGATTGAGTGCTCCATAAGAGAGTCACCGTCATTGGTTCCCTCTAGTGGATGAAGTCAGACAACACTGTCTATCTGAGAATGCACTTAAACATATCCAGAGCCTAAAAAACAAAAACAAAAAAACAATCTCAACTTCAAGTCCACATACTGTACAGCTTTGTTCTGGATATTTCTCCTGAATCACACAGTGTTTATCAGCAGGTTGAGTTGACTCAAGAAATGTAGATGTACACACACTTTCCACGATCCTAAACTCAAGCATGTCTCGTCTATGTTGGCTTAAAGAGAGACCAAGTTTTAGTGAACAGTGGTCACAGGTGACATATGTATAATACTAAGACTAAAGAGTAAGTGAACTGATGCAGTAGAGTCAGTTAGACAGCAACTAACTAAGTTTTGACTTAAACCCCCATTAAGCTACTGGTCTTTCCAGACCAAGTAAGGCTGTAACAGCAAAAGTGAGCAAGGGTGTGTTTGTTTATGAATTCAACATTCAATCTTAAAAGGTCAATGTGCTGATAAAGACTGTGTGAGATGGTCGAAAGCTCCAGAACAAGCACGTAAGTGGACCTTGAAATGAGATCGTTTAGTCAGCAATCCAATCCTGCGTTTTATTACTGGGAAGAAAAATAAAGTGTGAACATCCGAAGCTTACACACACACACACACACGCACACATGAGGTGCTGGACCAAACAGGAGATAATGTGTCAAAAAGTAGAATTTACACTCTGTTCTCTGCTGTCTTGATGTTGAATAAAGGTGAAAATGCCAAAAAACAAAGTAGAATCTTCACAGGAATAGAGAACACTTTATTTTCACTTTCATTCAACATCCTGACAGCAGAGACGGGTAACCCAGATTGAACCAGTGGCATTGTGATTACGTAGTATGTACCCTGGACCTTTATTCCTAAGGGACACCCAATTATATAATGAACTCATCATTGTGGCAGATCAGAACTGCTAACATTACTGCTCACATGGCTCTTTTCAATTCATTATAATATTCAAACCTATAGTAATAACCCAACTGACAGAACAAAGAGATAAAAACTATGATTCACAATCATGCTTTATTCTTGTTGATTTCCTATAAAAGAATCAAATAAAAGGCTCTTCATTATCTCACACTCTGCTGTCTTTCAGTCTTGCTGTATCCCATTTTATGCAACTAAACTATACTTTTCTTTACAACTTAAGTCTCTTCATCTTAAATATCATCTTTTATTAGTTTGTGACTTCAAACCAAGACATCATTGATTGTCAACACAAAATCTGTTTTTAGCACCAGTACAATAAAACTGTACTTTAGCTTCTTTCTTTTTTCTTTTGAAATACTGTTTCTTGAATGAGGGAGGAAAATCTCAGAATAAAGGGATAATAAGTACATTTCAAAAAGAAAGCACCAACCATACAAAGCTTTTTTTTTTCCATAGATAAGCTTGTCAGATACACAAGAGGTCAAATATATTAATGACTATTAAATTAAGCACAACAAACAGTGTAAATAAAACACTGCAACACAAAGCACTCTGGGATCTGGAAACACCATATGGGGACGTGGGGGGCAGTCATGGCTGCAGTTGAGAGGGCGTCTCAGCTCCTCCGACACGAGGGCAGGCTCTGGACTTCAGAGACGGTACTAGTTTTACTCTGAGCGAGATCCACAGGATTCTGTATCATTTAATGAGGATTGAAACCTGGGGAGTGGAGAACACTACTATCTGTCTAGTTCTGTAAACAAACTCTCAATCTCAAGGTCCAGAAAGACATTATTTCATACTGCGAGCGAGCGGGGACAGCTCAGGCTTACTCTGTGAAACGTGAAGGAGAAACAAACATTGTTAAGATATTAGGTCCGTCCAGTGATGACCTCTTGAGGATGAGAAAAGCGGGAAATGAAACCTAGGGGGAAAATGGAAATGAGGCTCTGTTGTCAGTGGATGACTATGTTTGAATATTATGTGCCGCGGTCTCGTCTCTGCAGGTCTCCAGGTCTCCCAAATTGACAGAGAAACCATCTGGGCCAATGGCCTCCCTGACTTAAGCCTCTTAGCTTTACGCAAGAGTTCACCAAGATAAAAGCCTTGGATTATCTCCCATCGAAAAATATCACTTTCCCTCAGGAACAAACTCAAACAAAAAGTCCTAAACATAATCCGTCCTTTGCCACAAGAATACATTTATATAACCAAATGTGTTAACCCTGATGGCAAGATATACATATACACTACCATGTACATACATAATTAATAAAAAAAGGTTTGCTCGATAGTTCTGATTTATTCAAATATACCTATAGATAGGAACCTGAAAGCTGCTTTCCAGCACCGACCACTCCCGTGTGCAGGTCTCTGTGATCACTAAATCACCTTCTGTCTGAGGTCAAAGGTTATCGCTGGAGTGTCAAGTCATTACTGGAGCTGGAAATAAAACCCACACCCTTGTTACAATGGACGGAGTGGTTTCCTTTGAGCTCTTGCGTGCAGGGAAGGACTTGGGCTGACACACTTGAAAACAGTCTGCACACTCTGGAGGAGTGCGGTGAAAGAGAGGCTATCGGCTGCGAGGCTTCCCTGTGTTTGTCTGTGTCTCCTCCTCTTCCTCGCCCTCTTGCAGGATGTGAATGGTGGAGCCTAGTAGTCTCTGGAGCTCTGGCACACATCGCACTAGATCTACAAGTCCCTCCTCTTCCTCCTCCTCCTCGTCTTCCTCCTCCTTGTTCTTGCCTTTGTACGGTGAAGCCAAAGCGGAGCTCACCTGGCTGACCGAAACCTGCCTCCAGAGCTCAGCGCCCAACAAGCTCACCACCTCCAAGTGCGGGTAACGTGCACGGAAGATGCGCGCCGACATCTTCAGACGCTTCAGGACGTCTGTCAGGAGGAACCAGTTGCAAAATCTGCAAGAGAGAAAGATGTCTGATATTAGCTAAAGGTTAGAGTAATGAATAAGAAAAACTAAAATTAAGATTTGCCATTTCAGGTTTCCGTATTTTAAATAGGAAATATTCAAAAATGCACGCTTTTTAATTTTTATTAAATTTTTGTTGATATTTATTATGTTGACAGTTGTGTGATGAAACATTTCAAACGAAACCCTCCTTGTTGTTGAGATCAAGCTCTGAAATCAAGTCTGAATTTTAACTGCCAACAAAAGCTAAGCAGCCATTAGCTACGATGCCAGGAAGTGAAACTCAAGAGGGCACACAATAAGGAAATATGGGCACAGAGAAAAGCAAACAGGCTGTCGATTTTCTTGCTTTGAAAACATTACTGTTTGGCACGTACATGGATGCACCAACAAGGGGAATTTTTTAAATAGTCCACATTTGCAGAGAAATAATAACTATCATCAGAGGTGAGAAGTAACTTAAGTAAATTTTTCAGGTATCTGTACTTTGCTTGAGTATTTATTTTTCTGCTTCCTTTTTACTTTTACTCCCTATATTTTAACACAAATATTTGCACTTTCTACTCCGTACATTTTCAAAACAGGCTCGTTGCTTCAGTTTTAATGCATCTGATTATTTTTATCATTGCGCGCCTTCCCGACATAAAGACCGATTTCAAATTAAATGGATGGGACAATAACACATAGAAAAGACGATCCCATTGGTGTGCATATCACGCACGACACACGACAGACATAACAAGAGACGTTGTATGTAGATGCGAAGTCACCCATCTACAATGTAGGCGACAGCAAATAGAGCTCGTTCTTTGTTTTTGTTTGCGCTGAATACATTCAGAATGGCAGTAATAGAAGTTGAAATAAAGTTAATATTATATTAATATGACGTGAAGTTCAGTTTGCTTTGCACAAGAACAGCTGTTTGAAAAGTTACTTTTTACTTTTATAATTTGAGTACATTTCGGAGCCTGTACTATTTTACTTTTACTTGAGTAAAGAAGTTGAATCAGTACTTCTACTTTTGTACACAAGTATCTGTACCTCTACTTGGGTAAAGAATGTGTGTACTTTTGCCACCTCATCATTAGGGATGTCCTGAACCGATCCGAACATATTCTAATAGATCGGTATTGGCTGAAATAAAACCGATCAAAAACCGATCTTTCCTTTATTAAACTTTCATGCGTTATGTCCACATCAGCTTGATTAACTTGATTAGGACTTGATCATAATGACCCTAACCCTCCAAGGAAGTAAAACAATCTCAAAACAAATTGCATGTTTTCACAAAAGGCTCAAGGTGACGTATTCAATAACCAATGGCAAGTTAATGGCTTAACATATTTTTTTTTAAAAAAAGCCAGTAAGTAAAAGGCACACAAAGGTATTTTTCTTTATGTTTATCAGTGGAGCCTTTCCTCAGTTAAAATACACCACATTAAAATTAAAACTGGCCAGACACTGCAGAACATCTTTATAGACAATCTACCTCTGTACCCAATATAAATACCTACCAACCTAATCACCGATACAGCACCAAGGCTATTTTCATTTTTAATTGCACATCTATCATATCTGGATCTACCATCATCTGCATTTATTTGACATAAATGCCAATAAATGTTGAAAGCAACGTGACACTGATCCAAACTGAGATGACACATGCAAAATTTAATAGCATTTTGCTTATCGGCGTCAGTACAGAATCAATTAATTAATTTGAACTGTCATAACTCAGTAGTCAAGCGTGTAACTCACTCTATATTGCACAATTTATCCTTGTTTGTTAAGATATTCTCTAAAAATCAGCTATTACAATGTGTACTTTTGGATGCAGATTTTAAACTTCCAGACATTTTTTTTATTTAAAAATTGCAAAATTAAAGGACTTTGCAGCCTTGGCAGAAGTATCCATCACTTTCTAGTATTTCTTGCCAACAATATTCATCTTTTGCAAACTCACCCCTGGGTTACTGACACCTGAACGTGATAGCAGGGTAAGAGAGGCTCGGAGGAGAACTCGAAGAGAAGGCAATCTTTATCTGAGTCGTCAGTCTTCCCTGTTGTATTCTCCTCCAGCTCCTGAGCCTGATCGGACAGCAAGAAGTCCCAGCATGGTTCCTGGTCAGTCTCTGTCAAGACAAGTCCACCAAGGTGAGAGACGAGCGGACAATCTGAGTTGTTGTAATATACAGGGTGTGGACTCCCTCTAGTGGACAACTTACACACACCAACCATAACACATACTGTAGACGACTGACTGGTGATGCTGTGATCAGCTAAAGGAAGTTAAACTTTATGATGTCAGTCACAGCTTGAAGTTAATTAAACGCTACACAGAGACACATGGGCAGGAAATTTTTCAATATTTCCAGCCACTCTGTGCGAAGGCACAACAAATAGCATAAAGGACAGAGATTAAATTACTATTATATCATAAATATTTTATAGAATTATATACAACATTACAAAAAACAAAACAAAGACTAGCATCAGGGCCGTTAATAAATCTGTTAGGGAGGAAAGACTAACATAAAAGCAGAATTAGACATGCAGCCAGCATTACGGGTGATTTAAGATGTGTAATCGCAATGGTGGTGAGTGTAATCATCTTCCTTGAATAAGATTTATATTTTTAACGCAAAAATTGAGAATAATTTACAAGTTAAATTACTTAAACCTGTTCGAACAGTGGAAATCTACGCAGACCTAGATTGTCAAAGTCAAGTGGTGACAAACTGATGGAATAAATTTAAATGATAGACATAAATGACTGTATTCTGTATTCCAAGGCAACAAATTTGAATTATTTTGGTATTGCTTTAGGATTAGAGTAGTTAGAGGAAGAAAATAAATTTTAAAAAACGTCAAATTGTCAAAAGAATAATGTAGATGTTTGTCCTCAATGGGGGGGGGGGACAAATAAAAGTTTCTAACATCATTTTGTTGGCAACGGTCCTCTTTCTCTCTCTGTTAAATTCTATCATGCAACTCTAATCCTGCTCTTCTTCTACTGGATAACTGTCTACCTGTAGCTGTTTACAACACTGACGCTGCTAAACAAGGCAAACATCCCTCCAGGTCCTGACGGCCAACAAGTCTTATCTCGCTTTCAATCACAGTTTCACCACCAAGTTTACAAACTGAAATAGAGGATTTGATTGATCAATGGCCTGACTGATTTGCAGACAGAAAGACAGATCCAGCAACCAGTCCAAGGTTTCTTACCAAACAGGGAGCTGCTGTAGAAGTCCCAGTGTAAACTGGGATCCTGTTCCTTGCGGCCTTCCAGGTCTGTGAAATATTCTGTGAAAAAAAAGTAGTTTCTACTGTTATATTTTGAGTAAAGTTTGCATGTCATGGCTGCTCGACTACATTATATGTGAATCTTGAATATGAAAATATGAAGACAGGGCTCGACATTGATGCTTGTCCCAACATCAGGACTGAACAAAATGTATGATGTCTTTTGCACTTGTCTGAATAAAATTATACACTCCAGTAAATACTGATACTGCAGCCATGTTGATAGTGAAAGAAACACCAGTAGCAGTGAAGTGTTGGCTGCTGACTGATGTTTCATCACTCCACAACCTGGCCAAGGACTAAAGAAAGATCATTAAAACTGGTCATCATCATCAACAGTGATGTGAAAATAAACTACAAAGCTGAAGACACACAGTTTCTATGAAGAAGCTGGCTTGCTGGATGAGATTCGTTCATGTCAAAAGTTTCCAGGAAGGTCAGATGTGTATTTAAACACTTTGCCTGTTAGTTATGGAGCAGGATTGGCACTAGGGAGGCAAATTTAAAGCAGTTTCCTAAATCAATCATTGGCCTTTCTAATGATCAATAATTGAGAAATTACTAGAAGTTTTTACAACACAAAATGCATGTTTTTCTCCAATGAAAGCTTTATGACATGGACTGATCTCCTGACCAGATTCAACTCTTATTTATTTTCATGTGTTAGTATGAGCATGTTGTCGTGGTGAGTCATCTACTCCGATCTCTTTACTGCAACTGTTTTTAAATGTAAATTCAGATCATTTAAAAAAAAAAAACAGATAGCACTGCAAGGAAGAAAAGGTAAAAGGACAAGTCATGATGAAATGGTTAGATAAGGAGCTGCAATGCTTTCATCAGTTTGTGTTAACTTGCACCTCCAAACACATCGTCACGGTGAGCTTCACCTTTCACTGTGCTGCTGTCATATAGAAAACCACTTGAAGGAGTCCCAACCATGTGGAAACTCAACTGAAGTCCAGCTAAAACTTCTGAAATGTTTTCTTTAACTAAAACATTTTCAATTTTTGGACAACTAAATTCAGCTATAAGACAAATAAACCAATCTGAGTCACACATCTGAAAGCAAGTTCCACAACCCAGTGTGAATATAAGATTTTATAGTTTATTTCTCATAGACTCCGGTTAGCCACAACATTAAAACCACTGACAGGTGAGGTGAATAACACTTATCATCCCACTACAGTGCAATATTCTACTGGGAAATCTTGGGTCTTGGCATTCATGCATGCAACTTCACACCCAACACCCACCTCAAAAACATTTCAGAGTAAGTATTCACGTCACCTGTCACTGGTTTTTAATGTTGTCGCTGAGTCACTGCCTACAATGTGTATTTTTAATTGCTCACTGTGCCAGATCTGATGCTTATTAATGTGTTGACATTAGTAAGCTCTGTGCAAGGTTTGCAAATACAAGTTTTATTACTTATTTTCTTGTCTCATTTCAATGAGCTTTATTATAGCTTTTTGCTGTGTCGTTAGTGGTGTCTGAAGTGTTTGTTGATAAATAATAAGAAATAAATAATAATAATAATAATAATAATAATAATGGCACTTTGGAAATCTGTTCTATTTATCTAAATCTAGTTCTACTATAATGGAAATGGAGGCTGACAAAAAAGGATATCTACCTGTGAGGAAGGTCTTCATGCTTGGGCTGTGAGCCAGTTTGACCGGCGTGTGTCCAGAGTAGGTGGCCAGAGTCGGGTCTGCACCGTGGTTCAGAAGCAACCAGACTATTGGAAGGTTATCACTCGCTACTGCATCATGAAGAGGCCTAAAGAAAGGAAAAACAAAATACAGGGATGGTACAAACTTTAGTCCACACCTGAATCTGTTTGCAAACAAAGGGTATAAGATGTACATGTACTACAATAAAACAAAAGTAAGACTACCTGTAAAATACTTTACTATAATTAATTGCAATTTGTTGAACTGGAAAAGGAAATGGGCTCAAACAGGCAACGTTAAGTAAAAAACTAGAAAAAAAACAAACATTGTGTTTGTACGCCTCTGCACACCAGTCAAGTTGCAGTTTACATCCATGTCTGTCCAGTCAATCACCTGAAGCTCAGCAGAACCAATGAGCTTGTGAGTCATTTCATCCTATTAGACATTTGTGTGAAATGTTGTCATAATTAACACATGAATTCTTTGGTTATGGCTAAAAATGTGTTTTCTGAGGTCACCCTGACCAAATTCTTATCAATTTGAGGAAATTCCCTCAAAGCGTTCCAGAGATGTTACATTCACAAGAGTTAGACGGACGGATGGACAACTTGAAAACATAATGCCTACGGCCATGGCTATCGCTGGTGCAGAGGCATAAATCATATCTCACCAAGATATGCAACCAGAATCTCATAGCAGAGTGAATGTAACAATAAACAATGAGACGATTATCAGGCTATTTAGTTGTTATAATTGCAGATATTTCTAACCACAAAATATGCATTACTCTATTAAAAACAATTAAAACAAAGGCAATATATGTGTTCACTATATGAATGTCCATACACATCTACTTGACATCTCCATTTGCTCAACAAAGACGGATTGCTCCAAAAAGCCATTAAGTGGACCTTTAAGATTAGATTATTTTGCTGCACATGCTGTTCGCAAAGGTCAAGAAATAACCTCCATGTTCAAATATATCAAAAAGGTTACACCAATTACAGTACTTGAGGAATAATTACATTTGTTTTTTTTAATTCAACTAACAGGAACCATGACTGTAAATCCTGCACAAGAAGGCTCACCGTGTTCCATCCTGGGCGCTACAGTTGACATCAGCACCGTGTTTCAGCAGCATCTGGACAATCCGAGTCCAGCCTCGAGAGGACGCCTCATGAAGAGCTGTGTAACCTGCATTATCACGCCGATTCACCTCCCTGATGTCCTTCTCAAGACAGTACTGAACTACATCCTGCAGCACAGAGTTAGGAGAGACAACATGGTTCAAAGAGGTACACGGTTTGCTAGAGTTAAATTCATGTGAGCAATATGACGCGTGTAAACAGGTGGATACCTGATAGCCCAGGCGTGCAGCTCGTTGCAGCAAGGTCTCCCCGGCATTTTTATTAACAATCAGCCGACGAACCTCTGGGGGAATGGGCCTTTTAGGTGGAGACTCTGAATCGCTGCTTCTTCCCGATGAGCCTTTCTTACTGGATGGAGATGATGGCAAACTTTTTGGAGTGGGTGGGGGGCTAGCTGTTCTTTTTACACCAGAACCATCATCATCCAGGGCAAGTGAGGCACCACGCTTGCCCAAACTGCTGCGTTTGGTTGTCGTCTAAAAGACAGATTTATTCATTAGAACACTGTGTGAAATTGAATCTTTTGTAAAGCATTGGCAAGTTAAGGCAATTGGTTCCACTTATTAAGGACCTCTGCAGTATAAAACCAGCTGCAATCATTTACGTGACAAAAAAATAGAGTTTATCTAGCCACAGGGGGGCACTGTAAGTTAATAAATTCATGGTACACTATACCTTATCAGCCCTGTATAGTTCGAGTTGTTCTGTATGCCTACCAACAGCATCAGTAAGAGACTTACCTTCTGACCGTTATTATCACATAAGTGCTTGCTTTTGAATTTCCTCTTCCCTGAAGGCTTGTCATTGCACTCCGGAGATACCTCGCTCTCCTGGTAGCGGACTGACCCCGAGCGAGTGAATGAGGGTCTCCGTGGAGGAGGATCTGGACTGGAGGCAGTGGGACTCGGACACTGATCCGTCTGCGGATCTGTAAAGACAAATTGGATTGGAGGTTATGCTGAGTGGTACCAAAGTGAAAATCTACAAACATTCTTCATATTTCAAGATCATCCGTTTTATCTATGATGTACTGAAGCCAGTACAGGCGTCTGCCGAGCCTAACATGGAGAATGGAATATTTTAGATATGCTTTTGTGCCAACATCAGATAAGATAAGATAAGATATACTTTATTGTCCCGCAGGGAAATTTGTCTTGGGCTCCAAGCCGCTGCATCACACAACACACTGGCCAACGTCACAGTGCACATACACGCATAGTGCAACGTCACAATACACATACACGCATAGATCATACATACGGACACTCATGCACAAACGTGCTGAAATTCATACGTCGAGTATGAGGCAGTAGCTCCTAAAAATAGCAACAATAACAACAACAATAGTAACAATAAAAATAAATTATAAAATCATAGTTTCAAATAATAAAGCCGGATAATAAAGATAATTGGTACTTCCTGAACTAGTGGCCCTTGGCTTAGCAACAATTCTGCTCTTCTTTCTGCAACCCTATGCTCATGTTTGATATATTTCTGTAAATTCTCCACATATAAATTTTATGATACGTGTACTATCCATATCAACACGTACCTGATGTGGATATAACACACAGCTGGCACTTCAGGAATACAAGAGACAGACAGATACCTAATCACACCACCTTTGTGTCCCTGTGTTGTTCAGAAGCTTATAAAAACAACATATTTAGGTAAAAACATAAAAAAGTGTATTGTAATGCATTTTATCTTATATTCAAAGATTCCCTAGCCCAGTCACTATTGTCAGTACTTATTTATTTATCAGATATTTTTTAACAACATTAATAATCACACAGTCTATGAAACGTCAGAAGTAATGATAAATGCCTGTCACAAGCCAGCATCGCCAAATGTTTTGTCCCTTAATCTGGTTAGCAGCCAAAAGGGGGTGTCAATTCTTAGATGCATCGTGGTGCGGATATGAATGATTTGGCATCGCTTCGCAAATGTAAACATAGATTTTCTAAATTTAAGTTACTAATATTGTTGTTGATGTTGACGGAACAAAAAAGGAGAAACGGTACACAGACAGTCAGCGTGAATACACGAGTTATCTTATAATTCATTTTCACAAAAGGCAGCAGTTGCAAGCATGTTCTTATTTAATGTATAAATAATTACATTAGTGAGAAAAGTATGAAATATATTGTGAATACTTTCTTTGGCATCACTAAGAGTCTAACACGAACGCAACGGAGCAGCGATCAGCAGTAAATAAGACCAGCAGACCAACACACACTGCAGCATTAAAGAACTTAAACCAACTCTGTGATACCAGATGATAGTTACCAGTTACGTTTAAATTACAAAATAAATGTAATTTTAATATTTTACAGTTGAAAATATGTAATTAAATACCACTCATGGCTTCATATCCCCTCTTAAAATATGATGACGCCATGATGGGGGTTAAATACTAAAGACTTATATTTCTGATCTTAATTATGCACACGGCAATAAAAAATATTACTCATTTACTCATTGAATGTCTCTCCTGATCGAAATATATAATTTTCAGTAAAAAGCTTACATGTATACAGTATATAGAATATAACATTAATTATGTTGGTTTGCATCTTTTCGTTGAGCGGGAATGCCTTCTTTTTTCATATTTCTCGGGTCAGCAAAACCGTTGGGACAAATTTGAGTGCAACACTGTCAAGAGAAGGACAGCTTACAAGGAGCTGATTCTAGACGAGGCCTATTTATTGGGCAGTATATGCTCAAATTTTTCTTGCTTCTCTTGTTTGAATCTGCATCACCCATCGTCTGCTAATCAAATCAATGTGCACTGTTCGCATTGGTTTGATTGGTTGATTTGACTAATATTTGTGTGTTCATCGATGTAATTTAGCTCTATATTTTGTCAGTGCTCATCGAATGTGTCAGTCATTCTTAACCAAAGGGCAGGGGCCCACTGGCGGACATTAGAGCGCCATCTAGTGGGCGGTGGGGGCATAGGTATTGCCAAATTGTTCGATTAAAATTATTGTTATTGTTAGTGTTATGATCATTTTTATATCTAGGCCTTAAGTTACAAATGGTTGGAAACCCCTGCAGTAGGCTACATGTTTATGTGCTCTATTGTCCAGTTTAAAACATTTGTCAGAAAAGTAATAAAAGAGTAATCAAATGTAATAAGTCCAATTACTTTGATGAAGTAATTAAAATAGTTGAAGTACTTATTACATGTTTAACAAGGTAACTTTCAAAAGTAACCTTCCCAACACTGACTGCTTGAGATATAATGTTTATGACAACACAGCAGAGCATTCTCCACCCCCCACCCCCATTTTGTTATTCTTATACAGGCAGGAGACTGTAAGATGCTTTCAAATAATTAGATCATTATCAATCCAATTGGCACTCCCCCTGCCTTAGAAGCTAGTGTATGGAGCATTTTGGCTTCTATGAAGTTGAAGGAGAAAGTGGACAGAAGCCACAAAGTATGCAAGTTGAGTCTAAGCTAATTATGGACCATTACAAATATTCTCTGTTTAAAATGTAGCAAGTACTCGCACAGTGGAAAATAAAGAAATCCTGTAAAGAAATCAAAAGTTTTAACCTTCTGAATCGGAATCAAATTGGATCGTGAGGGGCCTAGAGATTCCAAACCCCTATCCCTACCCCTTGTTGGAGATACTGAACGATTTTACACAATGCTTGCATCTAGCTTTCTTTCCCTATTTGGAATCCTTAGCCAATCAGGCTTTATATTTGGGATTGTCAAGCCAGCCCTTGGAAAACTTGCATTTACCCATTGTTGCTGTTCAGTCAATACTCTAACGCAGAAAGTTGGATGTTGTTCCACTGTCAAACTTCTCAGCCCAAAAGTTAGGAAACTAACTGGTGCTACCAATAATTGTGGTATTTTCCCTTTCGCATATTGATTAAATAATATTATATTATTGTTGCACCCCCCCCCCCCCTATATTTAAAGTCTCTTTAATAAATAAAACCCAAAAATTTGTAAAACTTTTTTTTTAAAATATTAATGGCTTCTGTTTATTCACCGTGTCCATGGAAACAACGATGAACGTAGCCATAAAGCTATGGCTTCCTCACACAGAAAAGAACAGTCTGTTCACTTATCTGATAATTCCATCGCTCCAAAAATCAGAAATGTTCAAACAAGCTTAATATTTGATTATTTGTGATGCCAAGTGTATGCAATTCAAAGATATTGCCGCATTTTTGTTCAAACTAATTTGGTCGTGGATGTCTGAATTTGGTAGTTATAAGACACTTAGGGCAAAGATGCCTTGCAGGATGTGACGTACAGGCGTAGAGAGAGTTCTATGCATGAGTGTGCATTCAGTGGAAGCTACACTTCTTACTATACTTTCAACATCAAGCTCATTCTGACCTGCACTCTCTCACACAGTAGTTAACATTTTGGCTGTGCTGGCTGCCTGCTCCAAACTCCATGAAAATCACTACATCAATTTATTTTTAAAAATTCTGAATTTTATATTTTAGAAAATAGAATCGGGGCAATAGTCTGGAAACTATATTTCCAGACAAATATTTTTCCATACCCTCTTTTCCTTTTTGCATACTTATCCAGACCTGGAAATTACTTAAATCTAATTCCATACTTTTTCATACTTGTGCATTGTTTTTGTCATACTGCAACTAACAGCTGCACTTTGGATTGAAACCTGGGCTGGAAACAGTTAATTGAACTTGACTGATCACTGGAGAGAAACTGCGTACCTGCTGATATTCCACTGTCCTGTCTCAGGGAGTCAGTTTCTTCAAAGTGCTCGCCATCTTCCATTTTGACTTTCTCAGTGATGTACTCCCCAGTCTGATACTTTTTGTTACGACATCGCTGGCGTTTCTTATGAGAGGGCGCCTCACCCTCTGTAGTGGCTGTCTTGCCCTTGCCCTGAAACACTCGCTCTGGCAGGGGGTTTGAGCGAGGCCTCCCTCTCGGACGGCGGGTGGGTTGGGTGGGAGTCAGAGTGGGTGGCAGGGTAGCTGGGGGAGGGGGCAATGGTGGGGGTGGAGGAGAAGGCGTTGCAAAGCCCCAGAGGTCGAGTCGGGCCTCATCAGCTCGCCGTCGGCCTCGCCTCAGTCTTGGGAAGGAGCTTTCTGTAGCATCAGTCTCCTTACTGGATATAGCAGAGCTATTGAGAGACACTGGAATCTCTACACTCTGACGACTGCTGCCGCTATCTGTAACTGATTAAATAACACTTGGTTGTTATACTCACACCAGCGTCTACGCATAGAAGTATGACTGAGACATTGAAAAACAGCATTCAGACATATCATGTGATATTTTCTATCTGCTTAATACTAATCTAACTGTAAGCTCCATAAAAGGCTACATGTGTCACACAACTGAAAGCAACAATAAATTTGTGAACATCAGAAATTTGTCCACACTGCGAGAACTGCACAGGGCAGTAAATGCCACAGGATTCTAATAACCAAAGACTTTACCTGGTTTGTTTTGGTTTTGTTGCTCAACCTTGCTGGGGCTGATCTTGTCCCTTGGAATCGACTCTTTACTCTGTGGAGAAAGTATTCCCGTTGATAGACTCTGCTCCAGCACAGGTGCACATTGTTTCTTCTGCTGAAACACACAGGAGACAGAGTGAGCACGCTGTATTGGATGCTATTGATTACAGAGCTTTCATGGTGATTGAGAGACTCACAATAAGCCCTTGGAAGTTAAATAATCAGTCATAGATTAATATTATGACTTTATGAATTTAAAAGTTAAAATCTTTTTTAAAAAAAGTTTATGGCTGCCTTAATTCTTTTCTGTTAGATTAAATCAAAGAGAGACAATAAGAAATTTAAAAAAAGAAAAAGATTTTAGACACTAAAAAAAACCTATGACCATGCACACAGATAATTTACCTTCTTTTGGCAAGACACTTTGGTTGGAGTGTTTTCTGTGTCATTCTTCTTTCCTGCAGCCTTCTTTGATGGGCCCGTTGGTGACTTCTCCTTCACTGGCTTCGGGCTGGTTTTCTTTTGTCTTATGGCAGCAGCTTTTGCTTTGGTTGGCGACTCCTCTTTGGTTCCGTTTGTTTTCTTCTCAAACTTGTCGCCTCCTCCCGCACACTGGCCTGTAAGAATAGACGCAACCATGCCCTCCAATTTGTCATCGGGAGGACTGTCTGACGCCCCACTTTCTTTCTTTAATATCTCCCCCTCTAAAACCTGGGCTAATTTACTCTCCTTCCTGTTCCCATTTGTTGAAGCATTGCTCCCAAAGAGATGACAATGGCCAGCGGGTTTTGAGGAGCACTGCTTTGCCTGTAATCCCATGTGTTCTCTCTGACTGGTGTTTAATTCAGTATTATTCTTCAAAGGCTCAGTGGTGTTTGCCTTCTCGTGTCTCTTCATAGCTTGATTTGAATCCCCTTGAGATGGTACGCCAGCCCATTTGTCCACAGACCAGTATGGTGGGTATTTAAAAGTAGACATACGCTTAGATTGGGTGTCTTGGCTCTCAGTTAGTGGATTCAGAACATCGGCTTTTTTTGATGCAACAGGTGAGGCTTGAGTATTAACCTCGCCCGTCAGTGTTGTTGTTTCGAGAGCTTGCTGCTTTACAATGGATGCAAGGTTAGAAAGGGGACACTTGACTCTCTCCCACTTATCATCCTCAGGTTTGGATGGGCTGTGATGGGCACTCTGAAAATCAGATCCTTCTGTCATTGTGGCACCCTTGGTCTTTGAAGATCCTTGTGTGATTTTTCCCTGAACAGACAAGGCTTGGTGTAGAAGATGTGATGGCTGTTGCCAAGCTGGATTGGCAACAGTGGCTCTGCCAGGTCCAGACTTCTGAACAATCTGAGCATTGACAGAGCTTGACAGGGAAGTTGTTAGGGCTCCTTTGGAGGGACAATTCTTACTTATGGCTGTGCTGGTGTTTTTAACATGCTTGATGCTATGAGCATCTTGGTTTCCCTTCATCAGACAGGATGGCTTCTTTGCTCCTGAGTCAAGAAGTTCTCCTTGGTCAATTATAGATATAAACTCCTGCTTTGCAAAACTCTGGAATTCATCTGCAAAACTTCCTTTTCCATCTTTGCCCCGTAGAGTAGAAGCCAGTATGGGGCTAGCCACACCTACATAAGTTCCAGGGATGTTTTTTATGGGGTCTTGTGAAGATCCCTTACCCCAGGTTGGTTTGGGTTCTGGTACCTGGTGATTCTGAGGCCTATTTATTTGCTTTTGATGGGATCCATTTCTGTGAGTGTTGGGTAAGACAGGGTATTGCACAGCTGAGCTATAAGTTGTAGAGTGAGTCCTCTTTGAGTTTAGAAACTCTCTCTGATTCAACTCATTATTATGAGGCTGAATCATTGTAACTGGAGGGTCAATCATGCATTTTGGACGTTTTGATTTAGCAGACAAATCAAGAGGTACATCTCTTGGTTCAACTGAACAAGCTGTGTGGTCCTTTGAAACAGATGGAGCTGTTTTAAGAGAGCCCATGGCTGTCTTGTCTATGCTCTTGCCTTTCTCCACATGGTTTAGCAATCTGTTTTGAGAAGTGATGCTGGCCAGTGCAGAGCCACAGCAAATGGCAGCAGTGGGAGACAGTGTATAGCAGGTGGGTGCTGCAGACGTTAATGATGGGTGCTGCAATGGTAGGGCAATAGCTGGTGAAGCTACCACTGAGGCTAAAGATTTATGCTGTTCCACAGATTTGGCATTCTTATTAGATGAATTGTTAGATTTAAGTTTTGATGTTGATGTACCTTTTTTTTCTGCAGCTGGAGTCCGGCCTACAGAGAACGGATAAGGATAGGTCCGCATGAGAGGTGCCCCTCTGACACCTGAGCTTTGAGGCTGAATCTCTTTCTGAAACTGACTAGCTGTGGCATCTCTCAATGCTGCAATCTCACCCAATGCTGGTGGAAGAGTGATTTTACAGAGTGGAGAGGAAAAATTGGTGGAAGGCAGGAAGGCAACAGGCTGGGCTGGTTTAAACATGGTGGAGCACTGAAACCCAGCAGGAACACTTTGCACAGATTGTGTTTGCGGGTGTGATTTTTTATTGGGTGTCACATTGCTGTGACAGGGGTTGAGTGGGTCGTCCCTGCTGACTTTTGTGCCACTTGACCACTGAGGGGTGGGGAAGACCCCCATACCATCAGCTTTTATTTTAGGGACCTCTACCCTTTTGTCTGCTCTCTTCTCTGAGCTGGTGAGGGCTGGGCCTGACATTGGTGCATTGTTGGGCTGTTGAGGTGGAGAAAGCTCAGGGCTGTGGTTGTAATTGCTAGTGTCCAAGCAGGCTTTGGCTGTCTTACAGTCTTTTGCTGGAGTGGTCTTGTTTTGCTGACTGAGGGTAACATCTCCTCTAAACTCAGGGGGTAGCGTCTGGGGGGGATTTCCCACCATACTAGCGGACGCTTTATTTGGAGCACTGATCTCTCTGCTCACCGTGCCTCCATCCGCTACATTCATTAGTGTAGGATCCACCTGAGTAATAAGAGAAGTTCATGGTACCAGTGTTAATTAGATAAGAGGAAAGAATGCTCTAATCTTCAATCTAGCTGTAATAGGAAAAAATATTACCTGCATAGGTGTTTCTTTAACACAACATGCCTCAGGGGTAGCTGAGTCAGTCAGGTGAGAGTTTCCTTTGAATAGTGATATGCTGCAGAATACACAAGAAAAATAACATTTAATTTGATCACTCTTGGACTTTCATTTAATCCCTCATGAAGGAATAAGACCCATTCTGTGCAACAGCAAATGATTCAGAGTAACCAACATTGGGAAATTGAAAACTTCCTTTCTTTGAGATGGGCTTGGAGGCAAGATATGTTACAATTTCCTCAAAGCAGGGAGGCAATTCAGGGTAGCAGACAGAAGTGCGGTAAACTGAAGAACATGGTTGTTTTGTTCTTCCTTTTAGTTGCATTTGTTTGCACACAGGGAATACTAATAATTTGTCAGTGTTTTTTGATCTGAAAAGAAATGTTTCTTTACTAAAAGTGGGATATTCAGGGAGGGGAAATGAGACCTAATGCATCAGTTTTAACATGGAGGGATTATGAGCCCAAGCAGAGCCACCATTCCAGGTCACCCCCTTCACATTGTTCACAGCCGTTTTACTTGTGTTTTCTGTGTTTTTTGCAGTTCTGTTGTTGGTTAAAACTAGCATGCGACAAAACATATTATATGGAAACATTAAAACAATCAGTGATGCAGGCTCTCTTTCATCAAGCAAGGGTATTCTGCTGTCAAACACATTTAAATTGCTTACTATTTTTAATGTGGTTTACTGTAGCTTAAGCATGCACTGTGCATGTTTTAAAAAAAAATATAGTAAAAAATCAATACAAAATGATATGTCTTTTCTTTTAAATGATTATAACAGTCACAAAAACAGAGATTCCTGCTTATGCTCTGTGACCCCTTGAGCCCCTGGGACTGGTAGGCCCATTCAGTAATCTACCCATCAGGCAATCAGCTGTGACTGATCAAATGATCTTTTATTGGTGAGCTTCAGCCTCAATGTGTTATGTGCAGGTAAAGTCATGTGCACTGGTGAAAACTGAATGACTGGAAGTGAGCAAAAGTTTTGCTTCTTGCCATCACTGTACAGTTAACTATTTATGATTTCAATAAAGCAGCCCATCTTTGTTAAATTTAATGTGGGGGGGTCATGCAGTGTTAAGTGCTCAGCAATCGTATCTAAATTTACACATGAAAATCCACCCACTGCTTCTCTATTGAAAACTTGACAAAAGACATTTGCAGGACAGAGTGCATACCTTCCATCATAAAACAATGCTTATCACACACACACATACAAATGATAATACGCAGTCAATCTGTTTTGATGTAATCTGAAACAATCATTTAAAAACACTTCCATGGACCGGCCACACGCCAGAACAGCCCCCTGGTGTAGGTAGGGTGAGCGCAGGCGAGTGCATCTGCAAGTAAATGAGACGACTACAAAAAAAGGGACTGGGCAAAAATCTGTCAACGCTTTGGGGGAATGGAAAAATGTTTCACCTTGGAGTCAGTGAAACATAGCGAATATGATGCACATAATGACTGACACACCAATCTCTGCTGGAATCTGCGAGACTGAAAGGGATCCAGCGATGTAGATACCGCTCAGTGCAAGGAGGGTCTGCATTCATTACCGTACAACAGTTGCGTACAGCTAGTTTGTCTTTGTGCTGCGATCATACGCGGTGTACTCCGCAACAACATTTGAATTCATCCGCTCTGATGTAGGCCAATAAATGTATGCAGTAGTCCGCACACACGCCGTGGGCAACAGCGCTCAGACAAAACAAAGTCAAGCTTGACATTACCTTTGAGGGGGGGAAAACAGCCTCGAAGAAACCAAATTATTGTGTTGTAGCCTACTTCGACCCGGTTAGTTGACTGTCCAGCCGACGGCACAAAAGAACAAACGTCCCAATGTCATATCTGAAAAGTGCACAATGAAGATCACATGGATGCTGTGGCATTGGGGCACTCTGAAAACAATGTGCTTTTGCTGTTATAAATATCAGCACGGAAAAACTCTGGAGAGCTCCGGGTCGCTCTCTTTCTCTCTCTCTCGGTGGAGATGGCGAGCAGCACCATAATGAGAGAATGGCAACTGGCTCTCAGGTGATCGCTCCATCCACAGACAAACACGGGCACAGGCTGAGCACTCTCCTTCTCTGAACCTCGTCTAAATAACGAAGACGGGCATGGACTGAAATGTATCGGGATGAAGGGCAAATGTTTGGGTATATTAAAGCAACTGACAGGAGAGAGAGATCCCCCCCCCCAACCTTCTTTATCGTGTGGCTGCTTGGGCTGCGTCGTAGGGACACAATGTGGCAATGTGTCACATCTCCGCCTGATAAGGTAAGTAAACATCAGTGCAAAGCCACACAGAAAACACACGAGAGAGCCAAACAAACTCCTAACGTCCATCAGCCCACGAACACCCGACTAAGTAACACTGTCTGCCAGTGGACGTATTTTTTTTTTTTTTACAAACAAATAATCAATTCCCCCCGCTGATAGCGCATAGACGGGCTGCATTGGGTTACTCACAAATAGGAAAAAAGTAGCCAGCTGGAGAACTAACAGAGGGGTGGGTGACACAACTTAATACACAGGCTTGTGCGGCTGGAACGGCCCCGAAAAAAGAGGGCAAACAATATATTTAACTCCACTGACCACCACCTCTGGAAGGTTTCCCAGCTCCCTGCGCAGCGGAGTCTCCGCGAAGCCCTCGCGCTGCTCCCGGTGGTTTGAGGCAGGCTACTGTTATCTATCCCCGGTCGACCTAATGTGAAGTGCTCCCGTCTCTCGTATCGGCCCTTTGCTGGACTGACTGAACCACTTCGTGCTAAAAAAGCATTCGCCGAGCCCCCGCCGACCCACCGCCTCTCCTCCGTACCACCCCCTCCTAAGACTCTCTTGTCTCTCTGAAATATTCAATAATTCCCAAGCTAATCAGCAGACGAGATAAAAGATGTCTCATGACAAAAACAGTTACGAACCCGCTCGTCCAGATGGCATGTGAACGACGAACAGGCACGACTCGGATACGGCCGTGTCCAGCCTTTCGCCTCTGCCGTCCGTGGCTGCTCACTAATCTCGACGGTTTTCGGTTCTAAAAAGTCTGGGGGGGGGCGGGAGGGAGATAGGGAGAGAGGAGGAGGGGAGGGTAGGGGGGGTCGTCAAGACAGTCCGTTTCGTATCGCCAGTCTGGTGGGAGAGAGAGAGAGGGAGAGAGAGAGGGAGAGAGGGGTAGAAGGGTGCTCGGTGATAGCATGGGAGATGTAGTGCTTGGCTATCCACGCCCAGGATCAGACGCTGGAGAGCCTGGGAGGGGTACGGACTGCAGGTACCGGCATGCAACGCGAGCTCCAGCCGCTCAAGTGGAATGGTCGATCGCGACCAGAGAGTGTAACGGTGCGCTAAACTGAAGAGGCTTATCAGAGTAACGAAGTAATAAACTGTATTTTTTTAACCAAAGCGGGCTCTGAGTATCACTCAATGGAGTGTTTGTGTTTCAGTTACAGTCAGGTCAATTAACAGAGTCAGGGCAGTGGGTGATGCTGCTAAACGGAATTGCCAAAATATAGAGTGGGAGAGATTTGGGTCTGTTGCAGGGGAACTAACACGAGGAAGCAAGACTCCGGGTGCTGGAGGCACTCCAGTTGCATGCTGTAGGCAGGCTGATGCAGCTTGGAGAGGATGGGGGTGGGGGGGGGACACACAAGTCTTTCCTGCTATTTGTGGGCAGGATTTAAAAAACCCATGGGCTAACTATGTGAGACATGTTATCTTTCAGTAAGTTTTTGTGTTGAGGACCTAACTTTAACTCCTGACAAGCTTTAAGCTTCAGATTCATAAAAAGCTGTGCAAACACAAAACATTTAGGCCTTTTTGCTCACAAGGTGACAGCAGACTTTTTTTTAAAAAAAATGTCACTTGTGTATTCCCTTCAGCTTAGACTGGGTTATGTGATATGAGCTGCATAAGCATTTCCACATTCCTTAAGTGATACTAGGAATCTTTAGAGTCAATCATATTATTCTCATCTGCAAATTACCCCCAAATTATTACTATCCTTCACTGAAAAGGCTAAAACACACAATCCAAAATAACTAAAATGACAACTCCTGCAGTGCAGTGACAACTTTACTTCCTTGGATTCATGTTGAATACTTTTTCCTCAGTCATCATGACTGACGGCAATGTGGGCTGACTACATCCCAACTGTACTGAGCTGACCTGAACCGTAAGACTTCCTTGGTTTGTCCAGGCCAAGGTTTTGACAGTGTGAAGACATTTTATCTGCAAGGCCACCGATAATCACTAATTGTGAATATGAACAAAAAGTGCCACTCCCTCTCCAATCTGTCAATTCACTGTCAAAATCACATTTCCTGTCATCATCAGGTCAGGCCAGGTTTCAATTGGATTAATACACAAGTGGACTTGAGCTGAGTTGCAAGCAAAACTGCAATTTGGATAAGCCTTAGATTTTACCAGACTTTACACATAATCAACAAGCTGTGCCAGTCACACTGACAGCCTTCAATCCATGCTGGAATAAACCAAACATGCTGCACAGCAACAGAGTTTAACACAGCAGAGGACAGTCTCTAACATGATGACAAAGAAGCTCTCTTTGAGGTAATATTTAGGTTTACATCATTTGTAATATAGAATATAATCCAGTTTAATTTAAAACTTTTTCTTCTGTATTTTCACCTTGAACAAGTGCACAGTGAAACACGAGGACAGCTTTTCCTTAATTTAAGTCTGAATATAACTTAGTTGCAGCAAAAAAAAGGCAAATTAGCTGAGAAGAATACATGAGGTCCAACGACTCATATTTGGAATTGTGAGGCAATTGAAAATATGAGTGAGATTAAATAAAAACACACCCACAACTTCTAGTCACACACAGGCAAACATTTAAAAAAAGTTTGAAGTATGAAAGTAGTATACTGGTCAGCTCTCCTATTGAATAATCACATTTTGGCACAAGAGTTAAGCATCACAGGTTAGCCTGCTGTAATTAGGCCACTTGTCTTACCTGAACCCTCAAACCAGTGTAGGCCTGTTGTTTACAAGGGTATCCACTCCTTCAGGCCAACAAATTTCCTACTTTCTCAACACTTGTGGTGGTGAGGAAATAACCGTGCACACACATCGTCGTGTGACTAAAAGAGTTTGTTTACTACCATGCACGTTCCGTGCCGTCCCTGACCAGGCGGTGCAGGGCAAACCATCTTATCCGTCCGCCGAGAGCACTGCGAGCTCAAACTATTTCACTGCTTTCCTATCGCGGAGTGGATCGGTGTGCGAGAGCTTCTAACATGCCCTTCGCCATTCGCTCAGTAATGGCTGCATACAAGCAGCCAAATCGTTGACAGATTGCCAAACGTGAATTTGAGAAACCAAAAACGTAATCAGTTTTTTTTAAAAAGAAAAGAAAAAAGAGGAACGCCGTAGAGAACAATGTCGGCGTATATAGCAGGAGTATCACAAAGTCGGCAGCTGACACATCGCATTGTGTCTGAGCCGGGGTAACCCGGAGACCTCAACGACCGCGTAAGAGCTATCCCGGTAGTGACCGGCTGCTCGGGGCTTCACCAATTATAGACGCGTTTAGTTCACAAGCTCCACATCGGATGTCTGAAGCTATGGGATTATAAAACTTGTTATACATGCAATTATAAATCTCTGGAGCAAGGATGTGGTATTCCGCACATGCACTGTGACAACTGCGATAGCACAGATGAAGGCACGTTGTTTATTTCGAAGGCCTTATTTTTTTTTAAAAGAATGTCGTCTTCAAAGTGGGCATACATGGTCATCTATCTGAGCCATATTGGAGATTATCGACCCTATTTAGGCCGCCATGGTTTACAGCGAAGAGGATGTCCCGTTTAAGTTCGTGGTTCACCTGGTCAACATTGAATGTCGAGGCACGAGGTGAATGCTTCGTAAAAATCAAGTACTTTATTCTTCCATCTTGGTAAAAGTAACGACATATTCTACTACAAACGGGGAAGGATGGTGGCCGATCACAGAAACTGTGAAGGGTGATGTTCCTATTTGCCAGGTTAATGGCTGGCCCAATGCGTCGCCCAGCTGACGTTACATATCTGTCCGAAATTTAAATGCATCACTTCATATAGTAGTTACCGTGTCAGCGGTTGGATAGACGACTGCATCCCCAGCCGATACGCATGGAGAGCAGACTCAAGTCCTATGTCACCGCGATACACAACTTGACTGTCCGTATATGTGACACGAGTCTACATAAAATCGTGGGATAACAGCAAGACATCACCGCAACTACTGTGGCTCCTGCAAGACACCAACAACTAGAAAATACAGATATCCAGGTCAAAGTTTGACAGAGTTTTTACTCGCCCTCAATAGCGTTGTGCAATGCCCCCTTTAATGCCCCCTGCTCGCCCGTAACGCCTTTGTTATTAGTAATCGCATGGTATTGCACCGTCTTACCTTGCGCTTCGAGCAGCCACAAAGCCTGCACACGGCGCAACAAGCTATTGTTGTCTACACAGACGCGTCCGTGCGGGGCCAGGGATGTGATTTTGAAGTACAATGAATACAGTATGCAATTTTGGCTTGTCCTCGCGATCTTCCCTTATTGCCAGTTTTCGGTCTGCAGCAGCTGGAGATGAAAATCGCGCACCCTGGGTCCTAGCGCCGGGTAAAGCCCTACAGGTGAATAACAAACAGACTGGTGCTCGGTGGGTTTAAATCTTTAATTGCAGGGGACTTCGTATGAGTCAGATAAATAGTCCTTCTAAGGCAGACTCTCTCGCTCGTCTACTCCCAAAGATTCAACAAAGATTTAGATATTTTGCTTGGATGACATTTAAAAAAGGTGTCAAGTCCAATTACACGGAGCACACATTACTTAAACGATATAT
This sequence comes from Hollardia meadi, assembly GCA_037974645.1. Lineage (NCBI taxonomy): Eukaryota > Metazoa > Chordata > Actinopteri > Tetraodontiformes > Triacanthodidae > Hollardia > Hollardia meadi. Next base: position 29,045 of record JBBPCS010000925.1, on the reverse strand, counting down.
TGATGCTCTTCTGTCACACCGAAAATGAGTATTTGCAAACTGTTTAAATGCCACAATATCAAAAGCACTTATTTTGCCATTAAGACTTCCAGAAAACCCCGTATATCAGTGTATAAGTGTTTAAAATGACACGTGTCCAACAACTGACAGGTACACCTACTAGTTTATTAAAGCCAAACTTAGAAAACAATTCCATAAAGAATTTAATATTTGATTACAATGGCTGGATGACTTTCTGGGCACAGATTCAGGGGCCCAGGAAGCCAGAGGGCCAACAGAACCAAAGAATCAGTTTGAAGAGACTGTTGCCTCTGATACTGCTAGGGCTGGACATAGTACTCAATTCCTTTAAAAGGTGCAATTTGTAAAATATTGCCATAAATTTAGTTTAAAATGTCCAAAAAAATAAACTTATCAGGATGTGAAGAAACAGCAGTGTTAACGTTATATCAAAGACGTCTATGTATTGTGTTGCAGAGATATCTGCTCAAGTTAGCATCCTAACCCTCTAGCCCCTGCCTGTCCTCTCTTATAATACCACTTTTTACCCCTAGAGGCCTAGCCCTAACCCTAGCCCCCGGACTAAACTGGGAGATGTATACAAGCAGAGAGTTCGCTAAGTTTCACAAGCTCTCTTGGGGCTTGATCAGACAGAAAGCGTTTTGCAGGTTACAAAACATGAGGTGCACCACACTGCTTTTTCTTTAGGGACACAAAAAAGAGCAAAGCGGCACATTTTAAAAAATTGTTGCTGGGCTACATGTGAAAACATTCTATTTCTACACACCGTTTGCAGTCGCTGCTAATCGCAGACTCTATCTTGGTGTTCTGCCGCTTCACCTCTCTCCTGTCCCCGCCCGCTGTGCCCTGTCGTCCCTGAAGTCATAATGTTAGTCTTCGTCAGAGCTGCTGTAAATCACCTGCATAATGTATCCCCCATTGCAAAACTGGCCTCCACTGGTCTCAGAGTCTGAGTCCATTCCCAGTTTGGTTTCCAGCTGTGTTCAGGCGAGGTTGACAAGGTTGACGAGGTTGTGATCTACGCAGACTTCAGTAATAGCTACAGCAGAAAGAATGGTGACAGCAGTTGGCAGTTATTCTGGTGATATGCCAGGTGTGATGAAGTTGTATTTAAGGGACTTGGCTGTTCAGTGGTTGCATTTTACACAACCGAATGCTTCCATTCACGTGATGTGTGTCAAATGAAAAACTTTATAGGTATCAGTATCACTTTAAGGGTACTTAATTTTAAAGATACCCAGGTCTCGATACTGCTGATCTGATATTCACTTATTTATTTGCTACATGACACTGCACAGTTCAGACATACTGTAGGTCACAGTAAACGTATAATATAACTGGTCAGGAAGTTTACATATGTTTGACAGCTGAGTAATAAAAAAAAGTTTAAAAAAATATAACAGGCACCATAGGTTTTCTCGGTGGGTCTCTATTAGTCCCTGACAGATAAAACAGCCAGGTCAAAATATCAGCCAAGTGGCCCAATGCATGAATCAGTATAGGTGTATACTGTTTATCAGCTGATAAATTAAACTGTGGTACAGAAATGGCAAAGATGTGTTTCCAAACAGTGTCACTATTCTATGATTTATCCACCAGAAAATAGTAACAAGTTTATTTTCAACTGAAAAACGTCCAGAACCAGAGATTTCTTGGTCGGAGTTTCTTGTCAAATATATCAGATTTTCTAAACCCTGAAACATCTATCTTGTATCGGTTGTGTTACAGTTCAATATTTGCTATATTGTTTTGTATATTTTTTGAAGGTGTCGGTGTGGATTTGCGACGTTGGGAAGCTTTGGACAGGAGTTAGACAGCCTCTCTTTTTTCCCTGCTTGAATAAAAAAAGTTGAGCTGTAAAATGTTGCTGAAATAGACACAAAATAGCACAAACAGTGTGTGCATCTAGTTACTTTTAGATGTCTGTGGCCAAAGTACCGCTGTCTCATTATCAGTCTATGTATACAACCACCTAACGTAATTGATTCAGTGTCTGTCATCACCTGTAGATATGACATCCAATACATTAAGTGTCTTTAAAAGCTGAAATGTTAGTGTCTGAATGCCAGCAAACGTGTGGACAAGTGTCTTGGTCTGAAACAGCTAGTTCTTGTTCTCTTGTCAACATCATGACACAGACTAGACGAGATAAACTAGATGTACAAATACAGAAGTTGGGTAAAACGCTGGAGTACAAAAAGTCTAATAATCACCAGTGACATAGATATGCAAAACGCTAGCAGAATCAAATTTTCCTGTCTTTCTATTATAACTATTTGGCCATATTTATACACAGACCTCTTACAGAGATACCTGGGCTGGGCACTTGAGGTCAGGACATCCAGCAAATTATTAGAGGCTTGTAAAAGTAGCTTAAGTCAGTGAACAAATCAGGACTGCTGTTAGTGAGGTAAAGACCCAGTTTAAAGGGTCAAGACTTAACTGGTGGGATGCAAGAATGCACCAAGAAGGGAGCAGGCAATAGTATGAGGTTGGGTAGGCCATGTCTCAGAGCAGCAGGTTTATGATATAGTGCACATGGTCTCATTCGCTGTTTGAGCTCAACTGCAGGTTAAGTGATGCTCCCTGTTCCTCAAGAGACAATACTGGAGCAGAACTTGAAATGTCCTTAAAGGTTCTGACAAAGAAACACTGTCAGAGACACCCAGCAAACTAAATGCCTCTGCAGACAACAGCCACAGATAAAGGACATTATTTAGGTGTTCTGCTTGCTTTAAGTATTGATGAAGCCATCACCCATTGAGGAGAGTACATGACTGGATTCTCCAGGTACAAGCCGGCCACCTTGGTTACTCTGGATAATCTAAAGACATCGCTGGGAGAAATTTTCTTTGGAAATACTGTACTTTCTACCTAAGAGAAAGACCCCTCGGAAACTGTTTCCACAGGAGTTTGTGGATTATCCTGAGTAACTGGCACACTGCAGCTGAGGTTATCAGATGTAATTCACAAACGTTTTAAGCAGCACAAATGAAAATGTATTTACCCTGATTCTATTGGTGTGGTGTCAGAAGTTTCAGAGGTGGGTATTTGAAAACACAAAAACTGAAATTACCTGCAAGGCCGGACAACACTAGGACTTATTAATAAAATGTTATTTTTTAATGTGTAATCCCAATAAACTGACTCTTCACGTCTATAATATTATGCAACTGTCTCAAACAGAAAGGCAGGCTCTTAAGGTGTTTCTAAGGAAAACGAGACAGACATTAAAGAGTAAGATTAATACTCAGGAGGTGGATACTCCTGATAGAGATAAACGGCTACGGGCATGTAACAGCAAGGTGTTCCCTGTTAAACTGGGACCACACTATACATTTGAAAGCCACACTGTTGCTCTATTTTAGTCACAATGACTGATTAGAGAGACTGACCTGGTCTGAACCAAACAAGCCTGTGGGCACACCTTATCTTTTAGTGTGTGAGAAATATGGAATAATATATTTTGCCTCCCAATTGAAGCTTAGATTATTCAGAGCAGACATGATTAATTCAAACTTTCACGATTGGAAAATGGAGAAATCTGGATGTGATCCTGTAGTTTCAGGTAGTTTACTACAAAAATCTAAATTCACTGTGTTTGTCTACACTTGTAATCCCTAAAAGACAGATATTTAAGTGTGTAACGCCTTCTGTTTCCACATATGCTTTCATGCACTAGACAAACAGAATAGAAAACCACTCAAAAACTCCTCTGAGTTCACTCCAGTGAACTTTTAATATTCTGGTTGGATTCCCAGTATATTTCACAGATTGACAGCTAATAAAGGTAACAGCAACAAACAGCAATAAGCTAACAAAGGCAAGAAGACAGCATGCAAATAAAGATGCAAAAAATGCACAAAATAACTTTGATTAGGAAGAAAACTCCAGCAGGCACCTTGAAGGCCACTGGATTGAGTTCTAATGGAATGCAGGCCAGGCATCTATGGAGATTCACTATAACTTATTTAATTGTTTAGTTAATTGACAGAAAACAGCAACTATTTTTTTATAACTAATTAATCCTTTAAGTAACATTCTCTGATGTGAGAATTTGATATTTTTCTCTGTTTTATATGGTTGTAAGCTATTTGACAATTGTGGTCAGCATATTTTATTATCAGACATGTTATAGACCAGGTGATTAATTGATCAAGTGAGGAAACTCTAATCAGATAAAATGCTAATGACAATAATAGTTAGGTGCAGCCCCACATGCATATTTTATGTTTGCTTTGCTACAATTTTTTCTCTAAAATGTTCATTTCACATTCCAAATATAATATTGAACACCAGTAAATAATTATCATTGCTTACTAGCATCACATGCACCCATTGCAGGCCTATTGCATGTCAGCCAAATTCAGAGCCTGTGGAGTAGATCTAGCAAGTCTTGAATTTTCATCCTGCCCATGCAAAAATCTGTCTTGTCTTGTCACTGTGTCAGAGCCAGGATCAATGGGAATACAAGCTCTGGCTGCCTCTAAAGGTGTGCCATTGTACCCCACATGATAAACACATGCAGCTGTCATCCCCACATTTTCCAATGCAGCCTTAACACTTCCCTCACTGGCACCTCTATAAGCTGGAGTGCTACAGCCAAAATGGCTAAAAATGCAAGGACGATGCTGAGGGCAGAGAATTACAAGACAGGAAGGGAAGGAAAGTCGTTGTTGTAAAAACTGTACGACAGAATGGCTTTCACTGGTTTCACACCCCACACCAGTAAACTATGAAAGATGGACATTTAGAAAGACTTTGAATGTAGTGTGAAACGTTGCTTGATTGATGCTTACTTTAAGGCTCCTTAAACAGTAACAATCACAGCACACAACTTCAGTGAAAGAGAGCTATCTATCTATGTATCTACAACCCAATTCCAAAAGTTTGGAAGCTCTGTAAAACATTAATAAAACAGAATGGTATGATTTCCTAATCCTTTTTGACATCCAATTCAAATGAAAACAGTACAAAGACTATATTTAATGCTGTTTCTCATCAACTTCATTGATTTTTGTAAATATATGGTTATTCTTAATTTTATGCCAGCAACACATTTCAAACCAGTTGGGCAGTTACACATCACAACCCACCTGTAATGAGGTGGAGTGTGTGCTGTATCAGCTGTAAAATATTAAACATAAACAAAACACTTCACTTTGGTTGACTAAATTGCAGTGTGCACAGTCTATTTGTTGGTAAGCACTGTAGGTGTATGCAAGTGTATGGCATTTTTATGTGTCGTGACAGCTCTGTCGTTCTGCATTCTGTCATATTTGACCTAAGCTGGTAAGATGCACCAGACACTCCCGTTTTATGGGAGACGTCCTCACCCCAAGTTTTTACTGTTTAAATCACAAGTTTGAAAATTCACTCACTTGCCTGCTTTCCTGCTAGCTGTTTAAGAGAAGTCAGGAACATTAAAGTCAAATCCTTACTCCTCAATATGTTAGTTCCAGTGCATGCTGTGGAGAGGCTGGAAAGACGAACAAATGTAGGCGTCTCGCCCAGCGTGGTCATTTCAGTTCACAACTGGCAGCTCTCAAGTTGCTGGATCATAGCTAACTACCGTACCGTGTGATCGGCCACAAAAGCAAAAACGTCCCAGGAGCGCTCGGCTCGTAGCGGAACCAAAACACGAATAGCTAAGAGGTAACGCTACGTTGGTATCCGAGCTGGATGAACTACTGGGTGCTCTGAAGCTGACCGATCTTATGTTTCGCTAAAGCAGAGAGTTCCGGTCAACGTTACAGGAGGGTTCAGTGAATGTCAGCAGACTGTCGATGTTGTCATTGTTTGACCAGATCGTACAGACAGGACGACAAAACATCATGGTCACGTCCTTCACGGGTTTAATGACGTTGTCCATAAAATGTCTGTAGAACGCACTAGTGAAATATCTGGTTCCATAGTGTAGCGGTTATCACGTCTGCTTTACACGCAGAAGGTCCTGGGTTCGAGCCCCAGTGGAACCAGGAGTCATTTTCCTGGACATGCTTTCAAAACAAAGCTTTCAAAATATTAAAACGATCATTCAACACAATCGACTTGAACAAAGCAAAGTTATAACATATACCCAACGGGATTTTTCATAGTTACAAATGTAAAATCTAATTCAATACAATAGAATAGCATAGCCATAAATACTAGCTGTATAGTATTCAGTTTTGATTGACACTGTAAGTGAGGTAGTAATTTAACTATATACGGTATTTGAAGATCAGAATTAACCACAACGCACTGATTTGACCTTACTGTGATTTTATTTTAAAAATTGTCTGAAGCTTCTTCAGGGCCACTCAGCAAATACATTTACATTTACATGTACACCCAGAGGTGCGATAAATACATATGAGTTACATGACTAATAACAATTGTTGATGGTCTTTCAAAGGTGAACATGTATCAAAATACATGACCACAAAATCACATTCTTTACAGGAAAGAGTTCATTTATTGCTTCTTCACTCATGTCATTTTTATCTCAAAAGGCGAAAGTGGCTTTGTTTATGTAAGCCAAACAAAACCCAATCTCACAAATTGGAAATTGTTGAGCATAAGGCTGCCATTAGAAATAGTAACATGGATTATGCCATTGTTGGGCACTACAAGGAGAAAAATCATAGGTCAGCCACTTCCCTCAAATTTATTGGTATTGAAAGAGTGAGACATCATCCAAGAGGGGATCATTTGATTAACCAGCTCTTTAGAAGGGAGGTATTTTGGATCTTTAGATTGAACACAATTGAACCTTATGGATTTAAGGAAGCACAGGATCTGAGTTATTTTCTGTGACATGAAAATATTACTTTTATCTCTCTTCACAGGTAATTTGGGCCCTTATAGGGAGAGATGAGCCACTAGGTCACTTGGCACTGACCCTTAGGACTGACAGTATATCTCTCCAGATATTCAGCATATCCAATTCAGTCAGTTGTATATGACAGTTAGTTTTTAATGGACTTCAATTATGTGAAATGGTGTCATTCTTGTAATTCTATGTAATATTTACTACGCCATGTTTGAAAGCTGATTTTGTGGTTGTGTTTTGTTTTTTGGTTGTTTTTAAAAAAAATAAATCTTCACCTTCAAAAAATGTTGGTACACTTTGAAAAAATGAAGACAATTCTAAGTAGTCATGTGACTCATATTTATTACACCTGAGTGCTCATTTAATTGCTAAACAGGCGAAAACATGTTGTTAGCTATATAAAATCACAGTAAAGTCAGTTCATTGTGCTGTGGTTAATTTTGATCTATTTTATGAAGTTCCTGCGACCGATCAGCACCTGATCACTGGTTGTGCATGCGAGATCTGCTTACTGTTAACTATATATATAGCCAAATCTGCTGGCAATTAAAAGAGCTTCTGTTATTATTCCGTGGGTTCCACCTTGATAAGTAATTTAGCAAATTCTAAGTACCTTCAATTAATCTATTATTTAAAACAGGGTTTTATTGTGTAAACCATGCTCTACTAAATGTATCAATTGAGTAATTCATTATAACTGACCATGGGAACAGGTGTGTGTGTGATTATCCAGGTGCACCAGCCACCATTACACTACACTACAGGTTCACTGCATAAGACAGTTTCATTATATACACATTTACATCAGTCAAATATAAAGGATTGTCCAAACCATGCCAAAAGTTCTGACATATATTAATGACATTATTTAGTGCTACACCTCTTTGTTCTCACTGCGGTTGCGAAGTGTATCACAACGGCTAACTAAATTTTGATAATGTTAGCTAATAAGCAATTTCAATGAGTTAGCTTCATGGTCTGCAAAAAAAAAAGACTTACCATATCAGTTGTTGCAGAAAAATTATGCTCTGGAGCATATCAGACGTGTATACTCACTAAACTTTTAATTGAGGAATTACTAGTTTAAAGTATTTCATATTTTTCATCTGTCAGAGTGCTTGAAGGCGGACACAACAGTAACCTATCTAAGGACAACAGCGCCATCTATTTTTCCTACCAATTTGTGCTGACCATTGATATGACGGTTATAAACGGACCATTTTGTCCGTGTCTGTTCTTCCGCGAAGCTTTTAAATAACTATTATTCATTGCTAGATACTTACCAAAAACAAAACAAATAATAAGTAGCGGATAGTGTCAACTCTCAAGAGATTAGAACGGTCGCACTGCTGGTATTTCAATGAGGCCTGTTGAACAACCGGATATTGTTTCAGTCTAATGTCCTGGTGTCACATTCATTTGTGTCCCCAAAATGGCGAACGTAGCTGCTGCCGCTGCTGCCGCCGCCGCTGCCGCTGCAGCCGCAAATAGAGACCCAGCCGTTGATCGTTCATTAAGATCAGTGTTTGGTAAGTTTGTTGCTTGTTGTTATTTGTCCGGTTACTGGCATATTTATGCATTATATACTCAATAAGTCGATAAACCAGCAACTAGCTAATGAATTAAAGCTTGCTAACATAGGTAGCCGGCTAATATTATCTTTAGCTAGGCAACGAGGGAACAAACTTTAACGCTAATGTTGGCTGCCTGAAGAACGAGAAAGCAAATCTTAAAATGAAAAAGTGCATTTGTTGTGTCACATTAAACTAATGTTCTTCATATGTCTTTGATTATTAAATTTAGTGGGGAACATTCCGTATGAAGCCACAGAAGAACAGCTGAAAGACATCTTTTCTGAAGTCGGACTTGTTGTCAGCTTCAGGTGAGTGAAAGAGGGTGCCATTCAGTTATGTTTCTTGTAATTAGCCATCTTTATGTGCTGCAGACCCCAGATTGTTCACGTATATGTTTTAAGTGGAATTTCCCATTTAGTGTTGGTCAATTCTAACGTGGATTGTCAGACAATCAATCAGACAATGAATGTATATTGTTCCAGGTTAGTATATGACAGGGAGACAGGAAAGCCAAAGGGATATGGCTTCTGTGAATATCAAGACCAGGAGACAGCCCTCAGTGCCATGCGGAACCTGAACGGGAGAGAGTTTAGTGGTCGGGCTCTCCGTGTTGATAACGCAGCGAGTGAGAAAAACAAAGAAGAGCTCAAAAGTAAGGGTTTCTTTCTTTTTGATATTATTTCAAACTAAAGTAATATATGTTGTTGGTCTGATTGAGAGGTGTTTGTGCAAAGCTAATGTTCTCTGCTGTTTCGGTCTGTTCTGGCACAGGTTTGGGAACAGGAGCCCCCATTATAGAGTCTCCTTACGGAGATAGCATCCAGCCACAGGAAGCCCCAGAGTCCATCAGCAGAGCTGTGGCCAGTCTGCCACCTGAGCAGATGTTTGAACTTATGAAACAGATGAAGGTAGGCTGGCTTACTGCCTCAGTTTTTTTTGTTATTTCACTAGCAAGTATTTCAGCTCCTTTTTAACTTGGACTCGAGTATGTTACAGATCTAACTGACCTAGTGCTTCCAGAGAGAAGTGGACTTCATTGATTGGATTCATTTTCACCTTTCACTCTTTAAATATGATGTTAAAAAACATCTGTTTTGATTAGTTATGGTGGTTTTTGTAAACAATTCACATTCTAGTAGTTGACCCTTGACCCTTTGTAGTCAGAAAGGTCAGTCACATGGTTTGATTTGAAATATAAGTAAATATTACTTTGACTAAATTATCTTGTTTTACGTTATACATATATATTCATTGGTTATGAGGCTGTAGTAAGCCTGTAATTCCTGCCAGTTTCTGGTTATTCTGAAAAAGAAAATGTGCCGTACATCCATATTTGCAGTTAATGACAGACTTTGTCAGACTGATGAATTTTGGCTTGGGACTGAAAGGGTTGATGGGCAGTTATGATGCCTCGTCTCGTTTATTATGAATCAATCTCTGGAACTAGTTATTCTGGTCGATTTACTACGCTCAGATCCTTTGTGTAACGGTATAGTATTGCTAGAATAGGGCAGAAGATAAAGCGTCTGGCACAAATTGCAGAAATTCACCATTTTGATGCTAGTTGGCTTCTGTTACTGCGGTTAAGGCAGCGATAAAAGTATTAAGTAATATTACAAAGTGAAATTAAAGAAAGTTTTAAAAAAGCTATCTAATGATAAATTTAATATAATTGAATGTATTATAGTGTTCACCAAGAGTCACATTTTCAGACTGTGTTTAATGTTATTTACTCTCCTTAGTCTCAAAAAAAGGATGTTGACAAATGTTGCTCTCATCCTGAATCACCTCCAGGCTGACGACTGTATAAAGATGCTCTTACTTCCCTTTCCTTAACAGAGGCTGTGCTGTACAGTCTGTCTCTCTCAATGCTGCCAGAGAAGCCTTATCTTTGCACATCTGGCAGTCTGCTTCTTTAAGCTCAAAGAAACAACAGACTTCAGACATTTTTCCCCCTCAACTGGAAAAGTGTTTTGTTGAAGTAGAACAGCTCCATATGCTGATCACTGCAAGCTTTTGGGCTCAGATCCTGATGCCACAGATATTGTTGCACATCTTTGTTTAATGTTTTATGCTGATGCAGCTACTTTGGTTGGTTACGGACATGTAGCTGAATCTTCAGTGGTAGCAAAAACTGCAGGGGTATGTCTAACCGGTTGAGATTAGGAGCTCTTTTATTTAAAAGGGATGGGTCCATAGTTTTGTTTTTTTGCACTGCCCAATTGTGATTTTTTTTTTTTCATGTGGTCTATAATATCATACTTCTGATTTCTCTGTCCAGCTGTGTGTGCAGAACAGTCCCCAGGAGGCGAGGAACATGCTGCTGCAGAACCCTCAGCTGGCCTATGCTCTGCTGCAGGCCCAAGTGGTCATGCGGATTGTTGACCCAGAGATAGCCTTGGTGAGAGATGCTGAATCGAGAATGAAGAGATCAGTCAAATCTTAGACAATCTCATTTTTAAATTGAAACGAGGTCAAGATGATAAGTTCACCTCACCTTGTCAGTTTGTCATGTGAGCTGAAGGCTAGTGTGCACTTTGGAACCGGTGCAAATTTTGAACAGCTGCTATTCCATATACTCCATATGTAGAAGATGCTCCACCGTCAAACTTCAGCCCCGCCTCTGATTCCCAGCGGGCAGGGTGGAGGAGCACCACCAGTTAATCCACCTCCTGCACAGCCCACTGTGCCAGTGTCTCAGCCACAGCCTGGTGTAAGTCGAACAGTTTTTCACTCTCTAAAATAATGATCACATTCCCCCTCTTCAATAAAATAGTCCCTCACTCCATCCCGAAACAGGATGTGATGTTACATGAGGGTAAATAAATGTTTGTAATGTGGCTGGAAGTTCTCACTTAAACGGGAAGCTTAAGCTTGAATGGTCTGTTTTGAGGGCTGTAATCTGTATCTAATGCTTATTATACAATTCCTATTATATCCCATCATACAGTCTATCACCTCTCTTTAAAGTACTGTTCTATTATCATGACTTCATTAAATGTAATCATTGAAATCCATGAGCGATGAAAGGTTACAACCGAACTAAAGTAACATGGCATGCAAGAGTTTGCCTTAGTCCGATGTCCTGTAATGTTAGATAAACAAGCTAGCATTAGCTAAATACACAAGCTATCCAGCAGATTGTAAAGTAATATATAAAATATATAGGCCTATAGAAATAAATTAAAATAAGCTCCACATTTACTGGCACTACCATTAAAGTGATGAACACTAATGTGTTATAATCCAATACGTTAATATACTATATATTATTGTGAAATGGGCCATTTTGCATAATGAGTACTTTTAAGATTTTCCCTGCAGGACTTTTACTTGATATTTCTGCACAGTGGGTAAGCGAAACTCTTGCAAAGTCGAAGGAACTTAAAAAAGAACAGCATTTTAAAAAAACAAAACAAAAACAAAATTAAAAGTAGTAATACCACAAAGTATAAATACTCTTCTGCATTCCAGTTTTCACTTAAAAGCACAAGTATTAGCATCAATGTTTACTTGGAGTACCAAAAGTAAAAGTACTCATGCAGAATGTGTTCATCATTTTAATAATGCAGCTGGTAAAAGTTTAGCTCAGTTTAAATACTTTATATACTGATGGGTAGTTTAATTTATAATAATACATTATAAATTACTAGTTGGTTTATTTTTTAGTATTAATTTCATTCTGCAAAATGAGTTGTAACTAAAGCTCTCAGACAAATGCAGTGGCTTGAGAAGTACAATATTTGCCTCTATTACTGCGTTTCCACAGACACAGTGAATAAACAAGGCTTCACAGACGCCAGATGTGGTGGAACAGTAATAGCAAATGATTTATTAAATATGTTTGGTGTAGGTAGAATCGGTTAGTTTACTTCCTCTGTGAGCAGAGATGTTTGACAGTGGATCGTTGTTCATTTTTTTGATGAGGAGTGTGGACTGAACAGCCTGTAGTAGTAGTTAATATTCCAGAATTCCGGCCATACAGAACAACTACCGGACATATGTTTTAAATAGTCTACATTTAAACAGCAATAAAACATAAACGCTATGATCCAACGGATGTATTTTATTAAAAGAAGTCAGCAAAATGAACTCTTCACAAACTTTGCGAACTGAGCATATAGGCTACAACAATAAAATGAAACAAATAGCCTTGCTATTAATTAAATAAAATGCTAGGCTGAGGTTTGGACTGAATTAATTTTGCCCTATTTATTTTATATATTTTTTTATGATCAGCCTGGAATGCATGTCAATGGAGCCCCTCAAATGATGCAGCCCCCAAACATGGGTGTTGTCCCCGGATCAATGCCTGCACCAGGACCGGGACCAGGACCAGTACCAGTGGGACCACCAGGTAATCATCAAACTGCATGCATACTTGCATCACCCACTGAACTGATTGTGGTAGCATCACCCTTATATTACAAACATCGATTACTAAGTGTATCGGTGGAGAAGGTGTGTGTAGTGTGAATGTTTCATGACGCCCATTCCTCTTATAGAATGAACCCCAAAGTGTTTGCCTACCAAGTATTTATTCCACTCTTAAGTCAGCCAAAAAAAAACAAACAAACCTGTTTTTGGCAGCAGCGTCTGAAACCAAATCTTCTGTATGCAATTCTGTAAGTTTGCAGCAGTTCTTGCCATATTTTTGAATGTGCGGCATCTGCTCAGTTGGTCTATGTTGTAGCTGCTGATGATGCAGAAGCATATTTTATAAACGGCATTTATTTGGGTCTAGTTAAAACTAATGTAACAAATCAAAAAGTTAATTAAACATTAAATAATCTCAAAATGTCAAATTAAGAATATTTGATAATGTAGTGAGTATTAATTTATATACTAAACATTATTCAGGTGCCAGAGCTCGTATGTATACTTTATTTAAGCCGAGCACCAAAATGGATTTGGCCAAACCAAAAACATTTGTTCATATTTTTTGTGTTTATTATTTATTCCATTTAATAGTCAAAGTGACATTAAACTGTTATGTAGCAGGTGCATAAAACATTAGTCATGCACTATTTTACATAAGATTGTAAAGCAGTGGTTTAAGCTATTCTTTATTTTGTTTTAGCTATTACATGTGTAAAACTGCACAGCCAAAACTGGAGTGCCCCCATTATCTGTGGCTTGGGTAAAATATTTTCTAACCAGAATGAATACTTTTATCTCATTTTGTTGAAGCTTTGCGTGTCATATCTCACTGAGATCACTAGGTGTCACCAGAGCCCTGTAATTAGTTCTTTATGAGAGGTGTAGTATAATCAACTCTTTAAGGATCTTTATTCTCCTTGAATGTTTTCTCCTGTCTCAGGGTATGTTGAGCCTACAGTTACCATATTTCCTAATGTTCCTAAAAGGCTGTACATAACTCGCCTTAACATGTGTTTTGAGTGTTTCGATCACATGGGTTTCCACATGCATCTCAAGTGACCACTTGTTATTGGATCTCACTTCCCTGCTCTATATGTAAATAAACATTTACATCCTTGAGTTTGCAAAGATAATTGTTTTTAACCTGCGGACCAACTATAGTAGTTGGGGAAAAACAGACATGCATTTTACACAAACTTATTGTATAACATTGGGTGAATTTACAAGAAGGCCCAAGTAATTAATAATTTGTTGTGTTTGACAGTGTTTACAAAGTGTCTCCTAAGTCCTATCGCAACATCTCACAAAAATGTGAGCTTTTTTTAAAGGAGTCTGGGGACTCTCTCCTCTGATGACAAGTAGCCTATATTTGTTACTATTTACTGTATTTGTAAAATTTGACCTGTTAACCTTCAATAAAATGTTATTTTTATAAATTTCGTGTAAATGGCGACATCGTTTGAAACACTGTGTTCAAACGGCTGCTAAATGTTGGCAAGTAAGGCGCACTTCAGACTCCGAGTAGTCTTGCATAGGCAGACCACGCAGCGCTGTTTAACGTAGCAGACTGGTGGTACAGCAATTTTGCGACAAAATTGGTGTTTTTTAAAGGTAAGAAACGACAAATTTACACAAAGGCATGAATGATTTATAATTTGCCTAAGCTGCTTTACACACACAACTCTTAACATTGCTAATTTTATTTATTTTTTTATTGTATTTTGTATTTTGGCGATTGCTCTTACTAGTTCAGTGGTGAAATAAGTTGAAACAGACACACAAACTCACAAACATCTGCTGCTTCTCTTGGCAGGTAAGAGAGCCCTATCAATGTGGCTACATGTGTTCCCGACCACCTCCAAATGTGGTCTGACCTATCGGATTGCAATTTGTCCTTAATGAGTCTTGAGTGTATTCACACTTTTACTTAGAGCTGTCCACTTGTGATCAGAACACCCAGGATGCATGTTAATACCAGGTGTAAACGGGGCCTAAAAGTTCCCTCTGCACCCTTCTTTGTGTGTGTGTGTGTACATATGCACGCATACAATAATGTCATGAGCATGATGCCCTTAAAAGTGCTGCTTTGGTCTCTTGAGTCTTGTCTCCTGTTCTTTTTCTACTTTAATGCTGGCTCAGGAAACCTTCAACATTCTCCCACAGGATCGTCCGGGCAAGCTGCTATCGAGCGGCCTCAAGGTATCACTGTGCTCCTTCAGTTCTCCAGTCACATCATAGGACTGTTATGGAGAGGCCAATGTCCCAATATACAGCACTTCTGGGATTTTGTGTTGGCTTTCTAGTTTGCTAGACTTTTTGTCTACGATGATCAAATATGAACCTTTTTGCCTTCAGCCCTGAAAAACGCTGGTCTCTTAGTATTATCATAGCAGAATGTGTCATGTCATGAGGGCAGGAGGAAGGTTACTGATACTTTATCAGGCTTAAATCCAAGCCAAAATATTTAAATTGTTACCACAGTAAGTAAGTTTTAAATTCACATGACATGAAGGCAAACTGATTTATCTCTGCAGAAATGTAGCCTGTGATGTGGCAAAGCTGCGTGTCTGTAGCACAACGCAGTAATGGGATGCGTCAGAATATAGAAGAATATATAAATTCAAAATGAATAGAAAATGTTTGTACGGAATGGCAAACTATCTACACCAAAGTGAATGCAGAATATACTGTACGTAATCTGAACAGACACTAAAAATGAATACAACAGTAGCAAATGTAGAAAAGTTTGAAATCTAAATATGTGCTAAAAATGAACAAAATGTTCAGGATTGGATCAACAGCAACTCTGGATAAAAATAAATGGACTCATTATCATGCATAAGCAGCGTACTACAAAGATTATGTTGAAATAAGAAAACTGTACACACACCAGTCACGTATGTGCATACAAATGTTGCTCAACTCCAGGTAACAAAAATGCAAATGCCTTTTAGGCTAGTTTGTGCAGACAATGCAGGTTTTCTGCCTTCAGCACTCTTCTAGTTGGACTTCATTGTCCAGCTTGATGGCTGTCGATACAAAAGAGCACTTAAGAAACTCCATGGTGCAATTTTGGATGCTGTGAAGGAAGTTAAAAGTGCCTAACGGGCCTCATCAGCTCAGCACACCAGAGGGGCGTACTACAAAGCACGTTCCCCATAGCCAGGCTTTCTTTTTTTGGATAAGCTGGCTCGACAAAACCTAAAGCCCCAATCAGAGATGAGTATCACGATTCTCAGCTGTCTTTGTTAACCCAGGCTTTCTGCTTCAGGATCTGTGAGCGTTCCTAGTAAAAAAAAGGGCATTTGGTGTGTCATTTGACTCTTCTTCACAAAATGGGCCGATCGCGTTCCGCCTACTTCAGTCAAGAGGAGCGTGTTGTTATAATGGAGAGCTTCTTGGCTTTTTGCTCTGCCCTTGTTAGTGTTTGTCAGAATCAGTTGTCAATCCTTCCGATTTCTTGCCAATTTTTCCACACTTAACTTCGACTGATAACTGGACTAACGCAGCCCTCATGTCCTTTACCACTCCTTCCAGTCAGCTGTTCTTAGTATAATAGAAGAAACTCGGTATTAAAGTGCCATTTACTGCAGTTTTGTATCACGCTCCCTACTTTGAATCTGGTAACATGAACCATACCAAGAGGACCAACAGATATTTCTAATAATATTTCCCAGCCCAACTGGCAACCTGTCATATTGTGCATTTAGAAATGTTACTGGCAGAGCAGCACTTTCGCCCGCTGAACCCAGTTAATCAGCACCAATGATGACGTCTTGACTTCATGGACCTGGCCGCTACATTTTAGACCAAGTCATTCTTGCTGGTATTTCACTGTCGTGTTGCGACGTAACTCTGTGAAAATAGAGACAATCGCCTCACCCTATTCCTGTCCAACTGAACACATCCTAATTGTTCTTGACATTCTCTCTGCTTGCCTCCCGTCATAATGTTCTCACGGCCAAAGAACACCAGAGTTACAAGACACAAGTCGGGAAATATTCTCAAGTCAGGCCTTCTGTATCTGTGTTTGAATAGATGCTTTTCATGTGTTTTGAGCTTGTAACCTTCCAATTAACGTTGATGGAAGACTGATGATCAGTGTTCAAAATTAACTTTTTGACTCACCGGCCAAGTTGACTGGTAAATGGGGAAAAAATATAAAAAATCCACCGGCCAAGCACATGATTTACCAGCCAAAATGTATGAGGTGCTTGGGAACCTGATTCCTGAGTTTACGAGGTACACATGATTGCACCATGAAGGCCCTGTTGGCACCCAAGTGCTTTGCTGTACAAAGCAATGTAAATTCCAGAGTTTAAGGTGCACCTGAATGCACCAAGAAGTCCTTGTCCCTGTGTCTATGACACTGACAGCAGCCAAGAGCAGCGTGCCTGTAAAAGACATCAAAACACAGGACGTTGACTACTTTGGTACAAACATTTACCCGAAACATTAAGTGTGGCGGGTAGACTTTTGAAATTTACTTGGAAAATCGACCCGCATTTGGCTTTTGGAGGGTGTTCATTTTGGACCCTGCAGATTATTTTATTTTCCTGCATTTTTATGTTCCTGATCACACTGAGATCTCCCTGTGTGCTGTGATATATCAGCATGTGGCAATTTGATGTGGTCATTGTCTACCTTTGTGTACTTTTTCAACCCAAACAGCTCTGGTTGTTTTGAATATATATCCTGAGCACTCATCTTTTTGTGTGTGTGTGTGTGTGTGTGTGTGTGTGTGTGTGTGTGTGTGTGTGTGTGTACCTGGAATTTAAGCCTTATTCAGAGTTGCAGCCTATTTTTAATTGCTTAGTCATGAAACATAATTTCCTGGTTAGTGAATAGAAAAACATTTTAGGGTGTAGTGTTTTTCATGTGGTTGAATGTATGATTTTCTGCCTTCAGGACCAGGTGGTATCCCACCCAGAGGCCTTCTGGGAGATGGTCCTAATGATCCCAGAGGAGGAACTCTGCTGTCTGTCACTGGAGAGGTCATAGACCCCAAGTAAGATGTTCGCCCATATCACATTACCTAAATAATAATCTGTTAAGAGTGCAGCCAAACAAACTCGTGGTGTTGATGCACATGTTGGGAGTAGTGTTCCACACAAGTAAAGGAGTTGGTTGGTCTTGCTGAGGAGTTTGAGGTGTGCAGTCTGTCATCTGAAACTCTTCATAAACAACTCCTCCTTGTTCCATCACTCCATGCAAAAATTAAAAATGATGCACTGATGAAAAAAATGTTACAAATGTTGCTTAAAATTTCAAACCATAAATGGTATCAAAAATGTTATTTCATTAAAACCCTAAAGGATTATAACTTTAAACTTTTATGCCAAAAATAATTGTGATTTGGGGATTTTGCTCGTTTCATTTTTATAAAGAATTAATTGCTCTTGTTTTGTGTCTGCGTGTATTTAGCCGGGGTTACATGGGAGCTCCACCACAGCACCAAGCCCCACCTGTACACATGGCCCAAATGGCAACTGGACCCCCTCCAGATATGAGAGGACCTCCAATGGACATGAGAGGCCCGCCCATGGGTGAACCTCGAAACATGATGGGTGATCCCAGAGGGCCCATGATGATGGAGCCGCGGGGACCTCCGATGGAAACTAGAGGTTGCTCTACAATAATGCTTTATAGTTTGCAAACCACAGCTTACGTAATTCCTGATTGTGTGCACATAGTCAACACTTTGTAACAGATCTCATTTCAGTTTCAGTCCCAGCTGGCAGACAAACCAAATTCCACTAAACCAAACAAATGTCTTTTGTCCTAGCGAGAGGTTTTTAGAGGATAAGAGCCTGTGTTTGACATGACGAACACTTTCTTTCCTGCTACTGTGGTTGCACTTTGTAACAGTTTCTTTTTCCTTATATTTAATACCTCCTTAATGTATTTTCTAAGATCATCCATTAAAGGAGCAAACAAGACTTCTCTTAGCTACAAATGCACCTTTGTGGGTTTTAATATTTTTTACATTTCTTTCTGCAGGTCGTGACCCGAGGGCAATGGACGCTCGTGTTCCAGTGACGGCGCAGAGGGTTCCTATGGCGGCGGGGATGCCAGGCCCCATTCCTCATAACATGGGTTCTAATGCTCCTCCACCTGCGAGACCGGTAAAACAGCTACATCTCATGTCTTTGTCTGTGTTGTCTGTTTGGTTGTGGTTTATTTATTATTATTATATTATTATATATTATTATATATTATTATATTATGAAATTAGCTACATGCAATTCAAAAAAGAGTACTATGCACACGAAAAGGTAATATTTGTTTTTGATTCGGTGAGGTAGTAAATAGACCATTATTACTAAAAGTTACCTTCAAGACTTCTTTTTCCTGTTTTTGTAGAAGAATGCAACGTTATTTATTAAAAATATGTGCATTACTACATTAAAAATTGTAAAAGTCAGGTGGGTGTGACTTGAGGGAAGAAATATGCAAAAAAAAAAAATCGGTGCTTTGTGCTCAAATTGGATGATTACTCCTCTGATAAACAGTGAGGAGTTAACAGTAAGTTTGTTACACAGGGTCCTGGTATTTCTGGTGTTCCTGCATCAGGAGGAGGCTTCAGTCCGGGGCAGAGCCAAGTTTCCACACAGGACCAGGAGAAGGTGGGTGCCCTTTATTGATCACAAATGAAACTGGGCCTTGGATCAATACGCAGCAGTTCTCAACGTCAGACACAGAGCTTTTTTTGTATTCTCGTTAACTAATTACAAGTCATTCTGAGTTGTGTCACTTGAGGGGATAAAGCAGGGCTTATTTAAAATGCAGCAATTGTTTGACAAACACTAGCTGGTGATGATGACAGAGGCTTTTAAACGGGTATCCTTGCTGCGAAAGAATATCAGTAAAGATTACGAGACACCTAAGAAGCACATGTATCCTCCTGTATGAAAATTACGTGT
>JBBPCS010000924.1:74161-98038 GCA_037974645.1 Hollardia meadi | reverse complement strand
GGGGGGTATGATAGAGGGAGAAAAGGATTGGAGGTGGACGAAGGCTGTTTGACCACATGATTAAAAAAAACTAATAATAAAATTGTGTCCCGTTTGTTATTGTCATCTTATTTTTTTATATTCCAGGTTTATTATACTTTATTTTCTTTTAAAACAAAAAAAAGCACTGCCAGGAAGGTAAAAGTGCATACGGAAAGGTGGTGGTTGGGAGGCGGGGTGAAGGAGAAAATGAGAGAGAGGGGGAGAAATGAAAAGTCAGAGAGTGAGTTAAATGATCAGGAAGAGAAAGCACAGAGGTGGAAAAAAGAAGATAATGATGGAGACAGAAAGTAAAGAATAAGAAAGAGCGCACAGGGCACAATGGCACAAAAAGTCTACACAGACAAAAACAGCTGTGGAGACAGTAAAACAGGGTCAATCATGACAAGATGAGAGTTCTCTTTAACTTATATGGTACTGTACTGTAAGAGGATTTTTTTTTGCCCTCCGTTAGTCAAGTTCAATAAAAGTTGGCATTTTTTGTTTAAAACTCAATATATCCTCCTCATGTTTTGCTCCACTACCATCAAGGCAAAGTCAGGTGGCATACAGTTCTGTGGAGAAGTCGAGGGACCGTCGTAATTGTTGTCCCTGTCAAACATTTCTAGACTCCATCAGAGAAATTCACATTGCAGTCGGCTCTGTCCTCTTTTTTTTTTTTTTTTTGTCCTGCGGCCTGAACAATCACAACATGCTCCTGGTCAGCTTAGTCTGTGATAACGCTGCTCCTCAGGGCTCGGCAGCGCAGTCAGTCACTCGGTCCGTTCAATCTCAAAGTAATGTGCCGACAGCTCAGCAATCCTGCCACTCGTCTGTAGATCGGTACATTTTCCGGATTCCATCCGGGTTGTGCAGTCCAGTAAAAAGCAGATGTGATAAGATTCTGTGCGCAAGCAGATCCTGCGGTTGGATTTGTGGATGTGTGCAATTGATACGAAGGATTGGTGTACACAGTTTGAGTCAAGTCCTGAGCACAGTGCTTGTGTTTTTTTTTTTGTTAGATACAGTTCAGCTGATCTGTTGTGATCAGTTGTGTTGTTTATTCTCTATTTGCAGTAACTCAACAGTTCTCTCTTTCCAAGTTGCACTGATGTAGTAGCTCACTCAGTTTTTAGCTCGATCTCAAGAAACCATCCTCACTGTAGAAAATACAGTCCAGACTGGGTCACTCCAGGTTCCTAGACAGGTAAAGGTAACGTGTATGGGGGCAATATATGATGTCGAGAGGTGAATAGCTGGGAGTATGGCTGAAGGTGGACATAAGAATGTTCATGTGTTATCCCCTCAAGCCCTTCCGTCAAAATAGCTCTGTCTACTGCAGGTAGGAAGTTTGCATTAGGGTAAGTTCTGGGTTCAGGGTGCATTTATTGTAAGTGTGTGTGTGTGTGTGTGTGTTTTGGCCCCTGATCCTTCACAAGAGTTCACACACTTCTGTGGAAGAGGGGAGTTCAGAGACTCAGGGTTCAGGGTTTTTCATAGTCCGAAATGTTGTTGGCCAAACACCTTTCTTTTCACATCACAACAGCTCGTACTGCCGCAGGTGCATCCGCTGGATGATGTCTCGACAGTCGTTGAAGACACGGCGGATATTCTCCGTGTCAACGGCACAGGTGAAGTGGGGGTAACAGTAGTGCCTCCCATCACCACTTGCTGTGCTGATCCTCTGTAGATGGAGAAAGGAAATGATGAAAAAATAGATCACTCTCTCTCTAACTGAAGACATTAAAAAAGTTAAATCATTTCCTAAAACAGCTGGTCACTGTAATTTCAAGTGCACATTGGAACTTTGCAAGTCAATGAATTTCCACAACACGTTCCTGCTAATGTTTCACAATTAAATCCTCGTTAAGAAATTAAGGGTTTCTGTCCACTGTAACGCTAGAGGGCTTTAATTTGAAACGGACACGGGAAGTGTTGATTTGTACTTCCACGGCTTTGTACTGAAGTACGAGCGTGTAACATAACATTAGACAGCCTAACCTGCACCAGTTCTCTCTTGTAGATGTTGGTTGGAGCAGTACAACAGCGCACTGTACACAACTCAACTCTAGTAGCACTACAACACAACAGGGTAGCAGGACCCTGTAGCGCTGAGCCAATCAGCTATCCCGGGGCTCCTGCTAACTAGCCGAATGCTGCTAGCTCTGTCCACCTACCTGATAAATGCTGGTTGAATTGGGTCTTATAAAATTGAACCGTTCAAGCTTGGTACACTGGACTGGACCGGTAAAACCAGAAACCTACCCAACCCTAGTTTTTAGCCAACATTAGCTAAACAGGAATAAATAGTGAATTTTTCTGGGACCATTTTCAGCTGCAGATTAATACACATTTGCTGCTCCAGTGAATATACACAGCAGCAGGTCAGTGTATATGGGATCAACATAAAGTAAACTATAGTGCTCATGCTGCTTGTAATAAGGCAACATGTCACCCAGTCCATTGTGTGGCGTTAATAGTTTTTGGACAACAATGGAGCTCTATTGCACAGAGGAATAAGATACATCAGACAATATGTGTTAATTTGATCAGTTCATTTGTTGGTTTTGGTCTCATCCTGGGATTTGTTTACAATAACAATAATAAAGACTATTTCCAGACTTTACCTTTAAATGTTGCATATTATAAAGCACACTTACCAGAAATTCATCTCTTATGAAGTACTTTGCCCTCGTAACACGTGGATCTTCTCCAGGCTCTGGTGTTGCTGGAAGAGGAGAGACAGGCTAATGACACCAAAATTCTTTCAACATGCAATCTTTCAGGTGGAGACTTTTCAAATATAGCACTTATTACTGAGCAGGTATACATTAGGAGGTGAGTAATCACCCAACAAGTTCCACATCATTGTGATCAAGTACGTTCTGAGTTAACAGAACAACCTCACAGGTGTGAATCAAGGATGACCTCTTGTGGTCTATGACAGTAAATGCACTGTCCCTCACAGATGTATTTTTGGGAGAAATAGTAAATCAAGCCTTTGTGCACAGCTGTTTTACAGAAGAGCTTCATAGGAAAAACAGTAAAGGCAAAAAGTATCACTGTATATCTTGGTGTATCCCTGTGAATGCACAACGATGTTTCTGCATGCTCAGGAAACTGTAACAGTGACAAGCAAGGGATTTTTAAAACTAGGACATATTTGGCATAGGTGGTTGGGAAAACTAGGACATCTTGGTATTTTTCAGAGAGCAGCTGTGACTGTTTGAGGTAGTTTGGGGCATCTCGTCACCCTACTTTACAAATAATGATTAGATTATTTCCTGAAATAAAGAAGCCGTTTCAAAAAAGGATATTTACACGTTGAAAAAGGCCAGATGTATTTGTACAGCTACTATGATGGACAGTGTGCTAAACTACATTCACATCTTCCTATCTAAATAAATAGCCATATGAGATTAAGTGTAAGTGCACTAAGACTGCTCACCATCATCAGGTGTGGTGTAGCGGGCAAATTCAGGAAAGTATTCCTCGATTTTGGACTTCCCTGCGAGCACCTTTTCTGCTAGGAGGTCCTGTTTATTTAGGAACAAGATGACAGAAATGGTCCGCAGCCACCTGAAGAGAAGAAAACACTATGAATCAACACCGTACAGTGAACCATCAAACTGTGTCTTAGTGTGAAGAGAAACACAAGAAGAAATCACTGCTTGGAGCCAAATAAAAACAAATGGGGTCAGTGGTTGACGACTCTATAACGACATTCAAAGTATAACTATTAAAAGTGTAGATTTAAGTTCTTTTTTTAATTGACATACAACAGGAAGCTTGTTTCAAAATTTTAAATCTTTTTTAAGTTTTCAATCCATTAAAAAACCATTAACAAATAATGTTCAACTGAAATGGGAGAAAGAATCTGGAATTGTCATTTCAGAAGAAGATGGGTTGAGTATGTGCTCTATACAGTCCTCCTCCACAAGTTTAGGTCTTTGGAGAGAAGAAAGTTAAAATGTACAGACAGGTGAGCTGGGAAGCAGTCTATGTTGGAGGAAAAGCGGAGAACAGCTGACAGATCATTTTCATATATTTGGGAGTAGCCCAGCCATTCGGTCATACTGGCAGGAGGTAATACAAGCAATACAGAATATTTTTCATGACAGAATGCCCTTTTTCTACATTCTGTTTGAGTAATATTGCAGCTCATTTACTGGTGCAAGACAAATATTTATTAAAGATATTACAAGCAGCCAGCAAGAAAGCTGTAACACGAAAATGGTTACAGACCGAACCTCCAACAATGACTGAGGGGCACAGAAGACAGACAGCGTTTTTTGCAGTCAGAAGCGTATTTTTCCAGTTGTTTTCCATGGGCAGTAAGCGTTTTGCGTGCATGCTAATGCGACCTAGGAGCCTCGCATTTTTGACACGCTGAGCGCCTGGCGTTTTCTGGAGGAGTGCTCTTAACGGCTCAAGTTGAAAAAAATTTCAACTCAGAGCAGAAAAGTGCCTGACGTTTTTTTTCTTATTGTCCAATATGATAAACTGAGACACGTTCCTTCTGCTATGGACACGACGAAGTTAACAGTTGCTTGAAAAAAATGTTTATGGAGGAGAAACTTGTACTGGCTGTTTCTGGATACCCAGAGCTATATGACTTTACAAGCTGTAATTACCACGATCTGAGCAAGAAACAGCAGATCAGGGGGCAAATTAGTGTTGCACTTGTGATTTCGGGCAAGTTGTTTTCTAGAAAAAAAATGCACCGCACTGCCACAAGCTGCCAAAGATCTTGGTAATTTTCCTCTGTTCTGTAACTTTTATTTGCTTATATGAGATCTACCCTTGATTGGTGTTATGCTGTGTTTGTTGCTAGGGAACCTCCAGCCCTTGATTATGCAATCTTTCAAGACAAAAAGCAGGAGAGTTCATAAAGTTTCCCAGCCTTGACAGTGGGCTTGATCGATAAGTATTATCTGTCTGAAATTGATGTTCCCAAAAGGTTTCCTTCCATACTTGTCATTGTGGGAACTGGTAATCCATGGAAACACACTTTTCCCGCCATATTTACGTCTATGGACTGACACAAAACAACAGGCAGACAGACACAGTATCCGTCTCTCTTCACCTGTTGTTCCAGATGTTCTTGAAGAGGTTGAGGGCCTCCTGTAAACGGTTGGTCTGATTGTCCTCTCTGATCACCATGTTGTAGCTGCTACTGGCCACCACGAAGATGATGGCTGTTACATCTGAGGATGAGAGAGCGACAGAGACAAATCAGACACAGTGAGAGAAAATGATATGAGCTGAAGAAAATGAGAGGAAGCAGATATAAACAGAAGTTACCATTAAAGCACTGAATCCATTTCCGGCGCTCGTCTCTTTGACCACCAACATCGAACATACTGTGTAAATCAAACATGAAACATTAGTGTTAAAAGGTGAAATGCTGCCATCATGTGGAGAAACTGTACATCTTAGATTCTCTAAGCTGGTTCAGTGTACATTTTATACTGAAGCTATGATTCAGTATTGTAAGAAATTGTTATTTCAGTTATTTCACTGCCGTTTTCTTCATGTTTTTACTCACTGGAAATTAACTTTGTCCACTTGGAATCTTGTCTCGAAGATTCCTGAAGTCAGTACTCTGCACCGCAGCAAATCCTAGTAAAAATAATAGAAAGTGTCACAAAAAGGTTGCAAAGATCATAAAGATATCCGACAGGATTTTAAATGATTACACTACAAATCTGGAGCAAGCTTTACACTTTTGCTTTTGTGTCCTTATTTCCTGGATCAGGTGAAAAACTTGGAGAAACTGGGACATGAGATGTTTTTATTTTCTGTCCCATTTCAAGGCTTGGTGTAGGGAAACAAGGGCATACGATTTATCTTTGACTGTTTGGAATATTACGTCAAATTTAAAAGTGAAAATAACAGGGTAAAGAGGAGATCAAACTCCAACACTGCTACCTTTTACTTTCAAACATGGGAATGCAATATAAAATTTGAGTAAGGGAGCCAAACAGACTGCCTATTTATGTCTAATATGCACATTTCTAAACCCACTTTCTCTGAAATATCTATAATGAAGTGTGGGCAAGATTGATTTTTGAGGTGGCACAGAGTCACCCACCTGATCTGTTGGAGTGTAGTCACTCTGTTTCACAATGTCGATCTTGTCTAGAAAACTGAACAGAGAAGATGAAGAAGGAAAAACACAAGAAAAATGTTATGAGGATAATATTACTGATAAGATGGTAGCTTTATTATTGAAGACAGATGCAGGCACCACAATTGGTATCAAAAAACCTCAAAGAACAATATAAACTCCAAACATGATGATAGTGCACTTTTCTGTAGCAAGCATCATCTCTTTGACATCTTGTTAAAAAGAGTTTAAATAAAAACCTCAGCTGGGACATCATATATGAAGTACAGCAGTTGTTTTTCCCTAATGGGCTCCACATGGCACAGAGAGGTCTTTAACACAAAACATTTTCACTGAAAGTCTCCATTCAGTCATCCATGACAGTTCTCCATCCAAACCACCTTCACTTTCAAACTTTTTCTGAACCTAAGATGATGTATATCAATGTAACATGCAACCGATCATAAATGTATTTATTTTATGTTGCACAGACATGGTGGACAGTAGGATTTGATCAGTTCACAATCAGCACAGTCCATGTTGGTCAGCAGAAACAAAGTTTGAAACCAGTCAAAACTCCAGACATGACTGAAACATTCAAACGTTATGATCTCAAAAATGACTTCTACCATTTTATCAACCAAGAAATTACTTTAGTAACCCTTTAACAAAAAAAAAAAAACCCTCTCAAAGATAAACTAAAAATTTTAAGCAAATACAAACTGTCACTATGAAAACAGACTGGTCAGACTCGTCAAAATAATATTCATGTGTCCAATTTACTGCAATAAATATCAAAGTATAATTTTAATATAATGATATAAACTGTTTAATAAAGTTACAATTTACAGCCATTTGGAGCTTTGAACCCGTTGACCCGTGCTGGTTTAATTAGTGAGTTTGCACCATCCACTAAACACAGTCTCAAGACTCAATCACTTTAAGCGTTGTGTGTGAACTAGGTAAGAGGAAAAGGAAATGAGCAGCAATAAGAGGATCTAAGGGTTGCTTTGCTAAAAATCAGTGTATTTCTGCAACACAAAGAGAGACTGAAGGAAGGAGAGACGGACAGAGAACAGAACATGGAGACAGGATGGATTAGACAGAACATGAAGAAGAAACAGAATGAGAGGAGGAGGACATGGAGACAGAGAATGAAAGTGTAGTGGTGTCTGTCTGACATTACAGAGCAGATTTCAAAAATAGCTCCCCAACGCCCTGGCCTCCAGCACGGTTACCATGGATACCTAACCACAGGCACTATTAATAGTCTATCAGCTCCCAATCTAGTGTGGTTGGAGTAGTTCCAGACAGACAGACAGATGGAAAGGGAGAAAAGGAAGACTGGGGAGAAATGAAAGCAAGAGCAGGATGAGTCTGTGTTTTTATGCTGGATGTGTGAGCGAGAAGAGGGACGGAACAAAAGATTGGAGTGCACCATCTCAACCAACTGAGGGAGAAATAAAGGTGGGGGGGGGGGGGGGGACTTTCTATGTCATGTCAACATTTAAAAACACCAAACCAACCTACAGGGCTAAATTAATTGCACGTAATAGTCACCAAAGGGGATTCACTAGTAAAAAGCAGTGCAGCCTACAGGCTTGTAGTCCACAGATGAGCAGCGAAGGTATCCTCCCCAAACATCAACCCCCCCTCTCTTCTCCTTTACACATCCTCTGATCTGTGGATGACTCAGCCTCAGCCATGTTTGCTCCCAAATGCTGGAAAAGCTGCTGCTGTTACATGAAAACTATTTCCCTTCTCTCTTTCTTTGTGTTTGTTTTTCCTGCCTTTGCTTTGGAAATGATAGCTAGACACTCAATAAAGTCTTAGCTGTTAAAATCAAATTTAATGTCGTCTTTAGAAAAAAACCCTATATGTATCATCACAATGAAAAGATTATATTTGGGAGGTATACAGTGAGAAAGATGCTTGAGGGGGAAACAAAAGTACATAAGACTTAAAGAGAGTTGGCAGCGTTGGGCCTAGATAATCACAGAGCACAACATACTCTCAACTGGATTTATCTGAAATTGTATCTGACATTATTTTGATTTAACATATGCATCAATAGTTTAGTGGCTCTTGCAAATAGCAGAGACACAACAGCCATCCGAGATTGGCAAAAGTTTGAGATCATTGACTCGTGTGTTGCCGCAGTGGCTTTATAAACAGGCAAAGTCGGCTTGCCCTTTGAGTATTTGAAATTCTTCCAGGCTCCCACAGACAACAGGAAGCTAACAGATAGACACCAGGCTGAAGTTAAGTTTGATAATCACCCAACAACACTCAGCTCATCTAACCCCTGCTGACCACTGTCCTTGGGGAAACTCTATGGTCTTCAGTTGTCACTAGCCCCTTTTACACAGCCCGTTCAATGTGGGCCTGTTGCGCCTCTGATACGCCTCACCGTCTGTATAAACGTCACAGAGGCGTAATGGGGGGTCAAAGTTGTTCCACCTCTGAAACGGAAGTAGAAACAGTGCTGAATCAGCGGTGTTGTGACGCCATTGCATTTTTCTGTGTAAATAAACCAAGGTGGCCTAGAGAAGGGTCTTCCTCGCTGCGATATTGTGCAATATCTGTGTAAAAAGGGCTTTAAAAAACACAGGGCGTAATCCAAATCACTTAAAGGAAATGAGCCTGTAAAATGCATGATTTTATGGATGTGACAGCCAAACGATCCTCAAGAATAGAAAACCCAGTATGTGTGTCCTCAATAATGCACATTGCTTGGCCTGCTTCACTTGTTATCTGGCAGTGAACCAAAACAAACAAACAAAAAAAAAAATTCAACAAAGCACAAAGTATGGACAGAGCAATAAATTGAGAAAATACTCCAAAAATGACCCAATAATAAAAAGTCGAATCACACCTCTCAGACGTAGTGCCAATAAAAACTAAACATCACATCACAATAAAATGTGCAGGTGCACCTAACAACATTGTATCTCACAGTAGACAATGTGTCACCATGTATTTGGATTCACTGATGGTTACTTACTATTGTGCACAGTCAATAAGCTGGTACTCATTGGATCTCTCGTAGCACGCCCTGACCCCTTCGTCCTGCCACAGTGTCTTCGCATGCTCGTAAAACTCCTGAGGAGGAATGGGCAAACAGAAATACATGAATGGCATGAGGCAAAAACTGTCACAGTCACAGAAAAGTGCCATACTCAGGCACATTGCTTAATAAGATAACTGATATAATTTACCATTTATGTGTGATGACCAAGATGACATCTGATGCTTGTTTAAGATTATATTACCAAACACACGCAGGTCCAGCTCAGGGTGATATTTGATTACATACTTCTGTTTTAGATACAAAATTCTGTAACATTTACTTGGTTAAATGATCAACAGTTGTGTTCCCACAAGCAGGAGAGATTCTGTATTATTTACTGTCCATCTCACGCCAAATATGACAGCTACGACAGAAGAAATAAAGGAGGACAGAGTTTGTGTGTCTGAGGGCACTGGGCGCTCGGCGTTTTTGTTGACACCACATGCAGTGTATGTTGTGCCTGGGTAATCCCTGTGTACACGTCTGTAAAGGTAAATAGTGGTGGAGGCAAAGGGAGACAACATACTGTACATCTCAGAAATCAAAAAGGAGTGCTTGTATGTAGAGTTCAGGTAGACCGATTAATCAGCTGTTAAGAAGTTTTACAAACTACTGGCACCTGCGGAACTGTGCTCAGATAGAGGCTGAAATAAAAAACTAAACTAAAAACTCCCACCTTGATATTTCTATGTTAGCTCGATCAGTTCCATAATTATTTATTACTTATCTTGATATAGATGTTCAGTTCAACAGTTTAGTATAGTAACACATTAGTATAGTGCTGTTAACATGTGCAGCTGTACGACAACTCAATAAAATACAAAACTAGCAAAGTTTCCTAATGTAGATAGAGGAATATCTGATCAAAGAATTACAAGACAAAATGCATCTGAAGGTAACTTTGGATATCTGACAGTTTTTGATAAGTTTGGATTAGGAGGTTCAGGGTTTGATACCCAGCCCAAGTTAACATAGGTTTTGGGGTATTTATGGACTAGTCGTTTAAGGAGTAATTTCACATAGAAATCCGAAAAAACATAAAATTGTTTTTCATTTATTATGAAGTTTAAATATGTAAACAGACTCAACTGTAAACATAACAGTGGCTAATTGGCCATAATTTCCTGAACAAAGGATGGTTCTTTTCTAAATAAAAACAAACTTAAATGCCATGGGTATCTGCATTTGCACTGCTTTTGCACTCTGTTTTTTCCTTGTACCAGTGATATCCACGTTTGGATGATGTTTCAAATGAGTAGTCATGTTTCAAAAAGTAACGCTACCCAACTTTGTTTAGAGACTAAACCTGAAAAATGTGTCATTAATTGCAAAGTCAACAAACTGTTCGAGAAAGGTTGACAGCTCCATCTTCCCTTACATGTAAGAAAATCCTTTCATCATGCACTCCTCCATGGCACCACACTCATCATGTGTTTACAAACAGAGCACTCTTTTATTATCATCAGTCATGCGCTACAAAGAAAAGTTTTTATAAAAACCTCACTCTTCCTTTCTTGATGTAATATCCCCCTTTGCTTCTTCTTGCTGTGTTACAGCCTCCTCCTCCTCTTCGCTCTCCAGTAAGTGTTCAATTACAACAACAAACCAATCAAACTAGTCAACCAGAAAAGTCTGAATTCTCAAACATGAGCTGTGACACTATCAATCCCCATACAGAAGTCAGTGCAGGGTCAGCTTTAAAACAGAGCCACTGGAGCTGGTTAGCAACAAGTGTCTTGCTCAAGGACACTTAAGCAGGGTTGACGTGTGTGTGTGCGTGCGTGTGCTGAAGGTTGTCATCTATGACTGTACAGAAAGAAACAAGAGGCACTTCAGCTGCCTAATGTCCCTTCATAATCACCATCATACATTAAACACAAGCAGTTGTGCTAATGATGTTGTTACACCAATTAATGCATTAATTAGCAGTCAAGTCAAAACACTCATCTTCTCATAACACATGGCGGCTATTAACATGAACTCTTTGCCTCAAAGCACTGAAGGATCAGGACAGTGTTTTTATGTGTTTTAACTAATTTATTATAAATCACAACATAGCAACAGGGTTTTTAAGACTTTAGAATATGTAGCATTTCAGGCACTCATTACATTAATTTTGTACGGATATCACAATTTCCAATCAGCAATGTGGACATGAATTTAAAAAAATCTAAATTAAAGTGATCATTGCGCGATGTAGTGCAGATGGAAATGTTTTTTAAAAAACAATAAAACAAAACGAGGGTTAGGAAAGCAATACTGCTCAGATTCTCAAACCTCTAGCTTCCCACAAGCAAGTACCAGACTGTTCAAATCAATCCATACTCCATTACTTTCAAACTTCATGATAATGTAAGTTTAGCCAAAACAAGTCCCATAAAATCATTAATTTCATTTTAATGTCATGATTGACATGAAGCATGTTTTAAGACTTGGTAAGTTGATTTTCATACTGCACTGAAATCAGCATATTTTAGTAAAAAAGAAATGGGGTTGACTTTTGAAAATCAGTAGAAATATGGCTTGTCATCCAAAAACACTGCTAGACAGACAGGCCTCCATCAATAGCACCACGGTGGCAGGACGTTAAAATGAAATTAATTCCCATTGCTAGAAAATTAAGTACAGCTTCTTTTGATATGTGAGCATGAGTGAACTGAAAAGTGAATTCAGTCTGAATCCCCCAGGTGGTTGTGGATAAACAATGAGACTCCCATAGTCCCAGGTTTAGTCTCTTGGCTTGGACGATTAGTTAATGGGAATGTCCCACTGAGAATATTTAACTCTGCAGACATTACGCATCAGGTCATTAGTAAACCTCAGTGTTTGCTAACTGTGTCAAGGGATTATCACCTGGGATGTTGGGACTAGTGTTGCAAACTATGCCAATACTAGAAAGGTATACTAATACCCTGCTGTTAAAAAGAGTACAATGCCCCATTTTATTAACAAGTGCGGTGCCCGTTCAGAACTGGTTGATTGTTTGGCCTCTAGTATTGCCTCTTGCAGCTTCCTCAAGTACCGATCATCCAAACTACTTCACACTCGACACTGACTGCTTAGGATCATCGAAATGTTAACATCAAAACTCAAATTAGCTGACACCTTATTAGGTATGACCAGTGCTGTTTAGAGAGGTTAATCCACCCCTCTCTCTACATGGCTCTGGGCATAATTTAGAGTAGGGCTGCACCTAACGATTAGTTTTTTAATTGATTAAGCTAATAATTGTTCTTTTTTTTCCTCTTCTTATTTCGCTTACATAGGCGAGAATCAGGGAAAGCACACAGACACTGCATATTCCGTCTGTCAAAGATGTTTTAAACCGACGCAGACCAAGGTAGCTAACATGTCCAATATCAGACATGCCACAGGTTAGCTAATGAGATAGATAGCATAATTACATGCCTTCAAAAGACCTCAGCCTAGTACAACTTAAGAAAAGATGGCAAATTGCTACATTTCCAGTGCATATGGGAAAATGGCAAGTCAATGAGTTTTCCACAACACATTCCTGCAAATGTTTCACAGTTAAAGCCAAATGAAGGGTTTCTGTCCAATGAAAGGCTAGAGGGCTTTTAATTGGAAATGTCTACAAGAACTGTTGTCCGTACCAACTAATGAGAGTTATTTCATTTGTAACGAGTTCTCATGTCAATTTGTGCAGAACTCTCAACTCTAGTAACACTAACGCTACATCACAACAGGGAAGCAGCACCTTGTAGCACAGACCTAATCAGCTATCCAGGGGCTCCTGTTAACTAGCCACATGCTGCTAGCTCTCTCCACCTACACCTGACAAATGCCAGTTTAGTTGGGCCACAAAAAATTAAACCGGTTTAAGCTTGTACACCGGACCGGACCGGCAAAACCTGGCCAATCCTACAACTGAGTGTGATTTAGTTTTTGACACGAGAACTTTTTCTCTTTTTTTACAATCAGAGTTTTAGGAGGCAATTGAGGGCAATGATAACTGTAATTTGGCTTTAGCTTTTTAGCTGTGGCAAACATCTGTGTATGCAAACGCAGCGTCCACACTGGTGAAATTAACTTTACCATAACTTTCAAAGTGCTACATATTAGATGTTAAAAAACACCAGTTAAAAATTATCAATTTATACTCAACCATTACTGGTAATGGTAACCACGGTATGTACTACAAAATGTATTCAGTAGAATGCCCACCTCCACAAGTGAGGAATATTAACTCAACTGTAATGTTACTTTAGTGCAGTATAGTGTGCAGGCTAATTATCCTGGGTTTATACTTTGTCATGAAGTGTCAGACATACAGTTAATGCTATTTATGTTTATTATTTTTATGCTCAATAAAATCCAAGTTAATGTGCTGATAAGTCTTTCCTGATGTTTTAGGTTTTTGAAATGGTATTGTTAAAGTAATGGTATCAAGATATTTAGGGGGGTATTCTATCAAAGTCATAATTTTGGTATCGTGACAACATTAGTTGGGACTATTACCTACAGTATCATCTACTGAAATGTACACAGCTGAGGACACCAGCACCTGCTGCCACAGACGAACAGGGCAAGCGTCATGAGATTTATTAAACCAGTCTTAAATCTAACTAGCCCACTTTGTTTCTGGAGATAAAAACTAAGAGAGGCGCACATGAAATGCACATTCAAATCTTTGAAGTTGAAACTGCAGGATGCACAGTAAAACTATAAAAATAAGAAAGAGACCCTGTTGTAAAGATGGGTGTGTGTGAGTGTGTGTCTTTACTGTGTTTGGTATTGAACTACTCACAGATGGAAACTCAAAGTCCTTCTGGTTGACGAGGTTGAGGATATATTCGATCCGGTACCTGTTCTCTGGGCAAGCCAACTGCACCGGTGGTGTCAGGGTGCTCATAGCTGTTACTACGGTCTGTCACAAACACACAAACCCAACCAAAATACATTTAAATGTGCATGATACAGAGACAGAAGATATAAATTATACTGAAAACATTAAAGAAAACGAGACTTATTGTCTGTTCATCTGTATGACCAGTTCAATTAATCTCAGTCTAAAGGTGTTTTGTTTACCAACAGAAAAAATGACATAAAACACAGCCACTTACCTCAATAGCCTCCTTAATATTATTCTTGATGTCCTGAATTTTCTGCTTCTTCTCTCTGAAACAGGCACACAGGTTTAGAGACAATCATATAGATGATAAAATGTAATATAATAAATATCTAATAATTATTGTATTGTGGCCTAATTTTCTAACTGAATCCAATGGCAACATGTGGTTACAGAAATGACAGAAAACCTCAGTTATATCACAAAATAAAAAAATACAAAACAAAATTATGATTACATGTACACTGTAGACGTTAAATTAGCAAAATTCTAATGAATTACAGTATATCAATGGTCTCGTCTTTTTCACTCAGCATTCAGTTATTAGTCCAAACCAGGAGAAACTAAAAAATAACTGAGCAGATTTATATTCATTACAGAAAACCGGCCATCATAGCAGGCATGCTCTTCTTTTGAACACAAGAGGATTTAGTTAGCACATATCATTTTAGTGGAGTTAAAACAATTACAGGGAAGTTCCATGTTACCGTGACATGGTACACTACATTGTGCTGCATTGAGTTTGTTTTTAGTCTGAAAGGGGGTAAACAGACCTTCATTGGCACGCGTAGTAGAGAAATTATGTCTGCTGTGGAGGATAGCTGTTTGTACAAGACATTTGGACTCTCTGTGACAGAAATGTTTCTAATAAAGGCAACCAGATAGCCAGTTGGCCTATCTTTCACCTTGAGCCTGCCAGGACAATAGCACATTGTGTTTACAATAAATCTGTCAGTGACAAAGGAAAAGTTGGGCCTCTTTGTTTTGTGCCAGTTTGAACTTTTTAACAATGGACACTGACACTAGACCTAATTGATGCAAATGTTAATCAATTTCT
Organism: Hollardia meadi; assembly: GCA_037974645.1. NCBI lineage: Eukaryota > Metazoa > Chordata > Actinopteri > Tetraodontiformes > Triacanthodidae > Hollardia > Hollardia meadi. Next base: position 82,914 of record JBBPCS010000924.1, on the reverse strand, counting down.
TTAAATCAGTTCAATTTGTATTTTAAAGTTTGACTCATCCATTTGGTTACCAAAAACAAAGGCCTTGATGTTTTCTTCAACATGTTGCTGCATGATGGATCAGGTTCTTAGTTGTGAAGCACCATAATGGAAGTGGTTTCTAACTCACTCACAAATGCACTCTTTCATTTAGCAGGATGCAGACTGTCTACAAGGTGGGACGTTTTGGTCATGGTTTGAATAGATCTACAAATGTGCCTCACACAGTACAAGGAAAGTACAAGGAAACTAATTGCAATAGCATTTTCGACATGCAGCTGCAGACATGTCAATATCATCGCCACCATTGTAGACATTTAATTTTAAATAGCAGTTGCTAACATGTAGGCTAACGTCTTGATCTGCTAAAACACAGGGGAAGATCAGGAAATAGAGGATCTTAAATTTATATCCAACTGCACATGAACAGGTCAATACTGAGAATGTATTCTCTCACCCCACACTCCAACTCAAACACAAAACACACACAAGCTCTCATAGAAAATGCCTACACATATGCAGGCGCATACACCTTCCTGGGCCAAGCTACCATGTTTGGGCAATGCTATTATGATCCTATTTTAGTCTTTCATTAATATCTCTCACAACACTGGCTTTCTAGCTGACACGTCAATAACATGAACACAAAAACGAGAGGTGATTATAATTAAAATTACTACAAACTGTCCCCGTTGACAAGAAAGGCTCAAAACAAAACCCACAATTTACAAATCCTGTTGACAATTTGGTCCAGAAAGGCTTGAATTAAACGCTCAGTATTTAGTTCCTGCGCTCTGGGTCTTTTAAAACAAAACAAAAGACGCAAGTAGCATGGGATTGAGTCATGTTTGATAACTTTCTTCCTCACTCTCTGACTCTCTCCCGGACGTTATAGTGGCAGGTGACCAAATGAAACCTACTGTTACCTTGAATAAAATAATGGATTTCTCTGGCTTTGGACATTATTGTAAACATTTGGGATAATGTACAAAACTCAACAAAATATATAACCGAGGTAGTCCAATCTAGTTTTTAGACATTTTAATGCGCAAATGCTATATATTATATCTTTAAACTACAGTGGGTCAATACATCCCCACTAAAATCATGTCATGTATTGGACTGAAAAATACACCTAGACTTGAATACAGAGATTGAGGTCACTGTACAGCAAGGAACATGTGAGAAAGTGAGAGAAAAGAGGGAGTAAGACAGAGTTTATTGGGTTAGGAGGGAGATTGAGAAGGCCTTGTTTACATTTTCAACCTGATAGTCATTAAAAAAAATCACATGTGCGTGTGCATGCTCTTCCAGTTAAGAGTACAACTGTGTGCCTATGTGTAGTTTTAGAGAGGGAAAGAAGACAACAAGACATGATGTTCAAGTTATAGTGACAACGTCTAGTAGTATGTAATGGTGAATATATGCAGAGAATGATTTAAAGCAGATGACAGGGACTGGGGCTGAAATCAATATCACAATAGCTTTTTTCAGTAGAAGGAAACCATCCCACGCATCTGTGGTCCTCAGCTGTTGACCACCTAACAGCTCCAGTGATGAGGCTAGTGGTTACATGCCTTGCCCAAGGGTAACTCAGTCGATAATAACAGAGAGAGCTTAGTCAGTCATTCAGGCCAGCAATTGGAACCAGCAGTCTTCCGGTCACAAGCCAATTACGCTGACCTTTAAGTTACCATAACACTCAACCCATTCACTCAGACTCTTTCATCACAGGTGTTACTGAACTCTTCCAGTCCCAAATCAGTAAATTTATGTCCTGCCTCAGGATCCAGGCATATTAAAACATATCTCTATGCCTTTCATGTGGACACCCACAAGGAACAGGCCTACAAAGACTTTTGGTTTGAGCAGATGTTCAAAAAACAAAGGTGATCCACTGTTAGACACTAGACACACTGTTGGGGGGGAGGGGGGGGGGGGTGTTCTGGATGCAAAAACACCCACCCAACCCACCCATGTTGCAGGTTAGGGATAGCAGAGTGTTTTGTGGTGAGGACCTGGCTGAGTGGAGGGGCACAGCCGCTGCTCAGCTACTGGGAGCTGACCAGCTTTTGAAGAGAGAGCCGGGGGCAAAACTGGATTCCACTCATATTTAGAGCCGTTAGCTGGTGGGAGGAGACCTCACAGTTTACTTTTAAAATTTTGGGATTAAAAAAGTGTATTTTTCTTCACTCTTGCTTATGAACCTGGCTGAAGCAGTGAGTCGTGGACATATGAGGTGTGGCTGTGCCTACTGTCAGGTGTTGTAATATTGACTGCTGACTGGAGGGGAACTACTTTACTTCATGAATGTACAGAGAGGACAGAGGAAAAAAGGGAGAGAATAGAGTCTCTGGTGAGTGTTGACGACAAGAAGTGGATGAACTGACTTCAAACACACACACGCTCCAATGATAGAGTAGAAACACTGGGACTGGAGCAACATACACAGTATATGGTAGTACTCCAGTTTACTACACATAAGGAAACATGGCTTGGTAAAATAAAATGTCACAGTTCTGACTGGAAGTCGTGATGCTGTATGTGTTTTTGTTCCTTGTTAAAAAAGACACCCACCCACCTGTACCCACACATGCACGTGCACACACACACACACACACAAAACTAGGGCTGCTTGATTATCACAAAAATAATAATCATGATTATATCATAGATAGGGCTGTGATGATAACTGTATGACTACAATACCACGATCACGTGATGCCGAGCTCATTACCGCCATCAACGCATTTTTTTTGTGCTGGTGAAAGTAACAGGAGTGCATATGGTGTGTGATAAAATAAAGTAAACAGAATAATCATTGTTTAGTTATCATTATTGACTGTCTTCAATCCTATGTTTGAGAACTTGTGGGGGGAAAAAAGCTCCGTACTCCAGCTTTGTACCAGGGGAAGGAACAATGCATTAAACTAAAAGGAGACTTCTTTTGTGTGTGTTTCTAGGCTTGAGTACTTGTGGTATTTATCTACAGATGGCGTCAAATTAAATTTTATGTTACATCGCCAATTTGGGCAGATTTTGGCTTTGAACCAGACAAGGCAGCAGGTGAATTTGGACGAGGCATATACTGCATGTGTAAGGAAAGATGTGCAACAGCACATCTGACTCAGGTGTGGAACAACCTCAGGCTAACAGCGACAGTTGGATGTCACTGAGATATTTGCAAGAGGAACTAAGTACCAACGCGACAACCGTAAGTGGCGAGCGCTTACTATATCATAGAACAATCAGTTCGATTATTAATCATTTGCAAATTAAGTACTCGGAGAAAACAGCGGAGACAGATACTGGTACTTCATTTGCATGTCTATTTACTCTGTTTAAACCTGGGATTTCTGCACAGAAACAGATAAAGATCAGGCTACACTAATATTATTAGTATTATACCATTTGCAGAATTTGATTCCAGTGGTGGCTGGCCTGCATAGGATTTTTTCCAAATCTAAACTAACTCATGTTAGTGATTCTTGCTTTAGGACTAGCCTGCTTCACCTTTCCAGCAGTTAGGAAACAACACACGAGAGCTTCACTTTGTTCTCGAGAAACTGCAGCCTTTATTTACTGACAACTTCCACTGTACATTTCCTGCTACTGACCACTTGCTGCTTCTCTTTTCCACTTGCTGAGCTCCATTCAGTGCCATTCTCCTTACTGCAATTTTTTGCAATCTCCAGGACGACCTGGGCTATCGGAATGTGTTCTGCATTGATGTGTAAATAATTATAATTATGACTATAAAGAAAAAAAAATTGAAATTGAATCCTATTCAAAAGCATAGACTAAGAGTTATTGTAGCCATAACAATATAAAAACTATATGTCATGTTATGGGTATATGTAGCTTTTTCACGGCAGTAAGAAAAAAATCCTAACCGCCCCAGCCCTACTCATTGACTTTGTAAATATAATGCATTTAACTTTGTAAAAATATCTTTTTAAAAGTAGATTTCCTTGAACTTTGAATATAATTCAATTGAAAAACAAACAATTTTTTTTTATATGTACAGCGGAATCATGACTTTCACAGTGTCCTTTTATTCAATTCTATCAGCATTATATATCTGTGTCTTCTCTAAGTCATTCAGTACTGAACATGTTTGGCGACCAACGACACACTGTCAGATCACGGCATGTTACGCACACACAGTCATCACTGTAGAGAGCCAATACATGCTCTACAAGCTGTCCTATGCTTAGTTGCCCCTCCAATTTATTTGTTTGAGGCTTTGGGACTGCCACAGTCTGTAACGACCATAGCTACTCTCCCAACATAAGGCGCACTCGCTGTGCACACCCACGTGTCATGTGATATCTTCCTGTCTGAATTGGTTTACCTTTCTTGTTGACCAAAGGCTCTCTTTTCGTCATGTTGGCTTGAGCTGAACTAAACATGCCATAGCCTGGCTGAAAGTGACTTTGGGCATTTAGGGAGGGGCAAAACCGCATCACTGTAAAGAAAAGGGGTTTGCTGGATTTATAAGACAAAAAAAGACATCATAGGAAAACAGAATGCAGCAGAATAATCTTTTTATCCGTTTTCACAATTGTTGGAAGCCAAAATTGTAATTGAAAATTACATCTGATTAATCGCCCAGCCCAAATACATACACACACAATTACACAAACCCACACACACGGCTCAGTGTTGTGGAGTCACGCGCTTGGTCATACGCTCGTCTGCCTTAGGTGCTGATTTTCTGGTCTAACCTAGCAAAGATGCTTCCATCCCCATCACAACCACTAGACCAATACATACATATACATATACACAAACACAAACACGCACACACACACACACAAAGAACTCCATTTTGCTTACTGAAACAAGCACAAGTCAAGGATGTGATCCAGAAAAGTGCAGCAGAATTGTAATCTTTTGGAGGAAAAACTTGCAAATTGTATTTGTATGTATGTTTATATAAGAACTGACAACATTTACTTATTTACCCTTATTTAATAAGGGGAAGAAACTGAATGCCTTCTGACATGTGAAAAATGATTCCAGATGCTTGTTTTACTGTGTTTGGATCACCTATTTGTTTGTTACACAATATGATATTCTGTTCTATAAGCTTAATGGACATCTACTCCTATACTTGCTAATAACGCCTTGCCATTTTAACAAAGATGCAATAACCATTAGCATTTAGCAACTACAGCTCCCATAAGACTTTGCATGTCTTTAAAAATAAACTTACTGGAAGATATAGTTCCTGTCACTATGGAGCTAAATGTTGACTAATTGAAAACTATACTAATATTTGAACCACTAGGCATAGTCATACCAATTAATTCAGCATTCACTATTCTCCTTACTGAGATCAGACTCCATTGACTTAGTTAGCATATATATTAACTTTACCAGGGGTTTTAGCCACTCCCCAAAGGAAAATCACCAGCACCAAAATGATGAATGGTAATTGAGCATCAAGATAGCAATTCAAATCCTCTCCAAATGTGTTTAATAACAATTAATCAAACAACTGTTAAATAAGCAGTACATTAAACAGGTTTTGTGCAAAATTTTTCATGTAGCCTAAGGTATATCACCCAGCCCTAACTGGAAACGGACCAATCCTGCTTATTGTCGTGCATAGTCACTCCCCAAAGGCCCATTCTGAGCCAGAAAAAAATTCTGTTTACATGGATCAGCTAGCAGTCTCACAGAGCAGGGAGAAGCTCAGTTGTCACTTTCCGTCAAAACAATCGAGTGTCTATCATCTCTACTTGACAATATTGGCATGTCATATTAAATACATTCAGTGCTCCAGGCTTGGGTTAGTCTATGTTGCAGGCAAGTCAAAAGTCAATTTCTGCACAGTAGTCCGACTGTGTCTGCCAAATCGCCTTTTAAAAATAAAAGCACCAGTTGTGTGACAACACACAGGTCTTCCTCCGGTGGGAGAATACTTGGACAAATTACTAATATTCATACCGTTTTGGCTGACTAGTACTGTTTGATTGAAAAGGCAGCCATATAAAACTAAAGACTGCATCCAATTTCCATCTCCTATGAAGTCCACACTTCATTGTCTCATTTTAAAGGTTGTTCCAAAAGTGGTACTGCACAATCCATTTGCATACAGCCCCTTCTTGTCAAGTCAAAATTGGGATTTATCACATGACCATGATGTGTTACCCAGGTATTTTGCATTCAAGTGAATATCAGTCACAAAATCACATCACATGAAGCTTGACATTGAACATGTCAATTTTAGACATAAAAGATGAGGGTCGCCAAATGTACTGGAAGTTTGGTCGCTGTAAGGGTCTGAGAGGAGGTGAGACTCAGCCTGGACTTCAGGTTTTCCAGAAGATGGGGATATATACTTATGTTCAGTTACTACAGGGCTTTTCCTCATATCATGCTTACTCTGCATTGAAGCCGTTGACATGCAGGATCCTCATCTGTTTCACTATGGTGCTCTTTCCTGACTCTCCAGCTCCTGTGAGACACAGAGACAAGGGAATATTAGGGATCTGTTGACATGTGAAACAATTCCACACACACAGTGTTAGGATATAGACCATACACATTTGTTTGAAATACCATTTTACAGTATGTAAGCACTGTACCTGACTAAAAGGTTTTTAAGTTCATAAACTGTTTTGTCTGTGACTTCCTATGCCCTACAGAAGGCTTTCAATGAACAAACAGCAAATTTCATACATGACTGTGGCTTTATTTTGGAAAACTGGGAGGCAAGGACAGTGCTGCATGGTCATGGCTAAAATAATAAACTGGATTATTCCACTAGATACTGTGATCCCAATGACAAGATTACATTTTCAGACTTGATGACTGCCTTTAGACTTTTTTTTTTCATAAAAAGCAAGTTTAAACATTTCCCTTTAAAAGCAGGTGTTATAGTGTTGAGAGTTTTAGAGTAAAGAATGGCAGGCAGCTTACTCCGAAGTTTTAGTTTGGCATGTGGTACCTGGCAGGCCCACCACCAACAAGCTTCATATTTGGCTTTGGTTGTGACAGTGGGTCATTCAAACTTTTAATAATCTTCCACACTGCCTTGATAACCAACACTAATACACAGTTGAATGAAACTGACAATAATGTGATTGATTGAAAGATGTTTGGTTTGCTGTCCTTCCACAAGGTTATACTAGTTTGAGTTCACCTCGTTTTACTTAAACTCATCATATACCTTTGTGTCCTGTGAGGAAACTGTGAGCATTATTCTTGTATGTGATATTTGGTTGTGAAAAAAAAAACTGTAAAATTGTAAGAATGATTTATTTAATACTGTAAAAAAAAGAGTTGCATTTAGCATTGCTAGCCAGGCAGCTGTATGCTGCAAGTCCCTGGATGCCCTGAGTGCATCTCATGTGTTGCTCTGTAAAGCCACACCTGCACTATGTACAACTACATGGAGAGCCTTTCCTGTCTCCTCCTCTCCTGCATTTTTTGTCATTCAGTTGAATCCTGTCTTTATTTTATCTTTACAACTGAAGTGACGGTCAGGAATTAACAGTGACTTGTAACTTTCCCTGAATCAAATGAATTTTGTGTCTTGAGAAAAACATACAAATTCTTTGTACAGGTGTTTTGTACTTCTTTTTACACGTCTGAATGTAAAGCTTAAAAAAATACCAATCTCTGTCTCTTGAATGAAAAATAACTTTAACAAGCTATTTAAGCTAATATTCAGGCTTTTTTTAAATAGGTAAGACAGTGAGACTATATTTATCTTACTAATATTAATATTGTTGCTTTATTATTGCTCTAAACTATTTTGATAACCACTAGACAGACAGACAGACCTTAAGGCGTTATCAAATTATTAGTCTTACTTATTATTATTAAAAGATTTTCTGCTTTATCATATATATTGCCTTTTAAATACCATATGAAATCTCCCGTAGAGCTGTTTGTTAAGACAGCATTAATCACTGATGCTGTGTGGCTGGATTATAGTCTGCAAAGAAAACTAACTTTTGCAACATACAATACCAAAAATGTCAAAACTGTGTGCAACTATCATCAAAGGAAATACCGAGGTCAGGAGAAGTGTAAATTAGGGATGATACTATAACCTCTATTCTTAATATAGTTGTTTCTTCTGATGAAAAAGTTATGAAAGAAATCAGAAAATGAATGTCTCATTACTATGTTAACAGCTACTGTACTTCCTGACAACATCAATGGTGAATGTATCTAATCTGAACCCGAGACATAAAAATACATGGACAAAAGTTGCCACTGCAACACAGACAGAGATGTAAACTGTGCAATACGTCAATGAACAGTCGTGAACTCTGATCATCTAAAATGTGAATGATCTCTACGGCAGGATGCAACGTGGTTTGTCAATTTGACATATACTGCAGTCAAATAACAAATGTAGTGGTAACTTACCATATAACAAACATTTGCACACATAATTGTCCCTTTGACTTGCAAATACTGTGATGATATTGCATTAGAATTGCACTGTTAATTTAAGTACTTGGAATGACCTTACCAACAAGTTCACTTCAGTTTTGTCATACATTTCTGTCACACAATTTTGTAGCAAATATAATTAAATGAATCTTGGGTCAGATTTATGGAGAGGATACTGTGCCAGCCTGAAATCCAAATGCGACTTTGGATGAGGGGGAAAAACAATACACACTGCGTATCGTTTTACAGTGTGCAGCACACAGAAATCGTGCCAAGAGGAAATTCAATACATTGCTTTTCACTATGGACGTGAAGAG